>ULGT01000005.1:1767071-1880863 GCA_900519025.1 Yarrowia porcina
AAAAAAAAAAAAAAAAAAAAAAAAAAAAAAAAAAAAAAAAAAAAAACAGGAAACAATCCATTCCAATATACATTCTTTTCGGAGGTTACTCTTACGTGGCAAAGTCATAATCAGTTGGATATATAAGAAAAGAAACACACCCTCCTCCCCACTTCCACCACCGGCTTATAACTAATTATCAATGACTCAACTTTTCGAACATACTCATAACCTGTACCTATGTTCGGTTGTGCGGCGGTTAACTTAATGAGTGAAGATAAGGGTCCATCTAACAGAACGAGTTTTCCTCCGATTTGAAATATAACTAGATAAATCAATTCCCCTAGATCACGTGACCCGCTCTACCACTTCAAATCCCGAAATCAAGCACTTTCCACCCCCATCCTTCACTTCCCCTCACCACATAAACTTTGGACATGCATATCAATATGGAAAACCAAATCATTTTTCATTTTCTCACATTTTCCATTTTCCCACCTCTTTTTCGACATGTTCTCTCCTACCGATATCAGCGGCGAGGAGTCTGCTGTGGGTCCGCAATGGACGCCGTATCTTTCGCATTCTGTTGATTTTGGAGCGCAGCACTTTTTGGAGGCTATGCTCAACGTCATCAGCCAGCCGAATATCAACTCTTCAGTCATCATGAGAGCCGATATCATTTCCGATTCGCTCAATATGATGCCCAATATCATGGGAACAGATAAGGCGAATGAGGGCTTTATTTTCGATACCCATGAGGCGCCAGATCGGGAAAGAAACAAGAAGGAAGAGACGGATCCAGTGCCTCCTAATCTCCAAGATTATGAGCCTAGACAAGTTGAAGTGGCCACCTGTCCTGTGAAACGGGTCATTGTTCGTCGGATCATCCCCCGGAACCCTCAAAACGACTTTTCCGTCAACCAAACGTGCATTGTTCATTCAGATAAACCCTTGTGGGATAAAGACGGTAAAGAAACGTCGGATGGCGCCAAAATTGCCATCTCGTACATTTCTCATCATGACCATCCCAAATCGTGTCCTTACTACTTGCCCTGTGTCAAGGCTGTTCTTCTCTACTTTGATGGATCGTCCATTTCGGTGTATTATGAAAAGTATACAGATTATGAGCTTTCTGCTGAACAAGAAGAACGATGTTCTCGAATCGCTCTACATCTTCTCCACACAGTGTTTAGACACTCGTCAGGTCAAAAGGCAGGATACAAGAAACGAGTACATCATGATATGATCATTGATCGAATCAAGTTCCAAGATCGATACATTTACTTGAAACAAAAGTACGCTCATGCTCTAGTTTCGTCCTGGGTGGAATCTACGGATCCAAGAAAGCACGTTTTCGAAGACCTGGCCATTGCTGCGTTTCTCATCGAACTCTGGGGTCAAATGTACAAAAACAAGGACGATATCTACTTTTACGACTTGGGGTGCGGAAATGGTCTGTTGGTCAATATCCTGATAAAGGAAGGGTATGTGGGAGAAGGAGTGGATGCGCGAGCTCGAAAATCGTGGCTTACTTATGATTCTGAAGTCACAAAGAAGTTACTGGAAAAGATTGTCGTTCCTACCGTTCTTCTAGACCAAATGGTGGGTCAAGCCCAATACCTGCCTCCTCACGCTGCTGAAAAAAGATTAGCCGAAGCAAACAGTCTGGCTACGGATCCACGAGTGTTTCAAACGGCTGGATTACCTGAAAACGCATTTCTGATCGGAAACCACTCAGATGAACTCACTTGTTGGATTCCTCTAATGGATAGACCTTTTATGGTCATTCCTTGCTGTTCACATGCCTTATCTGGAGAAAAGAAACGGTTCCCACCCACTTCTTCGGACCCAGAGGAAAAATCAACGTATAGATCGCTGGTAGGTCACGTGGAACAGCTCTCTTCAAAGATTGGATGGCAGGTGGAGAAGGAGTATCTGAGAATTCCGTCCACTAGAAACGCTGCTGTGATTGGACGAACCAGAGTCGAGCCTCAGATGAACGTTTTTGAGATTTTATACTCGGAAGGAGGAGGAGAAGGGTGGGTGGAAAGGGCTAGAGATTTGTGTTCAAAGAGTCCACGAAATCATTAGGGAGGGGGTGGGCACGTGACATAATATGGTATATGGTATGAGCACGTGACTAGGATGACTCTAGATGTGTCACGTGACCAAGATCACATTAGAGCGTGTTGTGTGGCTAGATCACAAGATATAACCTGTGAATAGGTAATGTACATACAAGACAAAAAAAATGGGTGTAGGCTGGGGAGAAGTTGACCAGAGTGTAGAGCGAAACGAGGGGAGTCAGGTGGTGGTCTTAGTTTTGAGAGTGGTCATACAAAAAGTTGAGGTAGGGGGGTTTATTGTTGGTAGACTATCAGGTCTTAGGGAACTCGATAAAGTGACAAATTAGTCGAAAGGAAGTGTGATAGCTTCTCAAAGGTGTTTCAGTAGCTCTCATAGCACTACCTGCATAATTTAGGGCTTTTCAAGTGGCACGAAGTACGTCATTAGTGCCCTTATCTCAGCTCTATGGGTAGCAGACATTGACTGTATGACTAGACGAAGATTGAAACAAAGAAGAAGTAAAGTGAAACAACGGACTTTGACATTCAACAAGAAGCAAAAATGTACCGCTGATGTTATTTTCAGTTACTGCTATACATCTGAACACATCTGAACATATCTTCTAAGCTCTACAGTACTACCGATTCTACCAGCACCAATTGCAACAACATAAAGGGTCCGTCAAAAAGAGTAAATAGCACAATCGAAATGGAACAAGAAGCTCTTGATGCTCTAAATAACTTCCAGCTCAATTATGGACATATATGGCTTCTAGTACAGTCCGACCTTCTCTAGTAAATGTAAGGAAGACATGCGGTCTCTCTAGAACTAGTAATATGCTAAGGTTCTACGGGGAGGAAGTTACTGGTTGTTCTTTCATCCAAGAAGTTCATATTACTAGACTCCACATGTCTTATCATTAGCCATATTACTCACTTCATTCATACATGGTTGAAAGAACAGCCCTAAACTTGATCAACATGAGATACAAGTAGCCATTTCAAAGAATGAGAACAAGCCAATCAACTTCATTACAGGTCATAATACCTCAAATAATATCCACTGAACTTCTTAATTTTACACACATCTATCACTAGAGGTCAGCTTCTATAGCTATCCAAACCCCAACATGGTCCTTTGATCTTGAAGATGATTTTCAAGGTCTTTGGGGGTATATCAGGTGAGACTCTTCAATTGAGAGACTGGTCTGCAATGATTGGAAGAAACTGTACAGAGGCTGATTGCTCTAACCCTTAACATGTACTGTAATATGCCTGTAGTGTATGCCAGAGCAGACTCATATTGTCACAATCTGTACAAGTAACTTGGCAGGGAAAAGCTGTCGGGAACCAGATTGAAGCTCTAAATCACCTAAACACAAATCCAGTGGTTCTTTCCTCACAATATTTTGAGATAATCGGGTGAAAGCCGTGTTCTTGAGAGTCTAGAAGGAACTGTTCAAATGAAACGAAAGAGGGTACCGCTGGTCTCACCAAGTCACCCGAGCTACTCAAGATACTTCTTGGATCGTAAAAGTTGTATTTGAGAGGTCCCCTAGTATTGTAACACTATATAATTTCCGGTGCCATAGTTATCCTATACCATCTCTTGGGGTATCAAGTTCAGTATAACATCTCATGTAATATACAACTCTTATTGGAGAATGATTCATGGACAAGTACAGCTCATATTACACAAAAGACCCAATATAGCTCCAAAAGAGTCTTCTGGGAAGACCCTCATTCATATGCTCTCCCAATAACTACATACAGTGGGGGGTCATAAGTTTGGTCAGACTGTGCATTAAAGCTAAATTTTTTAAAAAAAACGTGGGGGTCATCGGCTCATTACTCAGCCAGTAATAGTCGGATTATTCTCATATTCAAGTGACTGATTGCTGAGAACCTGTTTTAATGAATAGACCAGCGTTTGTTGCTATATACATCTTGATTCTTTGTGTGCAGGCCTTTTGCTGCAATACAAGCGCTAATTCGGTCAGACATACTCTGCACCAGAACATAGAAATATACTCGATCAGCTGAAGACATGAAATGAATAAAAGACTAGGATATGAAATATCTGCCTATTTTCTGCGATATGTCAGCAGCCCTAGCCTTCTAGCCCTATTCAAGCCCGAGATATATGGGTTTTGTTGAGGTACGGTAAAAATGGCCCAAAATAGGGTTCATGTAAAAACATGATATGGGTCAATTCATGACCAAAGCCCTCTGTTTGAGGATCTGAAGCGTATAGTTTTGGTTCTATAAAGAGAGCGGATGTCCTGGTTGTATTTTTATGCTGATATCTGCCCTACAGCGTCAGTTAATGGCAGAATTGCATATTTGGGGTGTTTCACACTTGCGGCCCCCCTATTACGTCAGCTTTGATGATAGCGCAAATTGAGAAGCACCAATCTGTAGCCGTGGTATTTCTGTTCCAGGTTCCACTCCTTTCTTGGCCGAATCACATCGGTATGTCGTTCTTTTTGGACCTCCAACGTGTGGGGTTAAACGGCATGCAAAAGTTTATACCAACCCACATTCTTTAATGCCGCTCAACCTGCTCAATAGAGCCCAGAGGTGATAAGTGGGTGTTGTACCGTAATCTTGAGACGCTTCCGTTTCGGTTTCTGGTTGTTTTATGTCATTCGGACTTTTGGTGCTGTGTCAGGGGGTGGATGAAAAACCTCTTACGTTTACGGTTTGGGACATCTAAGTGCTTTTCCGACCAAACTAATGACCTAGTACAGTAAAGCAACTAAAGGGAGGACATACATGTTGTCTTGCAAGTAACATACTTCATATAAAGAAGTAGCATCTAGTCGAACGTTTCTGAGTATACTAGAGAGGTTCAAACATGACCTTGGAGACAAGCTACAAGCATGGGAGTAGGCTCATTTGATAGCCAGTGTTTGGTTCACTATTCTTGACAGAAAAACGGGGTTTCTTCCAGTACCAATATTTCGAGATATTGGTCTTGCAAGTTCGCGTAATGGATCAGGGTTGGGGTTAGAACTTGCAGTGAGATGTAGAAGAGAAAAGAAGTAGAGAACATAAGTAGAGAAGAAGAATGTACAATATTTATATCCAGGAAGTACTCTGAGTAGTTCACGTGATACATGGGTGTACATTTTCGGTCTTTAGAAGAGAGTTCAGACAATGAGATGTACTTATTGATCTCAAAACTGTAGACAAGGAGAAGATGTACAATTTCGATCTTTATAAAAGAGTTGGTGCCAATATGGATGTGCATTTTTGATCTTTAAGAGTTTTTGCTCACATTGGTCAACTGATGGATTACATATCTGATCTATCAGACCAATATGCTGTACTGTCTCTTGGGCAGTATACACCCTAGAGAAGGAACACCCCCTTATTAATGCACTAAACCATCATAATTGTCGATACCCACATTTACGCCACATCTCAAGCCACCAACAGCTTCTACTCTTTCACTTACAGATTATTTTTTCTCAAACATCTTCTATAAACAGTCAAGTCTCTGCGTTGTCTACTCGTACTACAGTCACATCAGTCAATCATAATACAATTTATATACATTCAAACAAGTCCTCCAAGGTCCATTACCTTACCCTCATCACCCTTCCACCAACTCAACCTTTTGTTTCTTGGCTTCGGGAGTTTCAGCAGCAGTAGCCTCAGACTTCTCAGTAGTACCAGTAGTCTCAGTACCAGTAATCTCAGCCTTCTCAGGGGCAGACGCCGTCTTCGCCTCAGTAGTGTCAGAATGCTCAGCCTGCGGCTTCGCATAGACAAACCCCGGACCCTCCTTCAACGCTCTAGTCATCTCTTCCTCCCACTGTTCCTCCGGCAAATCCACAATTTTCTCCAACGGAAAACAATTTTCCACTCCATACTCGCCCTGAGTCGTTCTTCTCAACTCCACAAGATGTCCTGACACTCCCAAATCCTCACAAATATCATTTGCCAGCTGTCGGATATAAGTTCCCGAGGAAACGGACGTTTTGATCTGGAAAATCGGGGTTTTCGGCTTGAAAGAGCCCTTCTGGCATTGCTCCTTGGCAAACCTGTTGAATTCCGTCTCTTGTTCCGCAGAAAGTTTCTCAATATACTCCTTTTCTCTTTCTTCAAGTGACTTTTCATGAGTTTGAGTCTCTGGAACATCAGGAACAGGGTCTCTAACCACAGCGGCGAGCTCTTCAGCATCATATTTCCGCTTCTCGCCTCGTTTATTCTTCTTTAGCTTCTTTTTCGAAACTGCAGGCTGTCCTTCTTTACTTTTTTCGTACTCTTCTCGAGTCATATCTCCTCCTTCAAGCTTGATCTTGGCTACTCCAGAAGCCACAGCTAATTCCTCTTCATTAGCAGATCCGAGGGGGGTATAAGTATGAGAAGAAATGACGGGCGAAATCAGCTCCAGTTTGCTCACGTGACACTCTCTAGAAGGGATATAAGGCACTTTTAGACCGTTTCGGGCATAATCCCAAAGCCGAACTCCATCAACACTAACAGACGAATAAACCGGTGGGAACTGCTTAATATCACCCCGAAACTTGGCCAACGATTTCTCAATCATCTCCTTAGTCACGTGACTCGAATCGTCCGATTTCACCACATATCCCTCTCGATCACAAGTGGTGGTTTCATGACCCATAAAAACAGTGGCAATATACTCCTTATCTGTGTGCAAAGTCATGTGACCCAGCTCCTTGGTCCCCGAGCCAACTCCAACAGTCAAAATCCCCGTAGCAAACGGATCCAGCGCTCCTCCATGGCCAATCTTCAATGGGTTTCTGCTCCCTCCCTTCTTCTTGCCTCCAGCGGCTCCAATAAACGTCCATTTGAGTTTTTCGACCAGTTGCGTCGACGAAATACTGTGCGGCTTGTCGACCACAAACACGCCGTTGTATTTGATCATCTCGCCCATTTTCCTGGTGATTTTCCACTTGGCTCCCTTCATGAGTTTTCTTTGCAAAGTTGGCGTGCATAACGTAAATGCAGTAGAAGAGGAGGAAACAAGGAAACAAATAAAAAGGGAAATAATGTAGCTACCGGGATGAAATTCTGGCAGAAGAAGGAAGAAGACTCAAAGATCATTCTGCCAATTTTTCAAAGCCCTAACCCCATTATTGGACGCTACAAAGAGGTCTCAAAATCTCCCCCCTCGGTCACGTGAGAACCCTAATCATTTCCGAGCCGCACGGCTGGGGGTGCGGTTTTGGGGGGTCTCCAAAGGGGGCAATTGTGAGCGGATGGCGGTGAAAACTTGGGGGTAAGATAATCGAGATGCGGGGAGGGTTTTGGTAAAGTCCGATTTTGTTTTGGAGCAGAAATGAGTCTGTTATGGGGGCTCAATCTTTACCTGGTTTCTGTTGGGTTGATGAAAGTGCCAGATAATTGATGAAATGAGCTGAAAACTGGAGTGTATAATATTTGATGTAAAAGGAGTTTTTCTGTCAAGTCGGTTTTTGTTTTTGAGCTGAAATGAGTCTGTTATGGGGTGTTCAATCTTTACCTGGTTTCGGTTGGGCTGTCAATTTGATTAGAATGCCAGATAATTGAGGAAATGAGCTGAAAATTGGCGTATATAGCCTATGAGTGATCAGGAGTTTTTCTGTCAAGTCGGCTTTTGTTTTCGATAAAAAATGAGTCAGTTATGGGGGTTATGTTCTCACTTGGTTGAACCGTCCAGTAATAGTAGTATTGACGGGGTTTTCGAGGAATTGAGCTGAAAATGGGGGTGTATAATAATTGAGCGGTAAGGAATCATCATTTCAAGTTTGTTTCTGTTTTGGAGTAGAACTAAAGGAGTTACGTACTGTTCTCGCTTACTTGGTTGAACGGTCCACTAGTAGTAGTTATGGTGGGATTTTCGAGGAATTGAGTTGAGAATTTCAGTAAATGATCTTTGAATGATCAGGAATATTTCTGTTAAGTCCGTTCCTGTTTTGGAGTAGAACTCGGGGAGGTAGGGGCTATGTTACTTCTGGACTGGCATAGACTATCTATAAGAGAAAAATGACTATTACTGTAAAAAGCGGGCTTATACTTTGACAAAATGATCCTTGAGCAGCCAGAATTCTTTTCATTAAGTCTGTTTCTGTTTTGGTGGAAAACTGAGTCAGTAATCAAGGATACTATTTTTACGCAACTTCACTGAGATGGTCTATAAGAGGAAAATGACTGTTTTCGGAAGAATCGAGCTGAAATCGAGGGAAAATGGTCTTTAATGCAGAAGAGGCGTTTCCATTAAGTTCTCTCGTCTCTCAACTTGATATTCCGCCAGTTGGATGGGGCTCCGTTACTACTTGACTTGCTTGAACTGTCTACAGAGTGGACATATGACGCTCAGATCAAGTAAGTGACTGGCTTATACGATTGCTCTGACTGATAAAGCTGTGTAAGTAGGATAGATCACTTTACCTGATCAAAGGTCTTTTTTTAACGCACTATATCTCTTCATTGTTCTGACTACAGAAGGAGTTTAGAAGGCCACAGATATACGACGTTTGAGTCAAGCAAATAGGATGATATGGGTACCAAAATGACCACCTCCCAGTGCTCTACATAGTGGCACTTTCAGAATTAAAATTGGACGCGTACTCAGACTTCTACCCACCACCATCATGTACATCCCAACTCAGTTTGCCTCACCAGAGTAGGGTGGATAATACCATTGTTTTATTATAGTGTCTTACAAGTAATAAGAGACGGAATAGACCCAACAGAAAGTAGCCGAATACTCTCAACGGCAGCACTTTTCTAAGTCTCACTACAACGTCTCAGACAGTCTTACAGTCTCACCCATCTGTTCGATATGAGACTTGAGATGGGAATCTAGACCATGAGTGAGAAGTTGAAAGAGTATATCAAACTTGGTCCCAAGAGTTTTCACAACCCTCTTTAATGTGAAGTGCTTTATTTTATCAGCTCTTTACTCAGTCAGTCCTTATAGTATCTTTATATAACACAGTATAGACACACTCCAATGACTAAGACACTACCAATAGCAACTACGAGTATAGGTAAGACAGGATAAGTTGTAACTAAGAAGTACATACCTTGGTAAGACCCTCACCTCTGTATCAAACATTCAGTCCTTCCAGAATAACTCTTTACTTGTACGTTTTTCAACCTTCTTAGTCATCTCCATTACCACTCTTCCTCACATCCTAACCCTTATATCCATCTTCATAGTATGACCCATTCTTAGTCCAACACCCATCTACGGCACTGTACCCCGCATTTTAGCGTCTACCGGTGGTCTACCATGTTACAACTGCGATCATTTGTTGTATAACCGAAACCCCCATTATTGTCGGGGACAGCACTCTCCACCGTCTTCCCAGTAACCGTTTCTTTTTCCTTTTTCTCCACTTCCCTCAAACCTGACCCCCAAAAAAGAGCTTCTTTCAACTACCGGTACAGGTTATCTTCCCCAAACCGTGTTGTAAAATACGTTTAATGGCGCTGAAGAGTAGGAGACAGTAATACTAAGGTCTCTGTAACTCCGTCAAAAATAGTCTTGGAAATGTGAAAGTCACGTGACTGATTAAACAGATCGAGTTGAACATTTCCATATAATTCTCTTCCCCTCTAGCACAATTACTTCCCCCAGTATTCTCTCTCAAACATTGTCTCAAGTTAGCTTTAGCGTGGGGGCTCCCAACATGCACACCCCCACGCTCATCTTTGGGATAAGAGAGACAGTCATAAAGCAGCCACCTTCTCCTTCTTCTCCTCCCTCCAACACACTCAATTCCAACACAATGGCTAAAGTTCTTTTTCTAGACGAAATCCACGACGCTACCAAGGACTACGACGCTCTGGCCAAGAAATGCGACATCTCCCATATCGGCGAAACGACCCGGGAGCAGTTTCTCAAGGAATGTCGTGAGGGCAAGTACGACGGGTTTGTGGCCATCTACAGAACGTTTACGACTTTGGGCAAGGTCGGACGGTTCGATAAAGAGCTCTGTGACGCTCTGCCAAGCTCCATCAAGGCCGTGTGTCATTATGGAGCAGGGTACGACCAGGTGGATGTCGCGCCCTTTACTGAACGAGGTATTCAGGTGAGCAACGTCCAGGGAGCTGCAGATGCCGCCACGGCGCTGACTAACGTTTACCTCATGCTGGGGTGTCTGCGTAACTTTGGATACGCCGCCATTTCGCTCAGAGAGGGCAAGTGGATTGGAGACGTGCCTCTGGGCCATGATCCCGATGGAAAGGTGCTGGGAATCATGGGTATGGGAGGCATTGGACGGCAGGTGAGAGACTACGTCAAGCCGTTTGGGTTCGAAAAAATCATCTACTACAACCGAAGCCGTCTGTCTCCTGAACTCGAGGGAGGATGTGAGTACGTTTCTCTGGACGAACTGTACAAGCAGGCCGATGTCATTTCCGTCAATGTTCCCCTGAACGCAGCCACCCGTCACATGATCAACGCAGAGTCCATTGCCAAAATGAAGGACGGCGTGATCATTGTCAACACCGCCCGAGGCCCCGTTATCGACGAGCAGGCTCTCGTGGACGGTCTCAACTCGGGCAAGATTAGTTCTGCCGGTCTGGACGTGTATGAACATGAACCCAAGATCAATCCTGGTCTGTTGAAGAACCCTCAGGCGTTGTTGTTGCCTCATTTCGGTACTTTTACCATTGAAACTCATCGAAAGATGGAGGAGGCGGTGCTCAACAATATCGAGACGTTCCTGGACACGGGTAAAGTCGCCACCATTGTCCCTGAGCAGAATGGTAAGTTTTAGCTAGGGGGAAGGTAGATTGAATATATTGATACAGTAGAGGGGGAGTAGGGGGAGTAGATGACGAATTGATAGTAGAGATGGAGTTCAGAGAGGAAGTGAAGAGAGTCAATTGGATGTAGAGAGCTGTTGTATCATTCCAAAGTTGATATAAAACCAACCAAGTCTCCAACAGGGTATCACATAGGTTCCACAACTCGTGTATGTACTCGTATCTCCTTCTTTCATCTCCAGCTCTTCTGCCGTATTGTATAGCCACCCTGACTTCAAAGCCCTTACCCTCATCCTTCCCTTCACAACCCAAGACTAAACCTGTTAACGTGATACTTGGTACCCTCTTGGAAAGGACTTACTAGAAGTACTTGTTTGGTGCTTCTCACGTGACGTGTTAACTGTCGTTGACTACTTCTTGAGTTGTCTATCTTTACATCGACATACACCATCCACAATAACTTCTCCAATAATTGTCCAATATCAAAACCGACTTTACCATTAGAATCACCTCACTGCGCTGATTCAGAATGTACTCTTGGATGCATTTTTGGTTACATAATTGATCCACTAATTAGTCCTGGTACAGTATGATTGTAAGTACCGGTAGATAAGTATACATCACCCTAACTTGACCAATAATAGATCAATACCAGCTCCAAACGTACAGTTAGATTACCCTTGCTTTGGTGATTATCGTGGTGAAGACGGTTTTATAGCTGCTTGCCTTGTTGCTCTTCAGACTCTCATCTTCTCCGTACACCTCTTCTCCATCTAATTCTCTGTCTACCTGTATTTTATCTTTCTTAATACATTAATGTTGAAATGAAAACTCCTCAATTCCAAAATAACACGCTTGTTCATGCTGAATCCATGCTCTGTGAGGACCCCCGTGAGGGTGTGTAGACTCCTCTGACGAGTATACCTGTTGAGATAGAAGTTTGGGTATGGTAACGCCCTCCACTGGAACGAAATCGTGAAACAAAAGCTATCAGTCGAGACTTCAGTGGTGAAATAACCGCTGTGCCAAGTCTTTTTCTCAGTTGATTGTTTAAATGTTCAATTGAGTGCTCAACGACTCTAGACAGTTTACAATTGACATCTACGGTACCAGCAAGATGACATTTACACAAACTAATACACCACATAACCTACTATCTTCCTCCTACCTCTTCTATCTCTCCAATGATACGTTCTTAATACATTCCTATACTACCATCCCCCCTCCCTACTCCACCCATGGCACTCTCTCCAGAATTGTAGACGTGTTTTCTGGACCTGTCGAGCATTTTTTTCTAGCCTGAGTTTCATCCAAAGATCCATCTTTATTGTAGAGAGGGGAATCTAGGCATTTGGTGGTCTAGAGGGTCAGGAGAGTCTCGGTGGTGTTGGTTCTCCTCCTTCAGCCTCTCTTTTAGCTTAAGGACGGTAGCAGAGTCGTTAGTTGAGTATGAGAAACCTCTAGAGTGGTTGAGACGAGCTGCAGCGTACTTCCACGAGAATGGTCAAGTTAAATGTTCAAAGGTGTCAAACACAGCCTTGGTATAAGTACTGTTTCCATGGCCACGACTTACCCCTACCTCTGAGTAATTTGGAATTTGTTGGCACCATCTATAAAGATAAATCAACAGGGATAAGCTGCTATGAACCAGGGTGTTGTGATCTAACAGCTAATCCAAAGTCCAGAGTTCTTTTCCACAGAATGTTTCGAGATAATCGGGGTTCAATTTCACTTGGGGATGTAAGTCGTGGCCACGGCTACAGTACGGTGTACACTCACAATACATTGAACTGTCTTTATGAGTAAGTGGGTGAAGGTAGACTTGAAATGGAAGCACCGTGTTTTGAGTACTTTAGAGTCCTGCTATTTGCTCATTGTTGATAATGAAGCTCACTGACCGTGTTTGAAACCCTACCAATGTATCATATGACTTGTACTTGTAGATCTCTTCATTCTTTGAATTTGGTATGGTAGAATGAAGTTATAGACAAGGTGAAGATACCAGTAAGGAGAAGTCAACCGCTGTACACCCAGAGAGGAAATTGTACCCGAATCATCTCGAAATAATCTGTAGGAAGCACTGCTGTATTTTTGTATAAAAATTGATGGATAGCATGATTCTGCTTCCCTACATCTCCTTTCTATTCAATAGTCCAGTGATTAGGTGGTACACCGTGGCCACCAAGACAGTATTTTGCAGCTTTATTAGGTGCTAGAAAACCAGCTTATGAGTATCCAAGTGGTACAAGTACTTGTTTGTTGGGTCCCTATCTCTCCTCTACCAATCAAACTGACAGCTCTAGCTATACCGTGTGACTAGTGGGATATGACATGTCACGTGAAGGATGAGGTAGAAAGAGGGAAGGGTGTGGGAGGTGCCTTCTAGGTGGTGGACAGTTGTTAGGGCTGGGGTATGACTTTGTCAGGGCTAGGGATATGGTCATGTGAATGGCTTAAGAGGGGTACTCACTTACAGTTCGTAGTTTGCACAGGGGCTATCTTTCTCTGTTTGTAATGTCGTAATTCTTCAGATTATTCCATAACTTCAGTATCGTACTCCTAGATACATCTTCCCGGTCCCCTCCTCTTCCATTACACTTCCCAAAACGTCCTACCTTTCCATCTCTTCATTCCGGGGAGGATTGAGTTGACAAGGGTGTGCAGGATCCGTTGAGGAAAGTTATCTAAATGATCTGATCTGATAAAGGGAGGCTAGGGAGACAAAGGAAAGCAGTCGGATGTGCCGAGGCAGGTCCTGGTTCATGGGGATCATGTTTCCTTTCACTTTACTCATACCAGTATTAAAGTAACTATAGTATGGAGGCTGTATAAAGAGAAGGTATTGATAAAGTCTTGTGGTACAAGAATGGTGGGAAAGGAGAAATCAAGAGTGCTTTAAATACTGATATCATCTCAGTCGTACCCTTTTTACACCAATTTAGGTCTTTTTACCTTCTTAATCCACCTTCTCTGCCTCCTCCATTTTCGTACGGCTCTATTCTTGGCGTTACAACCTCCATCAGACTTCAAACTTGAGTTGGAACTTCATAGTTGTCTTCTATCGATAATTTAGAGCATAATGATCAAACTCTTCTCTTTATACCGTTCAAAATGATCATTCTAAGAGCGTTGCCGTATTTACCATATCTACATAGAACAACAGCACTTTCAGCACCAAATACTACAGCAAATACAACCAAAACTACTCAATATTGTTTCTCTCCCCATGCTTACCCTCCACTTCAACTCCCCATCCGCTCCGCTCTTCCCTTTTGGTTGCTTCTTGGCACTTATATTTCTTCCCGAAACTAGTGTCTTTGAAAGACGTTAAACATCCCCAAACAAGAGCTTGGAAGCGCCAGCAGCTGAGAGGTAGATCTTTTAGCCGAGTAGATGAGGATTGTGACGGTATTTCGCTGGTATCACGTGACCCAGAGAAGATACAACCCTTATCAACACTCCCGAACTTCAAAACAGACTCTCTGGAACCCCCTAGAACCCCCAAACAACCCCAAACCCTCCACCTAACCCTTCCTACAACACTCCACCCTAGCAAACTAAACTCTGGAATGTGCCACCCTGGAATCTGATAAAATTGCGCATGACAGCTGCACCGAGAGTTATCTCGTTGATCAAAGACCTGGTAGAACGACTACTGTAATAATGATCGGATGAAGACCGGAAGTGTTGCATTTGGTAGCTGGCAGTCACGCCACTAGTCCATCAAAGTTTCACCCGGTTCGAATGACTTTCTCATTTTTCGTTTCCGTCCCGCCATTTATCAGATCCTTGCGCCACAGTAATAAACTCAAGGTTTGCTTCCTTTCTTGGTACGACCTAGACTGGACTGGAAACGCCTAGCAAGTTATAAACGTCGTGGTCCCCTTTGAAACGCGAGAGGATATTCCGATTTTTGAGAAAACGAGCTCAACAACATCGTCAGCCCTAGCCCTTGATACAGACCCTAGACCTGGCCCTTACCCTGATACAAGTACTTCTGTCTCTTCATTTCTTGACTCAGTTTTTTGACTCAGTCCGCGCAGCCATAAAGCAGAGAAGAGGAGTAGACGCAGCGCAAGCAGTTTTTTTGACCCCTCTCAACAGAACCAGACAACATACATAACCACACCACAACGACACAGGACAACACGACAAACACGAATACAACGAACACTCGTTAACACAAACACAAACACAACACCGTCGTTACACTCACTACACAAACACCGTCGTTACACCCACCACCGCCATGAAACTCAACCAAGACGATATCCTTCCTCTGCCCTCCGACGTTGGAGCTCTGGCCAACCGAATCAACAAGGCCACTCGAGGCTCTCACAGCAAAATCAACAATCTCATCAACCTCAAGATTGTGTTTGCGCTCAGAGACGCCCGAATCTACCGACAAGGTATCCAGGCCTTCTACCACGTGTTCAAGACTTATGAGGAGGTGTGGCAAGAGGAAATGAAGCGAACTGATGAGACCGGAGAACCCACCAGAATCGCCAAAATCCTGCAACAGACCTGGAACCCGGCCATCACCCGAACCGGACCTCTCACGGCCGACCTCATGTTCTACTATGGCTCCGAGGAAAAGTTCAGAGACCCCGTCATGCCTGAACAGCGGGCGTTTGTGGAACATATTCGAGAAGTGTGCCACGCTCAGCCCCATCTCCTGTTGGCCTACGGACACGTCATGTACCTGGCCCTTTTTGCTGGAGGCCGTATCCTGCGTTCCAACGTGGCTAGAGCCGTAGGACTCTTCCCCAAGGTGCCTGGCCAGACCCAGGACGAGGTGGCTGCCAAGGGAACCAACCTGTTCCGTTTCGAGGTCGAGGACGAGGAAGCGCTGCGACTCGAGTACAAGCGAAACTACGAGCTGGCTACCCGAAACGATCTCACCGAGGAAGAGAAGCAGGACATTATTGCCGAGTCGCTGGACATTTTCAAGCGAAACACGGACTGTGTGTCTGAAATCAGCGCCAAGAACACCAAGGCCCTGGCCGGCAAGTTTGGCTACAAGGCTGCTCAGGCTGGTTACAAGGTGGTGCTGGTCATGTTGGCTTTGTTGGTCTTTTACTCTGTCTACTCGAGAATGTTCTAGAGGAACATCCGAGCAACATGACTGACTACTGACTGACCCACCTGTAACACCACTTATAGCATATACTGACGAATAATATTGAGCATTAAATAACTGATAGACTGTAGGGGTTGGCTGTATGTCATGATATGGACATGTTGTTTGTATGGGTATTATGAGAGTGGGGGGATAAAGCTGAGACAATAATCTCGGCTGTATATCAGAGTAAGATGACGAAAAAGGTAGACTGGAAGTCTTAGGGCTGTCTATTAGAGAAGTTCGTGTTTTTTGAGGCTTTTTTTTCTTCACAAGATGTCTCTTCTTATGATCTTCATACTGTACAAGTAGACCTTCTAAGGCTGTCATAGGAACATGTTCTACAAGGTCCTTCTTTCAACACAACCCACAGATAAGAAACACTTTGAAAGATATTACTAAGCAATAATACCGCTACCCCCTCATTCCACACCCCGGCTCCTCCACCATCTCATCTCCACACTTGTCATAATATCTCTTCCTCCACCGTCATCTCCTCTCTTCCATACGGTATTCCCCTTCACACTTCGTAACCTTCTCACCTTTAATTCTCACGTCTAATTCTCAGATCTAATTTCCTGAAATTAAATACAGCCCTAAGAGAAGAACGTGTCAAAGCGTGTCCAACAAATACCCAGTATTATTCCTAGCCCCACAAATAACCCTTTCCCTCTTAATATTACCCTGACCCTCTCTCCAGAACCCCTCTCACCTTCTCACTTCTTCTGCTCACCCTCATCCAACAACAGTAAAACTTGCCGACCTTGTAAAACCACCTCAACGACCCTAAACCACTCTACCAACCACCTCTACACCCACCTTACCCTCGTATCAACCATCTGACACCTGTCATATTTTTTAATTTCGCCTCCAAGTCGAGTTTTAGCCGATAATATTTCGCGGTCACGTGACTTCTCTGGCCCCTGATCTGCGACATGTCCACCTTGGACCCCAACGCCCGGTTTCTTGGTCTAGTTGGTCATGGCATCTGCTTAACACGCAGAACGTCGGCAGTTCGATCCTGCCAGAAATCATCTTTTTGCGGAACACAAGAGCCCCGTTCCCCGCCTACTTTTTTCGAATATCTCGCTATACATGTGGTTAGGGTTTGGAAATATATCGCGTGGGTTAGGGTTTGAACACGGTCTAAATGTACTACGGTAGGGTTAGGGCTCGAAATCACCTCAATGTAGCACGGTTAGGGTTCAAGTGCCCCCAAATTGTTGAGCCACAAACTTTTGCGGATACGCGTTCATTAACTTTGCGGGCTAGGGCTGCAGGGCTAGGGTCTTACTTTTTGCAGACAAGCTTAAAATTATTTGCAGGTCGGTGCATAATCAGGTAATCAGCGGCAATCAGCGGAGACAGCAGCGAGAGACAAGAAATACCAGCAAGTACGAAAATAACCAAATAAACAATACACGCTACCCATCACAATTGTATCACATGACATGTAAATCTATTCTTATTTGAGAGGAGAGAAGCTGAGAGGCACGAGAATGTTGGACTGCATCTTCTGGGTGAGCTCGACAGTCTCATGGACAGTATCGGACCATCCGGGCAGCTCCCAGCACTTTTGTCGCGAGATTCGTCGGTGCTCGAGATCGGCAAACTGCCACAGGTGTCGGACCTGGTGAATGTCGCCCAGGTTGGTGAACCAGGCTCCCACGGGCTCCATGACCTGTTTTCGGCACTCGAGACCTCGTTTCCAGGAGGTTTCCCACTCCATGAGCTTGCCGGGCTTGAGGTCGTAGGTTCGAAGCTCAAAGATTCCGCCGTACTGTCTGGGCGAAGCGGTTCCTCCCCAAAAGTTGAACTCCTGCATCAGGTGCGACTGCCGGGATCGCAGCAGAGGTCGCAGTTTCTGCAGGTACTCAATGTACAGGGGGTCCTTATGGATGGACACCTGGGAGTTGTGGAAGCCCGGGTAGCCCTTGAACTCCCAAATGTGAGTGTACGTGTCCTGGTCGCCCACCACGTGTCTCCAGGAGCCCACCAGATTGACATTGTGCTCTGGGTTGGCGGCAATCAGGGGGTAGTACTTGGACACGAGATCCAGGTACTCGGGAGCAGCAGCTGGAATGACCGAGTGGATGCCCACCTCGTGGACGTACTTGCCTCGCACCAGGGCCTTGGAAAACGACTGTTCCAGGTCGGCCATGGACTTTTGGCCTTCTGGGGAGCCGTAGAGGAACGACTTGAAGAGTCCTCCGGGCCCGGAGGAGTTGGAGGCTGCGCCCGCAGAGTCTTTCTGCAGCGACTTGTAGGTGGGGGAAGATTGTTCTGCGGTTAGTGGTTTGTTTTCGTCGACTGTGAGGGACGGAGAGGGCTGTGATTTGATGCTGAGGGGGGAGAACTTTGGCAGGGCTGCGGTGAGCCGGGAAGTGAAGGACGTGATTCGTTTCATGGTAAAAGGAGGTTAGGGATTGATGGGTTGGGGGAGATTAAGCAGGTGATGAGAGTGAGAGTGATGAGAGAGATAAAGAGTACTGTGAGAGTGATGAAGAAGTACTATGAGATATGAGTACTGGTAGCGACAGTTAATGAAGTGATTGACGACTGTAATGAGCGACGTAATGCAATAAAGTGTTGTGTGAAGTGTGTTATGAAGTGTTGTGTAGATGTTAGGTGTCTTTTCTGTTGTGTTTTTTGTATGACGTTCTCTCTGTTGTATAGTCTGTTGCAGTCTCTTTGGAGTCTCTTTTGTATGGTCCTTTTCTAAGGTGTTTTGAGGTAAGGTGAAGTTGGTATAGTCTGTTTGGAAGACAGTATAGCAGGCCACCACCCTATATACCCCCTTCAATTTCTCTGAAATGACACCACGCCAAGCCGCCCTGCTCCGAAACGTCGACTCCCCAGACGCACTGCTTCCGACCCTCGCTAAAGTGCGAGCCGGGAATTACGTCTTTTGCCCTCCGAAGTTTTCCCGGTTTGGGCTTCTTCGTTTGTCTCTTTTTCAAAAACCTGCTGCCTTTTTCGAAAACCTGTTGCCTTTTTCGAAAATACCCTGTTGCCTTTTGTGCCTTTGATACGTCTCTTTCAGTGCACCAACGCACCACCCCAGCACCAGCACACCACCACACCACACCCCACCATTTAATACTCACCTAGGTCGCTTGTATATTTCTTCATATCCACGGAAGGAATGCCTGCAAACGAGGGCAGCCGTTTGGCCGCGGCCAGAGCGCTGGAGGAGAATTGTCGGGTGGCAAAGTTCATGTTTTGGAGCGCAGAAAATGGTTAGGAGAAAAAGAGACAAAGTGTGTCTTCTACAACCATCAACGAGCGATATACAGTGGCTCGGCCATTTAGGTTCTCAAAAGTGGGGTACAGAGGGATGTACATACAGACAAGTATAGCAATTGAGGAGCAGCGTTGGTGTATGTGGCGGCAGCAGATGAGAGCGGGCTATTTTTCCGACATTTGATTTTTCCTCCTTTTTTTCCCTTTTTTTTTGTTTTGGTTTTCCGCTTGTTTTTTTTTTTTTGTTTTTTTTCTTCGCCCCTCAAATTGGCGCCAGATTATTTGCTTGTCTTGTGGGGCATGGTGCAGCCCAGAGCGCAGTGCAATGCACGCTTATTGTATTATCAGGTGGTCCAATGGATTTTGTGGCATTGATACACCTGGTACTGTGGTTTTTTTGGAGAGCAATTCACCTGTTGCGATATTTGTCAATTGATTAAAGTCGTCTTCTCACCTTTTTACTGGTAACTCCCTCATCTACCCTTAACCTCTCTCAGCCCTCAACTCTATCTCGGGCCATTTGTTCCGGTCGGAGAGAGGTCGGGAACAGGAGAATGAAACAGAAGATGTGTAAGGGCTGGGGTATGGGTAAGGGTATGGGTGAGGGCTACAGACTGGATATATTAAATATCACATCTTTGAACGATTGATTTCACTCTTATTCACTCATATCCTGTATTGGTCAAACTCTAGCCTTACTCGTATGTTGTCTCCCTCTACACTCATTACTTTTAGCGTAAAACGTAGAAGTGCTGGTACCAGTACAGTCGTGCAGAAGAAAAGTACACTCAGCCCTCCCATCCCGAATCGGGAGATTGGGCATCACGTGATGCGGGCGACCGAGCCCAAACTTGATAAAGTCTAATTTGTTTTGATGAAGCCGAATTGGACTGCATATGAGGTCACTGTATACACAACACTGTAGAAACAGGGTGGCGTCATCAGTGAGGGGACGAATGGAAAAGCATCCCTACTAGCTCAACAACTATCACAGAAATGAAACTGACTGAGCAGGCAGCAAGGCGCACTAGAGAAATCGGGTGAGAATGTGGGGTTGGATGAAGGGCAAGGCTACGACTTCGGAGATACTTCTGAGGGGGACGACGGGAAGGAGGATGGACCACAGGACGACGACACGTAGGAGGACAGGACAGGGGAGGACTCTGGCGGTGACGGTGGTTCCGACGAGAGGGTGGAGGACATCGTCGACGACTACAGCGATCGCCCTATTGCACCTACCGATGAATCACTCGAACTAGAAGCCCAACATTTTTGCCCGCGGCCAAATTGTGGCTGCCTGGAGCTGAGGAGCAACTCTCGCCTCAGTGGGATCCTCGCTACTGGTCTACTCGAAACGACAAGATGTGGATGCAACATGGACAGGATCGGAGATGTGGTGAGGTTGGCCAGAACGTTTCACTGTGTACCACCGAAGCCCATTTCCATCTCCACGAAAGAAAGGGACTTGAGGGATAGGCGCTACATTGTCAAGGCTCTCAGCGATCACAGGGGGTTCACGAGAAACTACTCACGCACGGCTCCTAACGATCAGGTTAGGATCACACGCTCTCGATACCCTCAACTAGAAACTGTCCTGTTCAATTTTCTCTTGAGGGAGCGAGACAAGATATGCTGTGCCCTACGACTGCTTTCGTGAGTTGACTACCATCACATTTGAAATGTGTGCAGTACAAACCTCTCAGCAACCAAACACACCAACTCGCCTAAGGAGGTCGTGAACTCCCGAGCTTCCCTCTAGCCCTCCGCGTACTTCTCGAGAATGCGGGCTGCCTCCGTATGACGAGGAGCTTGAGGATGACCTAGCAAGCCCAATCCGTATTGTCGACTGTCCAATTCACTCGACATGGAGATAATTCACTATGAGCGGGTGGAGGGGAACCCGCAGTGATCACGAATCCAGTCGCTTACTCAGCTAAGGGGGGTGAGTTCTAAGAAGTTTCGGTAGAGGGGGGGTCTGTGACGTCGTTTCTTGGCAATAAAAAGGACTTCACTTAATCGGGCAGGTATCACCTGAGCGTGGGAGGCCATAAACCCGGGAGAAATTCGAGACATCATGCTCATAACTTTTACGTGATTTTTGGCGAGCAGGAGACATTTTTGCTGTCCCGAGGGGCACCTATTGGTCCCTGCAGAATGTTGCCGAATGCGAAGCGCAAATGATCTTCTTCTCAGCTCATGACAAGCTTCTGAGATACGAGGAGAAGTTTGCTGAAGAAGAGGAGCGGTTAGAGGTGGGTCTACGAGACGCGGGCCACGGAGGGTAGGTCATTATCTTTTTATTGTAATGAATGAGGACTGGAGTAAAATCACCGCCAACGTGGCGGAATGTCCGGCTTGGGTTTCTTGTGGGCATCAAATCCCTCTAACCCTTGTCTGCAAAGTACTTTCTACACCCAGCGACAATGGAGGAACTTATGTCCGAGGGCAGATGAACAGTTACTGGCGATAGCGCTCAAATAATACTGAATAAATGATAATGTATGTATATATTGTAATGAATTTATTTCTTTGTTATTCGTATGTACTTTTTTGCTGTCTGGACACCGTCAGATGTTTGCCACCATGGCTCAACTTCGCCAAAATTTCACTAAGTGTTACCACTTGTGTCTGTACAGTTCATGTGTCGTTCGACTTTAAACTTGCACAGATGATGCCAGTTTTATCACGTGAGGAGCTTAAAAAATCCCTAACCCTACCCTAACCCCACCCTAACCCTGGGCGGTTGCTATAGCAACCACTGAAATTTGGTTCCGCATTGGGAGATTCAAAAGGGGGCCGAGTGTACTTTTTTCCGTCAACTTGGTACCGTACAGTACTGTATCGAACACGTTTTCATGTCTTTTTTTCTCATTTCAGGCTCCTGGTTCAATCTGCGGCCCGGAAAATCAGCTGAAACAGCCGACGGAAGATACGGCAGGCGACAAACTGGTATCGTAAGGGTCTAGGCTATGTTCTTATAGAGACTCAATCTAAGTAAAGCTAAGTATATTACTAGGAAGGTACTCACAACTATACCACTGGAAACATGACAATTACGACCCCATATAACGCCAATAATCGATTTTCAAGCCACCATCACTCTCCTTTTCCATCCCTTTTCCTGCATAGCGTTTGTAATTATCCGAACCTCCGGATCGGATCTTCTTGTATTGTCTCTCTTGTCCAAGACCCTTGTCCCTGACTCTGGCCGCCGACTCGGCCGATCGGGTCGGGAAATATTGCCTCTAGAGAAGAAGAGAGAATGAGGAAGCAGAAAACTAGAGAAGCGGATAACGAGGGGAAACAAGCATGGTGACTAACATTCGCAGCTGTTCATATTGAGATATCCGAGTTCCAGTTTGGAGAAGGCTTTGGCATAGCCTCTATACTTCCTCCGCCGAAAACACCCCGGGATAATACCCCAGAAAATAATAGATGAGCCCATGCACGATTCTGCGAGTTTGCAAGCGAGAGCTGCCTTCGTCAGCAGACACTAAATGGATCAATCTTCGTATCTTTTTCCGAATGCATCTGGTCACTTTGGTCAGAGGGCGTAGTCACAGCAGTTATAGAGTCGTTTACAGGCGTACAACAATCAGCTCATCTACAAGAGTATAAAGACTGTCGTTGGGTTGGGGAGAACCATACCTGAAAAACCATATGTCGAAGATAGAGGGCTTAGGGATAGGTCAGATCAGAGCTACCAGTATATACCTGTAGCTTTGTGGCAGTGTCAGTATGAGATACGTGATCAGTGTCTATCATGTTCTCTTTCAAGTGGTGTAAGTACGTACCAGGACACTCTTCTGACTGAAGTCGTGCAACAATCAGCTCATGGGCTGATAGGGCTGATATCGTACATTCGAGAACAAGCTAGTGCCATCAACATCGTATCAAGAGGTTAGGTAGCAGCTCGCAAAAGCGACAGCCTGAATATATTTAGCTACACCCACCTCTTTATGTCAGCCATGTTTGTTCTTTCCCTTTCCCTTTCCCTCTCCTGAAGAGGCGACATATCACTCCTCTTACTAGAGTCTAAGAATGAGCTCCTAGTTACTAGAGATGGAACAGGATGTGGCTTTTTAACTCTTTTTATGTTGGTCGTGTCCTTGATCGACTTGTAGACTGACTTTCTGTAGATAGCCATCTTATACTGAGTCAGATGTAAGCATGATTGACATTCATTCCACCAGTGGGGGTGTTGGTATGGCTATCTTGTGATTCATCATATTGACCAAACATGAGATACAACAGCTGCTCACGTGTAGCACGTCCTTTCCTCTGACCTATTCCTCTCTAACTGGTTCTCTCAACAGACTCGTCAGAAGTCTACTGGTAAACACCTTACTGAAGGCTCAAAGAATGTTCCCTTGGATGTCCATCAGGATGACCAATCGGAAGTAATTATCATTGAAGAGTTCAACCTGTTGATTAATGCTTTTACGACTTCTATTATTGTACCAACTCTACGATTCGGGGCTGCCTATAGGTATAGTACTGTATGATGCTGGTGGGCTTCAGGACCCCTCTAGCCTCATCACCTGAAGACATTGAGAGAAAGGTATAACAGCAAAAGTGGTTGGTCATAAGATGAGGTATGTATATAGATGATTTCTCGTGCATCAGTTTGCTCATTCTTGAGATATCCAGGTCAATTGAGGTGTCCAAGCTGATGCCCTAGCATTCTTACTCTGACCAGATCTACAATGCTCAGAGCTCAGAGCACCATAGACAACAAGTGCAACTGAGGACTATTCGATCTTCTTTCAAGCATCAGACTGTTTCCAGCCTCAATACCTACCTTGGTCTATCTTTTGACCCACGATACTGTACTGTGCCAGATACGTCAATACAGGTATACCATAGGGCAGACGACTTTAGTACCGCAGTAACAACTCAGGAGATTATTGAGATTACGAATAATGTGGGTTTGTGCTGGATCATTTGAAAGGGGACAATGAGCCCATTCCAATGATGTAGTTTTCGTAGCAATAGCTTGCTAATTTGCCCTAAATGAGACAATGAAAGAGCCCGTTATTGCATTCTGACAAGTCTATATTGACGTAATGTACAGCTGATGAGTATCAGAATTCCCTTAATATAGTGAAGGCTGTTTAACAGAGCTTGTTTCTAACTATCTTACCTCTTCCACTCTACAATTGTATCTTGTCTTGCTTCTACCTACCGTAGATATCTGTCTGTAGTCCATGTAGCTCTCATCCCCCCCATCTTCAGTACACCTACAACTACATCCACCATAACCACCATTCTATAGTGTTCTTGCTAACACCAGAACCAAGGCCATGTACCTTCAGCTTTTAGTATCTGGTAAATATCATGACTACCGTTTCTTTCCCTTTTGCTCCAAAGACTTCATCTACTTTGACATCATCTATACCCCCAGTCTCTATGGTAGCCAGTCCTACAACCACACAGAAGCCACGTCCAAAGAGTTCCAAGGCCATATTTTCACTCATATCACTCATAGCGGCTCAATTAACTCGTTAAACATCTTTCTCTTCTTTTTTCTCTCCATATTTTTTTTCAATATTTTTCAATATGTCTCTAACCCTGGTAGCAAGAAGGGTATGAAGAGCTTTCAATACAGCCAGCTACTTGTACTCTGATCTACAGCAGAGACACTCCTCCCTCGATTGGTATACTTCACACACCAACTTGTCTCCGACGTAATTGCTTCATACCTCCACCCTCCCCCTCTAACCATATAATACATTCACTAATTACCAATAATACAATTTTGAGTCGCTCCAGAGTCTACCTTCACACTCAGTACCCCTCCCCTCTTATCTTCTGGCCAGCAGCAGGTGAGCCGACTCGCCCATAAACTCGTCCGTGTAGAAAGACGACTTTCGCACCTCTTCCTCGTTGAAACCCCGGTCGCCAGACAACAGCTTGAGGTCTCTGGCCTGTGACGAGTTCCATTTGGACAGGAAATCCGACGGGTTGGCGGCAAACTGCTTGAAGAACTCCCGCTTGAGTCTGGTGTTGTTGAGCTGCTGGATGATCAGCGCAATGTGCTCGTCCAGCTTGAAAATATCCTCCTGGTTGTCAAACCAGTGTTTAGTAATCTTGCTAATCTCCTGGTTGATATCATCGTCAAACTCAAGTGTCAAGTCAAACACACACTCGCCCATATTGTTCTCCACATCAGTGTCAATAGTGTAGTTGATGACTAGAGGCTCCTTAGGTAGAAGATGGGGAGTGATGAGTTCCATAATTTCCGGGAAAGTGACCGTGTTTCGTCCAAACAGCTGTCGCAACGGCTCGTCACATTTGATGTTTCGTTTCTCTTCGGTTTGCTGCAAATCGTGGAACTTGATGTACTGCCAGAGAGCCAGAATAATGTCCGACTTGGAGGCCTCATCCAGCGCCAGAATCTCAGACAAAGGAGCAGAAAGACGCGCTCGATCGGGGTACTCCTTGAGCTGGAGCACAATTCGACACGGAATCTGGCCAGAGCCGTCCCGGGTCATTTTGAACACGTCGAATCCAACACCCTTTCCAGTCACGTCTCCCGCCTGAGGTTCTTCGGTAGGAGTAGGACGTTCACCCTGGGGTTCATGCCACTCGACAATCTCGCCATTCACTTCAACAGAGATGCCCGTAAAGTACGACGAAAACGGTTTATCTTCTCCCTCCACGTTTCCCTCAATGTTGAGCGTCCACGACGGAGGCTGAAAGTCGCCCAGATTGTCCGGGTTAATCTGCCACGCCTGGTTGGCCGACGTGTTGGACACAAACAGCCGCAACGTCTTCTTCTGCTTGAGCATGCGTGCCTGGAGGTCGCCGAGATCCAGTCGCTTTCGTGTGAAGGTCGCGTCCATACGTCGCTCCAGATCCTGCAACTTACGGTACACTGCCGTGTCCGGGAGGATGGAGTCGAACTTGGCCGACAGATTCTTGTCCGTCGGCTTTTGTGTGTAGTGTTTGTCGATTGCGTTCATCGGTGGTTGTGGTGAACGTGCTCGTGGTGATGGAGTGTTGCGTGTGGTGATCAAGTTGGGAGGTGGGAAGTAGCTGCAGAAAGTTTGTTAGTCAGCGAGGGAAGGAGAGTGAACGGCCTTATCAGAGAAGAGAGGGGGCCACCTTATCAGGAGAGAATGTATACAATAAAAAGATGGGAGTGAAGGTAGAGAACACACCTTTATGTACAGTACATTGTGAGAAGCCGAACATTACAACAGCGTAGTGATGGGAGGAGAAAATGAAGCATTGAATATTTCAAATAAATGCAAACAAAATATGTAAAGATTAAATTAAATTAAATAAAATGGCAGAAAGGATATTCCAGCCTTTCCAATGTGTCTGGTATATTTTTTTATTCTATTCATTGTCTCAGTTACTATAAAAAGTGCTGTGTTGTGTTGTTAGAAGTCCACCTTTACATTCATCAAGCTGGTGATGTTTTGAATATCATGGTCCTGTTTGTTATACCTCACCTTCTTACTGTCCTCCTTCTCCCTTATCTCCTCTCCATCCCTTACCTTAATACCCTTCTCCCCCTTATACTCAACTCTTCTTCTTTCACATCACTCTATTTACAACATCAAATCCTAGTCCTCGTTATTCAGACACAAACAATCAACGTGTCTTCATCATTCCCGATACAAATTCTGCTCAACTGAATTGTATCTTACAGAATCTGCTCGATTTGACAGCAGATTGCAGCAACAAGAACTCATACCCTCTTGATACCCTACAGCTTAAGACACGACATCGGTCTAGAAGCTCAGATTCAACTTGATACCCTGTGAAGTATTGTCCTATACCTTGACATCACACCACTGGCCAAACTTCTGATACCTAAGATACCCCTAGCCCTTCTCTACGGCTCTATCTGGATCCCTTGATACCCTTCAAGCCCAATCAAGAATCCCTTGATACCTTACAGGACATCTTCTTCCTTCTTTCGTTATGAACTACCCAGCCACAGCCGAGCAGAAACACCGGGTGTTTATCATCTACTCGGCGTATCTGCGAGTCCAGTTCCGCCAGTCCGCCGTGCTGGCCGTGTCTGTGCGCAACAAAAACTACAATCTCGTGCGGGCCGATCTCCACGACATTCTTCCGCAGAAAAACACCACCGTGTTCAAGGACGGAACTCTGGCGCCTTTGCTTATCCGGCTGGCCTGGCACTCATGTGCCACGTACGACAAGTACACCCATACAGGTGGGTCTAATGGTGCTACTATGAGATACCATTTGGAAGCCAGTGATGAGGGAAATGTGGGTCTGGAAGTAGCACGGTTGTCTCTGGAACCCATCAAGAGAAAACATCCTTGGATCACGTATGCGGATCTATGGATTCTGGCTGGTGTGGTGTCCATCGAGTCGTGCAATGGTCCCTCAATCAAGTGGAGAGATGGTCGAGTCGACTATGAAGACGATCTTCGAGTTCCACCTAACGGACGCCTACCACTAGGAGGGGGAGACGCTTCTCATGTGCGTACCATCTTCTCTCGAATGGGTTTCAACGACCAGGAAACAGTGGCATTGATTGGTGCTCATTCCCTAGGCCGTCTGCACCATCACCGGTCCGGTTTCGATGGTCCGTGGACCTCCAATCCTGCCAAATGTGACAATGAGTTTTACAAGCTCTTGTCTGGCGACATTTGGACGCTGGTGGACTCGCCTACCGGTCGAAAACAGTACGTCAACAGTACAGGCCAGGTGATGATGCCGTCGGACATGAGTCTGATTGAGGACGCCAACTTCCGGTTCTGGGTCGACCAGTACGCCGCGTCTGAAGAGCTCTGGAGGGAACACTTTGCCCTAGCCTTTGAGAAGTTGACTGAGTTGGGCAGGAACTAACTGGTATGGTAATAGGGCAGCGCTGGGGAGGGGTTACGTGCTACCGTAACATGGCTGGATAGGTAAGTACTTAATCATGAAACGAAATGGAAGGGTCTTGTAGTACTAGCTCCATTGTAGCTACAAACATAATACATCGATTGACAGTACATGTATGTACCTGTACATCGCTCTCTAGCATCTACATCGATCTACCCCTACTTGTAGTATCCTATACTTCTCTGTTAGTCACTATAAATATATACCTATGTTAGTTGTGGGTTGTGTTGCTGTTATGGCTGTGGCTGTTATTACTTCGGGTCAGTTCTCACCCTGAACCCCCCGCAGAATCACCAGCCGTTTGGTGATACTACTAATGAACCGTTCCACGATTCTTCGGTCCTCCTCCCCTAACCCATCTTCGTCATCCTCCAGAAGCGCCTCCAGCATCCAGATGGACGTGGTGTAGGCCGATTCGCAGCCCGTAAAGTCGCCCGAAATCTCCTGGACCGCTGCATCACGTGACATTTCCAGAGCCCGGTCAAAGATGAGTTTTTCGGCCGTGGTATGTGTTCCCGACGTACCAATCTTCTTTTTGACGGACTCTGCTCGTTCCAGCGACTCATTGAAGGCACTTCGAGTCCACTGGATGATTTCGTTAAAGTGCGACGACACCATTTTGTTGTCCTTGTGGTTCTTGGACCACCAGGCGCCGGCTTGGTCCATGGCTAGAGACAGGAGCGAAAGAGTCTTGACGTACAGGAGCATGGCTTCTTCCGCAATGGAAGACGAGACGGAGTCGGGCAAGTTCATGTCTGGGTTGTCCACGTCGTCCTGGATCTGCGAGTACTTGACGTCAGCCAGAAGAGCGATAGAACGGGCCTTTGCTGCAATTTCTTCCAGAGTCTCCACGATTTCTCGTTCAGATACGGAGGGTGTTGAGACGGTTTTGCCGTTGCCTGGGGTGTTTGACGTGTTGGTGCTGGCAGTGGTAGCACCAGGGGTGGCAGCAGGTGTTGCACCGGGTCTAGGAGTCGAGCCACTCTTCTTTTCTCCTAGTAGTCTAGCTGAAGCCATGGACAAGGCACGAGCCATGGCACCGGTGGGAGCTCCGTATGTGAGTGAGAAGCGTCTTTCTGAGGAAGGTCGTCTTTCGTCCGGTTCTCTAGCCAATTCATCGGCCAGAGTGTTGACCTCCACCTGTCTCTTTTCCACCACCACGTATTCACTTTCGAGAAAGAGAGATTCGTTCTTTCGAGTGAGTAAAAGAGAAGAACCTGGAGAAGGCGATGTGAGTTCCAAAAGCGGGTTCTTGACCGTAGATGCCATGGCTGTCTTGTTGGAGTTGATGTTGTTGTTGTTGTTGTTGTTGTTGTTATCTTTCATAGTGGAGGCCTTTGGAGTCGCTTTATTACTAAAGCTGTCCAGCTCTGTGTCTCCCAATTCCAGCTTGGGAAGATCCGATTCTTGAATGTACTCGGAAATGTACATTCGGGGGTCGAGTTGGCTTCTATCGAGTTCTTCTCCGGAGCCAACAACCTGTTTATTAGCAATGATGGGGTGTTCAAAGTACTCTTTGAATCCGATTCTGTCGGCGGGATTCTTCTTCAAAAGACACCGCACAAAGTCCTGCATATCTTCCGACGGCGGTTCTCGTCCAAATCCAATCACGTCATTGGACTGTTCAATGGTCTTGAGCAGTTCCACGTAGTTGTTAGCCTTGAAAGGAGGTTTTCCCACCACCATTTCATACGTGACTGCTCCTACAGACCATAAATCCGCCTTGGCATTGTACTTTTCGTACCGCAGAATCTCAGGCGCCATGTAAAGAGGAGACCCACAGAGGGTTTCTGCTAGAGCTGAGGCAGGCAGAATCCGGGCAAATCCAAAGTCGGCAATCTTGAGAATCGGAAGTTCCCATCTACCGTACAAATTCGCGTTCTGGGCATCTTTTTCAGACAGAGACGGAGGACACAGAAGCAGGTTTTGTGGCTTGATATCTCTATGGACAAGATTCTTTTGCCGTAGAAACTCCAGAGCAGCAGACAACTGGTGTACGAAATGCCTCACCAGTTCCTCATGCAGACCCCGGGTGTTTGAAGGGTATCTTCTTAGTAAAGAAGCCACCAACGGCAACGTTTCAGACAACTCCTTTTTTTTCTTGAGAAAGAAACTGAGGTCGCCCAACGAACAGTATTCCATCACCAAATGGAAATGGGACGGCGTTTCCTGGAAATCCAACAGCTCCACCACGTGCGGATGTTTCATCTGCTTCAAAATGCTGATTTCGGAGCCCAAATTCTCCAATAACTTGCGGTTGAGCTTGGCCCGTAGCACCGACTTGATGGCCACAGGAGACCCACTGGCAACATGCTCGCCCTTGTAGACGGTGGCAAACGAGCCCCGGCCCAACTCGTTGCCAATCGTGTACGACTTGATGCTCGTCATTTGGCCGTAACAAAAAGTGTGTAGTAGTGTTGTAGAGAGAAAGTGAGGTTTGTAGGGTGGTTTGGAAATGAGACGCTAACGTTAGATAACCGCTATCGGAGATAGAGTTTGGCTGGTGGTACAATGTGGACCGAACTAATGGTGATAAGGAGGCGGGGGAGGTGTACAGACAATGTTGCAGTCGTATTTGTGGCTTTGGATTACGTATTTGGTGGTTTAGTCGGTGTATTTTCGAACACTTTTTCTTACCCATTTCCACACTGCGGATGAGGACTGCATACATGACGCAGGGGCACGTGACTTGACACGAGAGCAGATGGGGGTGGAGATAACTTGGTGGGGAGAGGTGGTGGAGGGGAAAGAGTGGTACAGATTTGTTCACCAGGTGTTGGAGATTCGATCTGTGTGGGTTAGGTGTAATTTGGACCCATATATGTCGTTACAGGTGCACCCTATCCAGGTGGCAAACGAGACTCCCTCCACAGGGTTAGGGTTCTACAAAGTGGACCTTGGTCAGATGGTCAATGCACGTGAGGCGGCTGAGAGAAGGGGACGATACGAAAGCGATACGACGGTTACGGAGTTTTGAAAAAGCATTAAAATCTATTTTCGCAGCTGTTGCTATTTTGATCACGTGACATGCCATTCGCTTGTTATTACCAAAAACAATGGCAGCTAAATTATAGAGCTGAACATATGAGTCTGGAGTATTGAGTCCACGGAAGACAAGAAAGGAAGCCGCAGGTTGTTAGGTTTGATAGTTGGATTGGTAACTGGTATTATTAGAACAGGTGGAGGGGGAGAAAGGGGTTATTGTGGGCTAATTCGTGGGTCTAGTGTGGTAGAAGAAGACTCTCCAATTACTATGTATAGACTTGACTGGATATCCACTATGTAAGGTACCGGTACAGTACCAGTAAGGCGAATATGGAGTATCCTGGTCCACAATGTGGAGTGTTACATGTAGGGTCCAAGGGGTGCATTTGGTGTTTCAGGTGAGCTGGGGTAATTATTGTTATATGGCTATTTTAGTAATGATTAGGAGTTAGACTGAGGGGAATCTTTGTCTATGGGGCATTTGGTTCGTTAGATGGTGTTGGTGGGTCAGAATGAATGCAGTATAGATCTTGTTGAGAAGACTTCTACTTGTAGGGCGCGTAGTAGTAACGGTGGAGAGCTGAAGTTTTGACAGATCAATTAAAGGGTGGTGTTTGGTCGCTGTGCTAATTCCTACGGTTATCGCAGTATTGTTATTGTGGATATTGATGGTGTTATCAACGTGAAACAGTGATGGTGAAATTTTGAAGTTGGCGACACTTGGATTTTGTTGACACTTTGGAGTTACTCGAGCTTTTCAGTTACTTCGGGGAAAGACTCTTAACCTATCACATCCCACATGTCACGCTGCAACACAGAAACGTTTGGGTCACAAAAAAATAACCCTTCAGATCCCACCCCATTAGTGACACCACAACAATCCCTCACCCCCGCCGAATTGGAGACAGAACATGATTGCGTCCGCCGCTTTGGGGGTTTGGGTGTGAAAGTGGTGTGGAGGAGGAAGAGGGGATAAGGGAGATGGGTGTTTAAGGTGGGTGAGGAAAGTACAGTAAAGACCAAGTAGGAGATCAGCTAGAGTATTGAAGTGGTACTTATAGTGGTCAGTAAGCAACTACCTGTACCGTACTGGTATGAACTCCTGGTATACCGTGCAAGTCTCCTTCAAGTATCTTCATCTTGAGAAGTGTTAGTGGAGGTATTCGATTTGGTATTTAATTAAGAGTCATAATATGACTATTAGACAGTAGGCTTCTGATTCCTTTACTCTTGTCACATGTTCTTCATACAAAAATTGGAAATATTGAGCTACTCGTCTTCCTGTTAATACTTGAGTTTTGTTAGCTACTTCATCATAATACGATTAATAATACTACTCTACAACCCGATGTGATAGAGATATCAGAATAATAATGGTACCATTGAAATCCTCGGAGCTCAAGGAATTGATTGGTACCCCCAGAATTGAAATCTGAGCAGAATCGAACGAGCATTATCCTACCCCTGACAACAGTCTAACATACCAAAACTTTGGACGCCAATTTGAGACACATTTTGTATTGGAACAGAATGATTTTTTTTGATAAATCGACTTACTCCAGTATAAACTCCATATCAAAACCAAAACCACCGCAATCGGAGCAAAATTGGCCGAGTTGTAGAGATCTGCTACATTTCATCGATACTCTGAGTAAAGCACTCACCTTAACATATGATGAACAGTGGAACACTTTAAACGAGCTGCAACAGTAATAGCACGTAGACATCTCTAATTAACCACCAAAAGTATCGTACTTGTACGGTACTTGTAGTTCTTTTCATCATTCCTCACTCCTTGTCCGGTCACATGACTCTGCGTCAACTATGCACGCTGTACATGCATTCCACCTCAAATGGCATCTCGGACACATCACCAACTATATCCCTCTATCATCCTCCGAAATGTCAGTTAAACTACGGTTTCTTGTTTTGGCACTTTTCGCGTCCCTAGCCCTGGCATCCATTGGAGACAGATCGCCAGATTTCAAAAATTGTGTTGCTAATTGCATCAGACACACTTGTCAGACACAAAAACACGTTCCGCCGTTATTCCACCGTTTGTTACTTTGGGATTGTCCTCAAGAATGTGACTATCGATGCCAGCAAATCATCACTTTTGCACGAGTGAACCAGGGTCAGGACATTGTTCAATTCCACGGAAAATGGCCGTTTTTGCGGTTTTTCGGAATCCAGGAAATCGCGTCCGTTGTCTTTTCAATGGCCAACTTTGTACCCCATTATAAGGGCTGGCAGATGCTCAAAAAGCTCAACCAGAGAAAACCTAACCCTCTCATTCCCTATTACATTGGATTTGCAATTGTGGGTATGAACTCGTGGATCTGGTCGTCTGTGTTCCATACACGTGATTTCCCCGTGACTGAAAAACTCGACTACTTTTCCGCTGGCTTGTCTGTTCTCTATGGCTTCTTTTTCGCTACTGTGAGAATCTTCAGATTGGACAAAGAGTCTCGAGAAACTCCTCGTTTGATTCTGGCTTCTATCTGTGTCACACTCTTTCTGGCTCACGTGTCGTATCTGTCGTTTATCAAATTCGATTACGGATACAATATGATGGCCAATGTGGTTGTGGGAGCTCTCCAGCTCATCATGTGGAGTGTGTACTCTTTTTCTCAGTTTGCAAAGACTCGAGAATGGTGGTCGTTGATGCCTTTTGGACTATGTGTCACTATTTCAGCAGCTATGGGTCTAGAACTGTTTGATTTCCCTCCTTGGAAGTTTATGGTCGATGCTCATTCACTTTGGCATGCTGCTACGGTTATCCCTTGTTTTCTTTGGTACACTTGGATGAAGAAGGATCTGCAGTATGAGGCTAGAGTGGATAAACAGGAGTGAGGGTATAAGAGGGTTTAGCTGAGAGAGTGAGCGAGCGTGCGAGTGAGTAGCTGAGAGAGTGAGCGAGCGTGCGAGTGAGTAGCTGAGAGAGTGAGCGAGCTTGCGAGCGAACGAGCTGACCTGCGGGCGCCCTGAAAAGCGAAAGAACGACCTATTGATTCCTTCCTGAAGTGACCCACTTGTTCCGATAAGAAGACCTGTTTGTTCTTACTCTGAATGTTGCTCTATTGAAGGACCTATCTGTTCATTGGACGGACTTGTTGCTCTCTCCAGTCCCATTAGGTCGCTGCCTCTCGACTACTTGCCCTTCTCTAGATATAGCTAAGACCTTTGCATTTTGATGAACTACTGGTAAATATGTAGATGTACAACGACAAGAGGTGATCAGTACCTGGTAACTTGCTTATGTGTATCTAGAGCATTTAGGTTATCGGCATTTCAGCTTCATTCTTCTGTATCGATCGAGCCATACCTAAGCCCGTGATGTCTCTCTAATGTTAACTTGAAAGGTAGATATGCCGACACCACTAACAAGCGATAGCTGGATGTGTTCAATCACACAGTATCAACCATCTGAACGTTAAGGGCCTCTCTATCAACTTCTTGTCTGCTTCAACCGTTGGTTGATCCACTTACCCTACACCAAAGCTGTTCTTCTCACACAGTACCGGTATGTACAATGATTCCCACAGAACAGGATGAAGACAGTAATAATACAGTGAGAAAAAATTGTGGATATAGTATCTGCCGATACTTGTGCTCACAAATAACATCTGGAGAGTCTAATCTTTCAGTTTCCCGCCTTTGATTCTAGCTACCGGTAGTTATATCAGCCCTTCATTATCTCTCAACCCACAATGCTCTGAGAGAGTGGTAGATGTAGCAAAATACACCCAAATTTCAAAATGAGGTCATCAGCAGCTGCCTGAACCCTCTAGGCAGTTTCTCCCTCTTCATTTTTACTTCATCGACGTACTCACACACTCGAACATTGTCTACCTGTGATGCTGTGCCTACAACAATGAGGTATAGGATCTCAAAAAGGAGGCTAGGCATCTGAAGAACTTAGAACTGGCTTGGATACAGATACTTGTACTTTGAGTGTAATAGACCAGTTATCCAAGTTATTTTTCTTATATCTTATTAGTTTATCGCATCTCAGACCTTGCCAACATAACGAAGCCAACACACTAAGTGATAGACACCTCTAATGAAGATGGGTGGGAAAGAATAAGTCCGTCAGGTAGCTAGTATGATCTTCAATACATTAAATATACTCTGTACTGTTAATTTCGACTTTTTCTTGGCTCATACCAACGTGTAATTCGAGCTTCAGTAGTGCACTGTCTGTAAAGGCAGAACACTGCAACAACACATCATAGGACGCTCTAAAAACACAAAGAATCTGGTAAATACTTTTCTCATGCTTAGAAGGAGGTTCCAACTAACTTGTCTATTCGAGTTTCAGCTTTTTAAAAGCTTTTTACCCAGTAGATAGTGCCATCCCTGTAGTCAATACAGATTCACACATTAATTGAAGGCCATGCGTCAGATGAATGGGTAAAAGCTGCCAACTGTTCTTAAGATTGCTTGAGAGTTCTTTCAGAGCGTCTTGATCTTCTTTAATTGATCTTTTCATTACCATTATCGAAGTGTACATACGTCTTGTCTCTAAACTCAAGTTGCTGACAGAACAGGTAGCATGGAAATGTGATAGCGCACCCTAGGGGCAAAAAGAGGTGGTCTATCACTTGCAACGGTTATCTATATCGTCTTGAGACTATTTGAGCCATTCGTTCCATCTCCACTCTTTGCTCTTATCGAGTGTGGCCTACGACCATGAGAAAAAAAGAATATCACATGAAAAAGTGAGTAAAATAGACGTGTTGTACTACCGGTACCATGCAGGCACTACGATACGCAGGTAGTGCCTACTATGACGCTCTTGACGTCCTGTTATCTCCCTCGGCCATTCGTAAGATCATGATATTATGCATATGCTCAGTGCACAAGTTATATATAACAGCCTCTATCCGCTGCCCATTCTAGGGGACTACCTGCACGTATTCGTGGCCCGTCTTGTTCCGTCAACATGTTCCATTCCATCTTCATCCTTCCAAGCGTTCGTCCTTCCACATCTCGTCCTTCCCTCCCCTACTGAATAAAACGCTCCAGTTCACCGGCAGAGTTTCGACGACCCCATCCACTGGGCTGTTTCTTGATGAAGGCTCCTACAGCTCCCAGGTATCCCTCATGACGCAAAAAGTACGCTTGCTTACTGCCTTGAGACCAGAAATTGATGGCATAACTGAGAGTGTGCATGGTCTGAAGATGTCCTCGAATGTAAGATCCGCCAAAGTAAATGTGCTGGAGATTGTGGATTTGTGCTTGCAGAAAGGCAATCTGGCCAATATTGTTGGAAATGGCATAAAGAAGAGACCGAGAAATATCCTCGCTCTTGAACAGGTCACGTGACGACTTGGGCGCGTGAGAAGATGCAGAATCCGTAGAAGAAGAGGACGCTTCACTCTTGGCGTCTGCATCTGCTGCCCCTGTCTTACCCTCCTCTCCACTCTCTCTATCTCTTTGGATCTCCTTGAAAACCCTTCCAAACGAAGAAGCAATCGTTGTAGCCTTGAGACCAATCTTTGTATAGTCTTGTCCGTAAATATCTCCCACCAACATATCCACATTGGAGTTATCTCCCTCTGCTGCCTTGGCCAACATTTCATCATAAGAAGTAGCATCAGTCAGCAGAGACAAGAGACCCCAGAGGGTTCCTCCTCCCAGAGAAGAGCCTCCAATACGCACAAACTGCTGTGGACCAAGCACCTTGATCATGCTAACTCCCGAACCAATGTTGACCAGCAAGTACGGGTAGATGGAGGGCTGTCGGGGCTCGGCAAAGACCATGGGGTTGGTTTCTGAGTAACAAAAGACCTCTTCGGGGATTTCTGTGATGAAAAAGTCCAGACCAGCAATCAGACACTCCATTTCGTCCTCTCGAGAGATATCTGCACCTAGCTCGTCTCTTAGACGCTCGTAAAACTTGTAGGCGCCTCCTCCAGTCGCCATAATGCGCATATTGGACTGCTGAGGCTTGGCAGGGCTAGCAGCAATGGTAGAGTCATGAGAAGATGATCGAATGGACGATCCATCGGGTGTAAGTCGTTCATTGGACCGTGAACTTCGTCGGTGGTTATCTTGTAGACGAGACATGAGTCCCTTTAGGAAATCGATCATGTCGTCAATCTTGTCTGTTTCAAACACGGTGAAATTGAGACGACCACCTACATCTCCAGGGGTATCTCCATTGGGTTCATCATGGCTAAAGTAGACGATTTTAGCTAGAGAGCCTCCAATATCAATGGCAATGTGTGAAACGTGAGCTGTATGGTGAGGAAGAACGATATCTCTGGTATCTGGAGGGGTTTCTCTTCCGTTTTGGTCCTTGTTGACGATAAAGGCTCCTTCTACATTGATCTGGATATCTCCAGCATGCAGGAATTTGAGAGCGGAAGTTCGGGCGGAAGATCCCGTTCGGGATGTGATATCCTTGAGCTCTTGTGTTGCTTGTTGCCTGGGTTAGCATTGTGAAATTGTGAGCGAAGCGAACAATTGAACAATCTGAGCGATGTAAAAAGATCAATTTGAACGATTTGAACAATTGAACGATTTGAACAGTTGAACAATTTGAGCGATCTGACCAATTTGTAGCGATCTATTGTAGTCACCAAATGAAGCCAGAAAATGAAGCCAGCAAATAACAATTCGAACCATTTGAAACGTTCAACTTGAACAATTTGTAGCGAACAGTTCGCTGCCATCAACTTGAGGGATAGAGACAAGAGTGAGGTGGAGATAGGGTATGAACAAAGAAGTGAGAAGATGAGAGACAAGGTAGAAATCAGACAGAATAGTTATACTCCTTGTAGATCTAACTCCAAGTAGGTCATTACTTGCACTCCAGAATCTAGGAAGACATCTTTGGCAGGTTGGGTAAGGCAAGTTCTAGCTGAGACAACTGGACAATGAGAACCGTCAGAGGTAGACCTCACACAACGCCTGGCCAGAAGCGACGAAAAGGTCAGTCAGAGAAGTCATCTTCTGGATGATCAGAAATGTGCTAAGAGATCTCTCGATGTGCCAAACTTGTCTGACCAAGAATGGTCTCACCTCTTCGACCTTACCATGTGGTAACTCTAGTAGTGGTGATACCGTAATAGGGCTTATCGACATGACAACACCATAGTGGTAGGTATACCAAAAAGAGTCCATATGATCAAACTGGAAGAGGGCCATTTAATGAGTATGAATGTCACAGAAGAATGACAACTCGAGAGCCGTTTCTCTGAACGTTTCTCTGAATGTAGAAACCATTCCAGGCTTTTCTCCGTGCTTCCAGCTGTACTATATTCTGACCTGTCTCACCAGCTATTGCTCTCAGAAGAGATCGTCTCAGAAGAGATCGCCTCAGAAGAGATCGTCTCAGAAGACACCAAATCAGTTTTCTCAATATCAAAGATCGAAGAAGACTGGATAGGAGAACTTAAGAATGGGTATAGGAAGATATCAAACATGTCAGTCAGTACCATCCAGACATGTCCCTAGGAGTTCAAAGACCAGCACCATGGCTATCATTCTCCTCCCTTTCAGTTCTTCTCCCATACTGTTCTTTCCAGTATCAGAATGAGCCATAGGGTATATTCTTGGTAACTCCCCATCACACCCCCCTCGTAACCTCCTTCACCTTAAACCTCTACCTCACTTGGTAGCCCTTCACCCAAGCCATGTGACTCCTTAAGCGCCCCTTTCCTTCTGTGTATACTCACATTATAACGCTGATCCCGTTTCCAGGATGTGTTGTGCAAATTTGTTTTCCGCTTGAAAAATGATATCTCACTCGGTTCGTTCCTTTCGTTCGCTCGGACCTGTATCGGAGTTGTTCTGAGACCTGTTAGTTTTGTTGAGTCGACGAAATAGCAATGTAGCTTGTTAGCGGGCTGTAGAGCGGAGTTTTGTCGTTATCGGGTTCTTGTCAAAGTGCAAAAAGTCGTACTTGTACCTGGTATGTGCTCTCTTGACAGAGGTGTCTTTCTGTCTTTCTACTTTCTATCTATCCACGTCCGCGCTCTAATGCTATCTTTTTGATTTGCACACACGCATTTTAGCTCGGAACCTTGGCACGAGACTAGCAGTAACCGAGGCGATGAGCTGAAAAAGAGGAAAGAGGGGGAGGGAAAAGTACGGAAAAGAGGGGTATGTTTAGTAAGCGTAAGGGAAAGGGGGTACTACGTGTTTTACGTGAAAAAAATGGGCAAATTCACCTCCTAAATTCATCCTCTTCTATAACCCCTAACTTCTTCTCCACACACCCGGTTACCTCGCACTGCAGCTGCAATGCATCATTCTTTTGTTGGGGGCTGAACAAGAGAAACTGAGACGCCGAAAATTCAGCGTCTGGGGTTAATTGGAAAAAAAAAAAAAAAAGTGTCAGCCGAGGCAGAACTTGGAAAGGGGGCGTCAGGAGACGGCAGGAGACGGCAGGAGACGGTGCAAGAATTATCCATGAAATATTGGGAATTATCCCTAAATTATTCACATTTATTTGCTCATTATGAAGGGTAACGACAGGTGAAGATGAAAATGTCAGATTAAATCGTGAAAATTCAGATTAAAACGTGAAAATTCTGGGAAAATCGGAAAAAACTGGAAAAAATCGGAGAAATCGGAAATCAACGCGTAAAGAGATTATAACCAGCTTTTGACGTTGTTCACGCCCTCCTGTTGATGCTGCTCACGTCCCCCCGGTCACGTGAGAAAATTTTGCCAACCCTATTTCTCCTTTGGGCCGAACCACTCCCCGAAGGAGGCTGAGTGGGGGAACTCTATACGATTACGCGGTGGGGTGCCAGTCTTGTGACGTCATGAGACTAGCCGCATTGGGAGAGGATTAGTTGGGACTTTTGTTGGGTGGAGCTGAAGTGTGAGTAGAGACTGAAGAGGGTAGATGACTGTTATAAGACATGTTGAAGGGAATGAAGTAAGGTATATGGTATATAATTGTTCTGTGAGTGAGACTATATCATTTGGTATACTCTGATATCTTCTTTTACCCGTGTAACCCGAGTCCTATACTCAGTCTAGACTATCTCCAATGTCAAGTAATCGTGATTAGTATACGGTATCGTACATGCGCTAGATGATATTGGTAATCCGGAGAAGTGAATAATACGAGAAAGCGAATAATACGAGAAGTGATTAATATGGGAAGTGATTAATATGGGGAGATGAAGAAGGGGTAGATTAGGGGAGGTGCTTATAACGGTAATATTCTTGTAACGGTAATATTGCAAGATGAATGATGAGTCTGATATCGCACCTGACTGCTCTGATTCAAGTCAAGTCAAGTGGTCCAGTCTTTGGTGTTTCAAGTCTGATAGATTTGTAATTAGCGTCAATGTCATCAGTCTAATAAGACAGTGTTTCTAGACTTGCTCAATTGGGACAGTCTATCAAGGAGACTTCAGCGGAAAGACTGATGTTAGATGAGATATAGAGAGTAAAAATATGTATAAACAACCAAGGAACTGTTTGAAACACCTTAGTAAGCATTCTCAAAGACTGAGGTATCTTTTCCCTTTATATTGAGTCCTATAACTGCCTTACTTGTAGTGCTTGTGTGACAGGTCTTGATACCTGTACGTAGATGACTGCAATATGACCAACTTCTGAGAACAAATACAATATTGGAAAAAGCCATATATGTCGATTTTGTACAAAATCCCGGTTTTATTGACCAATCTGACCCCTTCTGACCCAAATCACGTGATTTTTCATCTTTCATTCTCCATATCTTCTCTTTATATTTCCTTAGACATGCATATTGGGATGACCATATCTAAAGAGTTTCTGGAACTCCCCAAATTGGCCAATATATGACCGATTTCAATGAAAACAGGTTCATTTGAGAGTCCTTCAAATTCTGAGCAAGAAAATGAACTCCTTTTTTCATTTGGACGTCTATTGAGGGAGTCAAGTAGGTGGGACAATATATTGGATGGAGTACAAGTAGGGACATTTGAAGACATCGTAAACTGATCACATCTCCCTTCAAAAACAGTTTATGATTGTATTGGAGCTGTCTCCTATCCCCTATGAGTAGTTTCCAACCCCAAATTCTCAAAAATAACTGCCCTTATACTTCCACTTATCATGTCTTCTCAGCATAATCTATCTCACTCTAGAAACCCCAATAGACGTCCAATCTTGTCAAAACAACATCCATTCTCTTCCTCTGACTCAACCCCCCAACTCCTCCTCACTTCTTATTCGTTACTGTATCTATTATAAATATATCTATGACAATGTCTTTTCAGACGGGACACCCCCTCTACCACAGGCATCCAATTAGCACGTCTTACACCGCTCCTTCTCCTCCAATTCCTTGTCAAGCTTCTTACTAATCTTTTTCCACAGCTTGTAGAAGCCTACTGAGCCACTAGCCAGACCTGTGACTGTCTGGTAAATGTTACTCAGTCCTTCTGGTTCAAGACAGTCGATTGTACAGAAGACAAAATCGTTAGCCAGCTTGAACAAGGTCAATTTCGCGTCCCAAATGGCCTCTTTATCTCCTGACTGGACCGCCTTTTGGTACGTTTCAATACCCACCTTGATATTGATGAAGATGGCTCCATACCATCCCCAGTTGGCCATAAGTTCTCCATTTCTGCCGAGTTTTTTGCCCTTGACCACTCCAATTTTGCTCAAACAGTAAATATCGTCTCCAATGGTGTTGATGACTTCCATGATTTCCGCTTGAAGAGCCAGGGAAGTAAGAGAGTTCTTGGTAGTAACTAGATCTTCAACTGGACCTAGCCATTCTCCCAATTTGATGATTTTTCTGAACTGAGAGAAATTGGAAACCATTCCATTCAATCGAGACTCCATTTCAGCCAGTTTCCACACCAACATGAGCTCTTTCTGGCGTCTAAACCAGCCCTGTTTAGCCGCCCAAAGTAACAGACGGCCAGTATACTGAATCAACTTGATAGTCTTGTCGAGACCTCCTTTTTCGGCAAAAAGCGTCAGAAAAATCCGCCATGGAGACGCGTGCAACGGAGGACGTTGTGAATCCGCAATACTTCGTTCAGCAATGCTCATAGGGATGGGTAGAGGGGTCTCTGAGGTGTCGGAAGGGCTGATAGTAGAGGAAACCCGCTTTTCGCTGATCTGAGGAGAAAACTCTTGGATTTCAACAGAGTCGTCTATTCTGACCGTCTTGACGACATCTCCGCCCAATTTCGACATTTTGGATACCATGTTAGGTTCCCCCAAAGTGGTCATTTTGAAGAATACAGGTTGGATCATGTTAACGTAGGTGTAGGTAACGTTCAGAGAGAGTAACAGGTACATGTTAAAGACACCTATATAAGGAGATATCGTAGTGGAAATAACACCATAGATTACGTCAGCCACAGTCGTTATTGTCACGTGACTTACACCCATAAACCTCCCCTACTACCAGTATACTCCTCACTCATTGGCCTCGGCTCGGCTTCATTAAAGTTTCACGTGTGTAACACGCTCCAAAAGTGCATAAACATTATGGGTTGATTAGTAAGCCAAAGGGAGGGGGAACAGGTCATGGATCTTGACGAAAACAACTTCTAGCATCCAGTCACGTGATATAAACACGCCATTGCCTTTATTCTCCTTATAACAGTTTTAGACACCTCCAAATACCAAACCCTCTACTTAGGGAGAAATCGGACTTCCTACAATACCGTTACACCCCTCACTCATGTGCACCGTTGACGCATAATATTTCCTCAGCTGGGACCCCGCAGGGAGTGGTAAAGGGTTTGGGGTTTTTTATCAGGGTTGGGGTTGTAACGGGGTTCAGGGGATATATGTCTTTTGTAGAGTCAAGTCATGTGCTGTAATTATCGTCATATGAATAAGAGCGATTACACGTTCTTTCATTGGGAGTTGGGGGTGCGTTCTGTTAGGGGTGTTCTTAAGGTGTCCTTTTTTGGGAGGTTTGGTGTGGAGGAGTTTAACTGTGTGGAGTATGGTTCAAGAACGTGATGTTTGAACAAGGGACATTTTTTGGGGGTGGAATGTGTTGGAAATGGGAAAGAAGTTGACAGTATTATTATTCCAGTGTCAGCAATTACAGCAGTGTAGTTGGTTTGTCTCCAGCTGCTCTATTCGACACTACAGATAGACCCTATCTAGAAGAGTCGAGGTAGAACTCGAGATGACGAGGGGGACACTTTTTGGGATTAAATCCAATGAAAAGAGAAACAGAGTTGGCAGTGTTAATATTGAAGCACCTATGAGTATAACTATCTTATCAGCTTGTATCAATTGGCTTTACTCGAGACTGTAGATGGGCTCTGTTTCACTGTTACGGTAAGAGTGGATTGAGTGGGAGTGTGAAAATGAAGATGTGATTAAGAGGGATGTATTGAGGGCGAAATGTAGACGAAACGGATATAGAGGTTGCAATATGACTATAGCAACTTTGGTGAATGTAACGGTAGAGTCTGAATGTTCCCACCTGTTTTATTCGACACTTTAGTCGGACCCTCCTTACACCCTTGAAGAAGTAGAGTTGAGAGAAGATGTGAACTATGTGGCCTCTAGTAGAACTGAAACTAGTTTAAAACAAAAGGGAATATCAGAAAATGACTATATCAGTGCCATGAGTCCAATGGTATACTTATTTCGTTTTCAGCTGCAATATTACACATTCTACGCGGGCTCTCTTTCACTGAGGAAGAGTAGAGTGTGCCAACTGATGTGAGGAGACATCTTTTCATAGCAGAAAATACTCAAAACAGAAAAGGAATTAGCAGTATGGGTGTAGCAGCCTTCTGGAATCTACCAGTCTAGTTAGCTCGTTTCCAGCTGCTCTTTCAGACATTCTAGAGAGGCTCTTGGAGCTGGAGTCTGTAGGGAAGGTGTGAACAGCGAGACATCTATTTGAATTGAAAGTCAAGGAATAGAGAAGAAGAGTTGAGAGTGTAACTCAACCAGTGCTTTAAATTACAATAGCGCAGCCAGCTTGTTCCTAGTGTCTTTATTGGAGGTTGTAGGTCGACTCTCTTCAATGTTCAAGATTATACGTTAGGTAAGAACTAGGAGACATATTTTCGGAGTAAAATACACTGAAAGTGAAAAAGAAGTTGACAGAATGACTATATTGGTGTCTGTAAATCTAACAGTGCAGTCAGTTTCTTTCCAAGTGCTCTATCCAACATTCTAGGTAGATCCTCTTTCATTGTTACGAGAGAAGATAGCGCCATTGCTACGCTTGTGGAGAATAGCAAAAACATAAAGGAGCTCTTACTATCACTAATTCAGGGTCGGAGAGTGCAGTAACACAGTCTATTTGTTTTCACCACCTCTATTGAATGTTCTAGAGGGACTCTCTTCCACTGTCAAGTCAGAGACAATAGTCTTACCCACATGGAGAGATTGGCCACTTGAAAAAGCCAAAAACTAATCAACAGTATCATTTCCACTGTTAAAATGTCTCCAACTCATTTGTTTCGCCTCAGCTAGCATAGTTACCACCATATCTCCTCTCTAGCAGTGCAAGACCGCCTCAACCACATTTCAACATCTTCCAGCCAAGATGGAGAAAAAGTAATACAGAAGAGTAGTATTATTTTTACGTGAATAAGACGACAAAACAAACCCCTTACAGATACCTCTCAAAATGATCAAGTTCCATTTCCCTTCCATTTTCTCACTTTTGGCCTCTCCCAACGCGTAAAGTTCGCGTCTCCCCGGCAACCGTATCGTGCATCATCATCACCACTCACCATAAAACTGTTGTCATCAAAATGCCCCTCTCAATCGACAAATACAAGCGGATTTATCGGAAAAATCCTGTTCCCGAAGTGGCCGATTACGAAGCCGAACTGCAGCAGTCACGTGAGGAGTTCAAGAATGTGAAATTCGCGTTTTTGGAGCAGGAAAACAAGGAAAAGTTCATCCGGTCTCTCACCACCAATGATCGAGTGCTTGAACAGAGTGATATCGACGCAGTAGCTGCTGAGTCAGCCGCAGGAAAAGAGCAGCTTCGGTCTGAGAAGCGAAAAGTCGAAGAAATTTCCAAAGAAGTGGAGGAACTGGCCCAAGAGGTGGTAGCTAAAGATGAGGCTCTGGAAGCTCAAAAAGAGAGAAGAAGTGAGCTGAAAACTAGCCTTGAAGATGTCCAAAAGCAGGTTTCTGTGCTCCAGGATGAACAACAGACTCATAACCTGTCTCCTGAACTAGCAGAAATGATGGGTCAATCTCTACAAGATTTGGAGATGCAACTTGAACAGAGTAAAGCTGAACTGGAGACTAGTAAGGAGATGATTACTCAGGTTGAAGAGGAATTGGTGCCTCAATTGAAACAGGATCTGGCCGATAAAAAAGCCGAAACTGGAGCTCTTAATGGAGACCTACTACAAGCTACTGTTGAGGCTGATAGAGCAGTAGCAGAGAGGGAGAAGCTCAAGGGCAAGTATAATGACAAAGAGAGGTTGATTCTTTGGCTCAAGAGTTCCATAGAGGCTATTGAGGGGCAGTAGGAGGGAGGGGGGAGACGAAGGGGAGAGACGAAGGGACTTGTTTTGTGGTTATACCAGTACCAGTACTGGTAGAAGTATTATTTATTTATTTTATGAAAAAAAGAGTAAAACAAAAAACTGTAGTGATGGGACTGAACTTCGAGCTTGTAATGTATTCAAGACTGGAGATACTCCACGTACCGTACTATACAGGTAGGGCATGTCTAGTATCTACATATACTGTACCTACATTATAGACAGTGATATGAGAGGTACAAAAACACTTGTAAGCTTGTAAGAATAAGTTGTTCAGTTGACAAGTGTTGTAACATAATATAAGTTGGGTGTTAGATGCATCTTCTTTTGTCTATACAAGCACTTGTACATCCACCTGATCAACTTCCTTGTAAGGTCACCTTTGATTTAATATAGGTTATGGCTTTGTTCAGGACGTTTACAAAGTGGTTATATGTACCTCCCTAACGTCACCAATAATGCTCCAAACAAGCTGAAAAGTTGTGGTATGACTAATCACGTGATTCTATACAGCATCCCGCTTTCCGTTTCTCTCTAGCCCGTTTCCTCGTCATTATACTGGCACTTGTAGTCCGACCCTCCAGATAATATTCCATATGCAAGGGAATCTCCACACGCCAAGATCCAGCATCTCCACACAAAATATGCCACACCAGATAAATATATAAAGACCTATGAATTCCACTTTCTTGCCCAATTCTGACCGCTATGACATACACCAAACCCCCGCTGAAGGAACGCCTTTTAAACATCAAAACTGTCGGTACTATCATTGTTGAAGAATGTACCTACAAGGACCTCATCTTGAAGGTGACTGATCGATTCCACCGGTCTCGAACATGGAATTATTCCGGCAAAAAGTTCGGCCAAGAGTACTTTCCCGGCGGCAAACGTTTCTTTGGCGTCAACCATGCCTCCAAATGGTGGTTTGAGGGCGAATCCTGCTGGTCGGGGTTACGTTTATACCAAGACAATCCCTCTCTTAAAAGACGAGTGGTTATGCAGTTTGCCGGCCAAACTTATGTTCTTGAGATTCCAGATACTCCTACTCAACCTGAATTGATTCGAATCCCCCAGTTTCCTGCTCCAGCCAGTTACCATGCTGTTTCAATGGACAGGATTTACTACCATAGCAAAGATTTGGCCGACTTTGCTATTATTGATGAAGAAAACACGTACCATCTGGTCCATACTTCCATCTTGGCTTCTCTATGGCCTTATTTTGCGGCTGTTTTAAGAAGTGGAATGGAAGAAACACGTGACCGGACCCTGAAGCTTCCCTACTCTTACAATGTCATGGAAGTGATCCTAAAACACTTGTATGGACTATTGACAAAGGTGCCTGCTTGTCTGGCTTTGGAGGTGCTTCATCCGGCCAAATTGTACGGAATTGAAGAGCTGGAACGGGCCGTGGAAGAAGCAGTCACTGGAGCGTCTCTGGAAGGAGATCGATGTCTGTTTGCATGGCAATGTGCTCATGAATTGGACAACCAGAAGATTAAAGATTACTGTGCTTGTTACTTTTTGGATAAAGTGGGTGAGGCGACGGTTGAGAATTGTCCCATCTTGTCTGAGCGGGAATTGGCTGATTTCAAGGCGGATTTGGAGGTTCAGAGAGCTAGGAAGGTGTTGTATGGGGGAGGGGAGGTGGTTTAACGGTACGAACCAGTACTTGTACCAGTGTTAACGGAATTAACGAAACTATATAGTCAATACATTTGAAAACAAAAGATCTCACTAAATGATGATGTCAACATCTAGACGATATATTTCTTGTACATTCGATTGATTATAACTTGAAGAGTACCGGTAAGTCTGGTAGCTTATTACAGTGGAGACATGTAATACAGAAAAATCAAACAGATTTCCAAACTCGTTGAGCAGCTTGAAAATGGGTCCCTTGGCAGCCATCACGTCCATGTACTTGCCAGTCTCGACAATCTTACCGTCAGAAAGCATCATAATAGAGTCGGCATGAGAAAGCACGTTGATGGAGTTGGTAGCAAGCACCTTGGTCTTGATAGCAAGTAGACCGGACTTTCCAAGCACATTATCAAACAGAAGACTTGAATAGGTATGAACTGTATCCACACTCTTCTGGTGCCAGAAATATAACTGTAGGGTGTTTTTATATATATCAGCGCAGGGATACTTGTACATACTGTCCTGTATCGTACTCTGCACTGATCTTTGTCTCTCAGCTGTAATCATAGAGAAGTGCCCAACCTTTTGCTACTAGAATGGTGTGTCCTGTGAAGCTGTCTGCTATCTACAAGAATACAAGTTTTCACTATATAGTGACTTGATTACATCATAAGCACTCAGGAAAGGAGCACTTCGGAAGAGAGTCTGTTGTGTTACTTGATGTACACACGGTACTGGTCTTAGAGATCATGTTATACACTCACTGTACTATGAGAAGCTACAGTACAGCAAAGAACTGTTAAGAAGCAAGAATATACAGAAAGCACATAAAGAGCCCGCTCAAAAGACATGCCATGGACAGCCGACAAAAGATTGCCAAATTGAATGTTGACGTTTCTGAACAGTATTGGCTCTTAAGAGTTCTTTGCTGTACTGTGAGTTACCTCATTCTACTGCGCCTTCTCTACTTGTACGAGTACTTGTCGCTTCTCATCTCATGAGTACCACAGGTTCTATTCTTTTGTTCTAGCTTCTTTATTGGTCTTGCTCCTCAGCAGTACTATTGAAAGATGGCTTATTGTTGCATCTATAGTACCTACTCCAGCCCCCTGGTATCTCCAGTACACTTTAATTGGTACTTTAGTTAAGGAAAGTTCCAATGAGGGCTCTTTTATAAGGCTACATACAACCAAGAAGAATATAAAAAAGTTATCTGGATAGATAATTGCCACATTAGTAATTCAGTCTATTAGATTACGTTATTTACTTGTTATCAGCACCGTTATCTAGGTCGTCTTACCTCCCTCCTTCTTATTTTTACTTGACTTTTTAGTTGGGTTCAGACTTGCCCAAAATGCTGGACAACAGTATGGGAGAAACACCTTAAAAAGGACCTTCAAAGTATAGCTACTGGACACAACAGCCTCTCTAACAGACGAAATAATGATCAAAAAGACTACAGAAAACATCCAAACTGATCCTACAACCTCGGAGAACACTCCTGAGCACTTTATTCCACTCCAATACCTCTTTATCCCGTTTCTACATTGTGTTGTGCTGCTCTATGGCCTTTTTTGGCTGTTCAGATTTTAGGTGGATTTGGGAAATTTCGATTTTTGGGAGTTTTGAGAAATTTCTGGAAGTGCTCAAACTGAGGGTGAACTGGCATTAAGGGAACTTGGTTGGAGAAAAAATGGCACTAAAGAGATCAAAAATGAGAGAGAACAGTAGATTCACAATCAGGAGAGTCAGGAGAGTACCATGGTACTGTTTAAAATGCTACAAGTCCGTTTTCTCCAAAAAACCTGCTTAGTCAGCAGGTGTGAAATGTCCAAAAAGCTAACAAAACCATGGGTAGGGCAGAAATCATGGGAGAGTGAAGAACACAAAAAAGGGGCGAATTTTGAAATTAAACAATAAAATGTTTTCCAAAGAGTCCTTGCTTTGAAGATCTTATGTAATACCAATAGTTCTGTTGATATCTTCCGTTCAACGTCGTATACCATTTTAGCACTGCCGATCCTTGCACGGCTGATGTGCGGCTGATACGTTAGACTAAGGCTGGTCAGAGGAAGTATATGATCAGTCGATATAAGTATAGAGGTACAAGTAGCTGATAGTAAAACAGTACATGATCCATCAGTAAGGTACAAGTTACACCAAGCATAAGTTCACTAAGGTACCGATACTTGTATATTAGTACCGGTACATAAATATGACATCAGTCGTTGATCTACGACATTCTCCACCCCTATCACCAAATAATGTATTAACAAACACTTTGTACCATCTTGGTATCATCTTCGTAACATATCCCTAACCCTCATTCTTTAACGCTGAGAAATAGCGTGATAACCTAGACCGGCTCCGACACAGGCCATTCCTCCTACCAAGCCAGACGACTTTCCCTGCTTACTAAACTGGTTTGAGAAGAAGAGCAGGATCTGGGCCACCATGAGAATCGCCCACGTGATCCCCAGGTTCAGCTGCCAGTCGTAAGGAGCGCTACCAGGGTACGCAAACTTGATGACGGCCTTGATGGCGGCAATCATAAGAGCGTAGAGAGCCATCTTGGTGAACTCTTTGACGGTGGCTACATCTGCCGCGCTCTCCTTGACGCCGGCAACCACGTCTTCCTTTTGTGTATCGACGGTTTCGGCGTTCTTTTTGACGGGAATGTTTTTCTTTCGGTTCGTGACGGCCATGATGTAATGTGGGGGAGAGATTATGGGAGGTTGTACAAGGTAGCTCAACATAGGTGGAAGTATGGGGTGCATGACAAAAGTATAGATGTCTTAGGGAGATATGAGGGTAAGGAAAACTATTATCGGTGTTTGTGCTAGAGGGATAAAAGTGGTACCGTTAGATTCGCGTTGACGTCCTCTCCGAGAATATACCCTTAGATTCTCTGTAGCACCAATAATGACCCTACTATGTTGTACGGTAATTTCCACGGATCATGTCAAATCTGGGGTAACAAAGTTAAAGCGTTGCATACAAGAGTGGAGATACTTGGGGAAGAAGAAGGAGGTGATATAGACATGATATAAAGGAGAAAAATATACTGCCAGAATTGGCACGTTTCGAAGATTACGAATATGCAGTCAGAATACCTACAATACCCACTTTGACCCATATATTTCCACCCCCTCTTTCGGGACAATCTCGGGGCATTCTAAGGGCATGCCACAAATTATGATAACACTGAGTTTACGAAATATCCAATTTTGATTTTTCTAAACCCCAAGTTTACAAAATACTGTACTGTTCAATTTTGATGTTTTTTTTTTTTTTTCAAATTTCATTTTTGTTCATTTTCTCATTACATCATTCATGTCCTAGACAGAGTCAGTTCGTCCTAGACAGAGTCAGTTCGTCCTCTGATGACTCCATCCTTAACCAACTTGTTAATTTCAGCATCAGAGTATCCCACGTCTCGGAAAACCTCGAAAGTATGCTGACCAAGAAGAGGAGGAGGCATTCGGATATTAGGCTGAGAAGTTTTATCGGAAAACTTGACGGGCACTCCAACCAGTTTCATGGGTCCACAAACGGGATGGTCCACCGTCTGAATCATATCTCGAGCCACCACATGTTCGTTAGTCAGAGTGGTCTGAATGTCGTTGATGGCGGCAAAGGGGAAGTTGAAGACCTTGAAGATATCCACCCAGTCATTGGTCTTTTTGGTCTTGGTGACTTCATGGATTGCAGGCACCAGAATGTCTCTGTTTTTGACTCGTAGAGCGTTCGACAAGAACCGAGGATCAGTCTTCCACTCGGGCTTACCAAGAGCATCACATGCCAACTTGAACAGGTTATCGTTACCTCCTCCAATCATGATACTTCCATCAGCAGTATCAAAGGCCTGGTAGGGACAAATGGAAGGATGAGCGGTGCCCTGACGACCAGAATCGGGCTTGCCACTAATGAGAACCTGAGAGGCAATGTTGGCTAGAGACGCGACCTGACAGTCGGCCAAAGAAGCATCGATATGGGTACCCTTACCGGACACTCCTCGCTTAATAAGCGCTGCCAGAACGGAGTTGGATGCGTACAGACCCGTGGTGAGATCTGTGACGGCCACTCCGACCTTGGAAGGAGCTCCATCAGGCTCTCCAGTGATATGCATGAGTCCCATTTCGGCCTCGACCATGACGTCATAGCCGGGTCGGTGGCTGTAGGGACCGGTCTGGCCGTATCCGGTGATGGAAGTATAGATGAGTTTGGGGTTGGCTTCCTTGAGATCATCGTAACTGAGTCCATATCTCTTGAGAGTGCCCGGAACGTAGTTCTCTACAAAGACATCAGCCGAAGCAATGAGCCGTTTGAGAGCAGCCTTACCCTCTTCAGACTGGAAAGAAAGACCCACCGACTTTTTGTTTCGATTGACACACAAAAAGTAGGCCGATTCTCCAGGAGCTGTGCCAGCCACTTCAACCATATCTCTGCTCACTCCAAGAGAATCGTCAGTCTTGGTATAAGGAGCAAAGGGCGGGCCCCAAGCTCGAGTATCGTCTCCACGAGTAGGATGTTCGATTTTGATGACATCTGCTCCCAGATCGGCCAAAAGTTGTGTACAGTAAGGACCAGCCAAAACCCGAGACATGTCCACCACTCTTACTCCTGCCAGGGGGAGAGAGGACGAGGCGTTGAGAGCTCGGCAAGAGCTGGAAAAGAGTCGCACCTGGGTTCCGAGAGATTTGAGCCGGAGCATTTGCAAGTTGTGTGGAGAAGTGGGTTTTTTTTTGAAGATCAACTTCTCTCTGATCTGCGGCTCTCTTTATACAGAGCTAACCCAGGTGCATAAGCGCGGCAGTTATTACCCCAGGTTGAGGATAGGGTTGGAGTGGAAGAAATATAGCCGACAAAAAGCAGTGAGAGAATGACTCCAAAGTAAAACATAGAACCCACTTCATCGAGAATAAAAAAAACAAATCTCGAAACATTGTGTGTAAAGTACGGCTGGATTTTGGTCTAACTGATATATACCCGTAATCTCGTCTCAATCACCTTTTTTCGTCTCTCTACCGCGTCTATATACCCCTAATGACTCAATGGTTGGGGTGTAAGTACAATAGTGTTCCCATTTGCCCTTTAACTGAGTGTGGGTATTAAGTCGGGTCCACTTCCTAACGCATACTCCACTTACGAAAATCGACCAAAAAACCGACCAAAAAACCGACAAAAAAACCGACAAAAATACCAAAGTCAGTCATCAAGCAGAATACGATGGACGTTGAATGTGGGGTAGACGTGACGCGTAGGTCACGTGACTGGGGTGTGCAAGTGGGACATCACGTGACAAAAGGTGGAGGTGGTAGATTGGTCACTTGACCAAACAAACCCTTTGGGATTTGACCTTTGGTGGAACTCCGTGATATGAGTTGAGCTGGGTCGTGTGCTCTTGAAGAAGTCATCATACTGACTCCCAGTGGTCTATAGTTAAGCTTAGAGTCGGCCAACAAAGTCCCAACTAAACGTCAAGTACCTACAGTTGATAGTGCTCCGTTCACCCTCAACAGCACAATATTTTCTTCACTTTTTGGCCACATTACCCGCTAATAATAATTTCCACGCTCTCCACTTCCAAATGCACCACTTTTCATCTCTCTACCACCTCTGGAACCTCGTTTTTGAACCCCCAGCGGGATTTCTAAGCTAACTAATGCTAAGTATTGTTCTAAGTAGAAAGCCATGAACAGCCTCCTTCACTGGAAAACAAGTATAGAACAACTTAGAGCATCTAAACTACTCGTAGTCGTACAGAATTACCCCACACTTCGATTTTCCACATTTTCAATTACTCGGCTACCCCACTCTGGCATAAATGAGCCGCATGTATTTTTTCTACCCGTTTTTAGACCGTTTTTTAGATGCCTAAAACAAAGTCCCACCGCCCCCATAAAATTCACATGACCAGAGAGTGGAGTTAAGTTAATGCGGGATCTCGGATACCCTAACCCTGAACATGATGCTTGACAGACTCGAAGGGCCAAATTTCACTCTCCATACAACCTCATGTTTTCACAGACGTGCCACAAGTATTCCGGGGTGGTGGACTCGTTTCTGGCGTCCAACGGCGGCTCATTGCGTAAGGCGACCCAAGATCACGTGAGAGCGTCTTTAAAGGTGCTTCAGGAGGCTTTGACGAGATATGAGTGAGTGATCAGAGAGGACGGAGGTGGGTGATCCGGGAGGGTTACGAAGATACGGATAACTCTGAGGGGGTTATCGAGAGGGTGGAATTCACGTGACTGAATTTTGGCCCGATCTGAGCGTTTTTGAGCGACTTTAAGAGGTATATCCGAGATCAGTCATCATACCTCGGTCTTAGGAGAACTCGGTCAAAAGTGCTCCGATTTTGGATCAGAAGGTGGGAGTAGAATCGGAGAGCGATTCCGAATCGTTTGGTACGCTTCTTTCTCGTCTACTCCCTCTAGATCCCCAGTTACATGACTAACACAGGCTCGACCAAATATCTCTTTCTTACAACGGTGGCAAAGATTGCCAAGTAATGGTCATCCTTCTTCTGGCCGCATTGTGGCGCAAATTTGAACACGACCCAGCAGCTCTGGATTCTCTGGGAGCGTTCAAATCTGTCTACGTGGCTTCTGAAAAGGCGTTTGAAGAGGTGGATGCATTTGTGGATAAATCGTGTGTGGAGTACGGATTACAGCAGATCCGATTATCTGAGCCCATGAAGGAGGCGTTTGAGTTCTTTTTGAACGAAAATCCGACCGTCAAGGCCATTATTGTCGGTATTAGACGGTCTGATCCTTATGGACAGCATCTAACTCCGTTTGATCCCACAGATAAGGGCTGGCCAGACTTTATGAGAGTCCATCCGGTACTGGAATGGAAGTATGTCAACATTTGGGACTTTTTGAGAGGCTCAGATACCCATTATTGTTGTCTGTATGATAAGGGATACACGTCGTTGGGTGGAACGGATTCCACGGTTCCTAACCCGAAATTGTTGAAAAAAGGAACTTGTACGGAGTTTCTGCCGGCTTATGAGTTGGTGAAGGATGAGGAGGAGAGGTTGGGACGTTTCAGGAAGTGAGTGGCCGTAGGTCACGAACGGACAACATCCAACTTGACACTGGAGGAGAAAAGATGACAACTGGTGAGTACCAGGTAGCTGGAAGTGGTCCCCGTCGGTCCCCTTCTACAGTCTTACTCTTCTACCTCGTTCTTTATTCAAAAGCTGAGGTACTGAGCACCTCTTCCAGAGCGCTGTTGGATAAGGGTCTTCATTAGCCTACGTTACTTCATCGACTTGGGCTACCTCAGCTTATTCTTCCCAGCTTAAGCTACTTCAGTTTGGTTCCAGCAAAAGGTCAAATTTGAATAAGCAGACCACACCTCCTGTTTTACACCCTACTCTGTAGAACACTTATGACATTATGACACACGAATATATGATTATGATTGAAAGAGAGGGAGTGGAGGTAGTTCCGGGAGTAATAGGCATTTGGTAGGTGTCCACTATTTTGAACTTATGACAATACGAATAGATGGTCGTAGCTTTCCCTCTCCTACAGTCACGCTGTCCAGTCCACTATCTGTGTCTTCCCTTAAGACGAATAATTTAGCAGATAATACATACTTCCTGAAGCAAAAGGTAGCCAGTTTAACAATAGAGCGGTATATGGTGGTTATACATCTTCCAAGTTCCCCCTTTTCTGGCATTATTGCTCCAGTCGAAGAGATGCTCTTAGCTCATGGAGCTGACATAGACAGAAGATCTAGTTGTAATGAGTGTTTTGCAGTTCCAAGAAGTATCCAAACTGTCAATATGCCCTGAGGAGCATGTCCTACTTTACTTATTCAGCTTTGATTCGTATTGTAAGCGACATACCTACGGCCATAATACTTGTACATATCTCCACCAGTGAAGCTCACAGTATTGGATAATAAGAACGTCGAAAGGTGACCAGTCACTTATTGACAGTCTGCAAACGCCTCCCATGACCCAAGACAACACCCCAAACAACCCTCCTTCACTGGCCGAGTTTCAAGTCTCAAGTTTCGACCTTGAGCAAGAGTAGGAAGGTCAGGGGATCGTAGACTCATTGTAATTAAGAATCATTTTGCTTGCATGGACTCTTAGTATACTGATGTAGAATGTACTCGTAGTGAAGGATGAGTGAGCGTAGGGATCTACAATGTAAAAATGTGGTCTGAACCGTTGTAGACTTTGTCTGTAGCTATAAAGTGGTCACTATAGCGAGTGCAGTAGTGGGAGGAGATTGGCTATTACTACGATACTAGATGGTAACAGTATAAGAAGGGCTCTGTAAGTCTTTATAAGCCTGGGTACTCTCAGACAAGTAACTCTTGACCGCTCATTGAGTACCAACTAGAAGCTATCAGCTCTGTCGTAGAGTATGGGTAGTTCGAAGTAACCCTTGTTTAGGAACATACCGGTACTATACTGCTAAAACATCTGTCAGTAATAAAAAGTGATTCATTAACTCTATAAACTGGTAAAAATGCCACAAGCTCGTCATTAATGTTGAATAGTTAACTCCTCCATCTCCAGGGACACCCTCATCTATCCTGTTATCATACTCATAGACCCTCTTAAGAGTGGACTCCATATGAGTGAACTCCATATACGGTATTACAAAAAGAGTTCTTGGAAGAGCATCAAATCTTTTAAAAGTAAAGAGCTCTGACTCAGATTCCCTACAAGTACTGTAATATCACGTGACTGTTACGAGAGGGAGCACTGGGTGGTCCTACGGTACGAAAAAAGAATCTATATGAAGGAAATACGTCTTTACTCAAGAGAACCATTTGAAGTGATTACCCACAAGTAGATAACAGTAGCCAGCTACTAGTGTCTGTTAATGGCTTTCATAACTCCTTCTCGTCGTTCCTCTGCAGGTCTGATCATAGGACCTCCCTCCAAATAAGTTATCAATGCCACCGGTACACTACAAGAATCCTCTCCACTCAGCAAGAAACACCCACCACCTCTTCACGTATCATTCATCTGCATTCATTACATTAGCTTCACATTCATTACCTTCACTCATTACCATCTCCCTCTCTCTCTCACTCCTCCAAGGACCACAATTTCGAATCTCTGCTGGATTGACTGCGGGATCCCACTCTGGAACCTGTTCGTGAAGTAGTTCGACTTCTGGTATAACTACCGGCTGAACTGCTTCTGGAAGACCCACTTCTAGAAGACATAACCACAGGTCCTCTAGTGGTAGTAGCACATCCAAGGTACTCTCTCAGAAACATCTGAAACCCGTACGAATGACAAACCTCTGTTTCAGTACCTCCAAACTTGTACAAATACTGAATGTACAGAAGCTGGATCCGCTGAGAATTCTGTCTGTAGAACAAGACAAACTTATCCTGAGGGAACACACCAGCCATCCATACAGCCTGGTATAACGGGTCAATAGGAGGCAAATGCGCATTGGTGTTCATCAACAGGTTACATTCATGTCTGACTTCCTTTAGTCGTTGTCTCAACAACAGATTAAGAGTCTTTGCCTGGTTCAAAGCCTGATGCAAATCCCTGATTGTATCCACCCGTTCTCGAGTCTCTTTATATCCCAGAATCTGATTACTCAGCATATTCAGCTGGTTACAGATGATGGCCTGCTGGGGATTGTAGGGAGGAGTGTTTGTGCTCACTGAAGCTGTTGGAGACACCTGTTCTGTGATTGTATACGACCGATCTGGTTCGTTGAAATGAAAATCACTGTGTTGAGTATGAACAGTATCATTATCATCGTCCATTCCTTCAGTGTTGGTTCCTGTGGAAACACAGTCTGTAGCGGCAGTGTTTGTACCGGTCGAAACCTGTCTATCAGACACTGTATTGGTTCCAGATGACATAACATCTGTCACGGTATTGGTACCTGCCGAAACACTCTCAAAAACGGTGTTTGTACCCGATGACACCGTATCTGTCACCGTGTTTGTACCACAAGACACATAATCCGTCTCCGTGTTGGTTCCACAAGTCACGTGTCTGGCCTGGGAAGAAACATGTTTTTGAACCCGTTCAGCTAGAGCTCTGTCAGGAGTCGGTTCGGGATCTTTAACGGGATCAAATGAACCGGCGGGGGACTCGCACGTCACGTGACACGACGGTATTGCCTTTGGCGTGACAACAAAAAACATCTTCAAAGTGTGGTAGGTGGACAGAGTGTCCCACATCATCTCCACTCTATGGAGGTTGGCTTCACCATATTACACTTGTGACATTAGAGACGGATTATGTACATCCCCTATAGCTGTATACTGGGTGCACTCCACCTGCACCGGGGTGCAGATATCTGCACGGTAAGATTGCCCCGAGGCCAGGATCGCGTGATATTATTGTTGAGAATAAATTAATGCAATTAAAAACTGAATCGAGGGACTATATGGCTTGATTTGGTCAGGGGGTTGTAGGTGTAGGGTGCCTATATTTAGGTGTAGCCCTTATTTAGGTGCAGCCCTTATTTATGGTCCCTAAATCTAGTGTCTGAAACGAGGTAATGTTTGGGAAGTATTTTCGGTACTGGTACAGTGGACAACCCTGAAGCTCGATTATCAACGCTTTTCACTCCCCTTTGTCGTGCGACCTCTCAATCTTATCTGTAGTCGCCTGAACGAGTTTCGAAAGGGCCTTCCTCATGGTAGGATCTCCCTCTGCCAAAGTGTAGAGACGTTCTACAGACAGTAGCATTTCGTTCATACCTTCCAGGAACCGAGGGAGATTGGTCGACGTGACCGATGCGTCTGCAGGTTGAGGTTCTGCAGGCACGGGTGTTTTCTTAGCTTGTGGTTGGTCACTGGAAGGAGTGCGTACCTGTACCGCTTTAGTCTGAGCAGCAAAGAGAGATCTGTTTTCATCTTTTCTTGGACGTCCTCGTTTTCGTTTGGGAGGGAGGGTAGGGTGTAAAGGTGTAGGTTCAATTTGTGCACTGGACTGCTCTTGCCGTCTTGAGTCCTGATCTAGGGACTGTTTAGAGCCCTGATCTAGGGACCGTCTTGAGTCTTTAATAAGCCTAGAAGTATCTTCTTCGTCGATCTGAGAACGTGATCTTTTCGTAGGACTTTCGTCGTTGAACGAGTTAATGTACCGTCTAGGAGCTTTAGGGGTACTTGACGCCAAAGAGAGAGCAGCAGCTCCTGATCCAAAGTCGGAATCCGAGTCAGACACGAGTTCAGGAGGAGGAGGAAGCGATCTTCTTCGTGGAGATTTCGGAACAGGTGCAGCCAGAGGTTTTGGGTTGGCAGAACCGGAAGAAGAACCAGGAGCAGTAGCTGTAGTTGGTCCATTTGAAGTAGAGGGGACAGTAGGAGGAGCTGGACCAGAGGCAGAACCAGGAGCTGTAGCAGTAGGAGTAGAAGCTGCAGTAGAATCTGGTGTGGCAGAACCCGAAGTCATCCTAGCACGCCTCTGCTTAAGATAGTCGCCCGGTACAAAGAACGATTTGATTTGTTGACGTTGTTGGGCAGCAGCCTTGGCTCCGCCCTCGCACATTGAATCCGAGTCGGAATCTTCAAGAGGAGGAGGAGGAATGGGGTTTTTTCTTGGTCGACCTCGTCCTCTTTTTGGAGCCTCCTTGCGAGCGATTCCCTGGTCTGCATGTCTTGTTCTCATCAATGCTTCTTCCAGTTCTTTTATTTTCTTCGATTTTTCTGCTGCGGCCGATTCCAGGGTATCTTTGTCTTGTTCTTCTTCTTCTGGCTCCGGTTCAAACAACGACTTGGTCTTATTGTCTGAACTCTCTCTTCTCAGTTTAAGTCGTAGTTGGTAGTTTCTCCATTCACTCATCTTCTTTTCTTCTTCTCTTTTCAAAGCTTCATCCACACCAACATGATGTTTAGGACCAGACAAGATATCGTCTTCTCCAATCTGAATGGACTTGTCAGCAACAGTAATAGCCGTAGAAGAAGAAGGTCCACTTTCCGCCATTTTTTCCACCGTGGCTCCAGCTCCATACCCGTCCAATTTATACTTGTTTGTCAAAGTATCCAAGGGCACATCATCGTCGGAAGGAGGACTCCGAAAGTAGCCTATCTTGTTCTTATCAACCGGGACTCGAAACAAGGGCTTTGGTTTGATTTCTGGAGGAGGAGAATAGTCTTTATTTTTCGAAGAAGCCGCTCTAGAAGATCCAGCTACGGGAGGAGTAGCGCTTTTTTCTTCATCACTATCTGCAACTTCTTCCTTGAGGTCAAAAGTCACCTCCAATCCAATTAGACTCCTAGGAAGACGTTGGTACAGTAAAGCCAGCTTTTTGGAGTACTCTTCATCCGCCACCAACGGGTCTCGTTCCTTTTCTCTGAGCAAAAGCAAGTAATCGAGAAAATCGCGTTTGATGCGGGACACGCGACTGCGGATCCGGGTCATTTTGTGAGGCTCCACCTGTCCAAACACAGCCTTGCACGCCTGCTCCATAAAGTCTCCAAACCGGGCTCCCGGCCGCATTTTTTCGTTGAGAACTTTGGGTCCCACGCTGTCAAATAGAGCAAACAGAGCGTCAATCTGCTCCGCCGGCCACGCGTCTTTTCGGGACATGTCAAAGGTGTGTTTTGGGGTGTTGAGAGTAGTAATTCCAACTGAGATGTTTCCGCGTGCAGTATGGAACTTTATCAGGTCGCGTGGGGGCAAGAGAAGGGGGCAAGAGAAGGGGGAACAGAAGTCGTAATGTTTGTATGGTAAGTGGGGGAGATAATAAGATGGGTGTGTAGAGAGAGACTTGGGGATCTGAATGGTATAATAATATTGGGGGGTTGTCTTAGAAAAAGTGGGGGTAGGTGGGTGTTCTATATGGATGAAGAGGAGGTGTAATAGTGGGAAATAATGTATGACACTGTTAGGAGATAATGCTAAGAAGGTGTTGTAATTAGAGAGATGAGCTGATTCAGTGGGTTTCTTGGTGTTATCAGGGTGGTATTATGTCTACAGTGGTGTACTTCTACTAGTAGGGTGGGTCTGTCTGGAACATGGAATATTTGTATGGCAACTGGGTGAGATAAGTAGATAGTTGTACTGTTGAGACTGGTGGGATATCAGTCATATAATAATATCTACCTCTTCACATACAAAGATGTCCTCAAATACCAACTCTTTTCTCACTGCTGTTTGTCTCCCTCTAGTTAGGTTTAGTTGGGAGTGTACTTGACTTGGGGGTGGTAAGAACAGTCTTGAGTGATATAAAACCTCATAAAAAAGATGTAGAGTAGAGAAAGAGGTTTTTAACCGCTAGGTTATGCAGATAAAGAAGTCTCCACTTTTATTACAGTTGAACACTTCGTTATGTTTTCCATAATGGGCGTGGTAGAAATATACTGGACTTGGAACTATGAGAGGAGTGAATCTAGGACCTCCTTGAGGGCATATGAACGAAAGATGAGTTCACGAGATGATTAGTGTGTGTTAAAGACTGCTAATTTCGAAGTCCCCACCTCTTCAACGGTTGTTTTTTGTCAGATAGTACTCTCAATAGAGCTGTTGTTGTAGTGAGGCCCCTTCAGACATTATTACTGGTACACTTTTTAAAAAAATAGCCGGTAAAGAAGTAATCCAAAAGTTCCCAAATGTTCTTTGAGTTTGATGGTAGGTTATAGGCCACCCCTTGTCGTCTATACTACTTCCCATTACTGCATTTCTCCTGTTCTATGAGCTTCTCACTTGAGTGTATATACTAGATGATAGACAGCGAACAAAACCCGAAAACAAGTACAGAAAGACATTCAGAACAACTAATCAGCCTTTAACTGCCCTTTTTAGAAGTCTCCACACCTCCCCTACAACTCGAATAGCTACAAGTACTGGTACTTATTCTTTTCTCACCACCTTCATTTACTATAGTCATTATCATATCATCATAAGCGTCGTAGGACGTAGCCAGGTAGCTGGTAGCTTTGGGCCGTTGCTCACTCCAATCACTTGGAAGTATCTAGAACGTATCTGCCGGCAATCTTGCCCTCCTCCATCAACTTATAAACTGACTCAAGTTCAGACAGTCCAACGACGATAATAGGAGACTTGACGAGTCCTCTGGCAAAGAATTCAATGGCTTCCTGAGAATCAGCCCGGTTACCAACATAAGAGCCCTTGATCTGGATAGATCGAGCCACCTGCTGGAAAATAGGCGACTTGCAAACAGCTCCAGCAGGTAGACCCACCAGAACAACGGTTCCAAGAGTTCGGACGTACTCAATGGACTGGTTGACTGCGAATTCAGACACAGACACGTTGATGACGCCATGAGGACCGCCGTTAGTGACTGTCTGAACGTCCTTGACCAGATCCTTGGACTTTGCAAAGTCAATGAACACTTCAGCTCCTAGCTGCTTGCACATCTTTTCCTTCTCGTCCCCAGTATCAATGGCCAAGACTCGGTATCCCATGGCCTTAGCGTACTGGACTGCCAGAGATCCGAGTCCTCCTCCAGCACCGGTCACAGCAGCCCATTCTCCAGCCTTGAGACCAGCAGTCTTGAGAGCCTTGTAGACGGTGATTCCAGCACAAAGAATGGGAGCCACCTCGGCCAGATCACATGACTTGGGAATATGAGCGGCCTGAACAGCATTGGCGGTAGCATACTGCTGGAAAGAGCCGTCATGGGTGTATCCAGACATGGTAGCATTAGGACAGTTTGGTTCAGCAGCCACCTGACAGAATTCACAGGTGTAACAGGCCTTGTTGATCCACTTGATTCCGGCGTAATCGCCAATCTCAAAAGTAGTCACATTTTTGCCCTTGGCAACTACTACTCCGGCTCCTTCATGGCCTCCAATGAGAGGAAGCTTGGTATCAAGGGGCCAGTCTCCCTTCCAAGCATGAAGATCAGTATGACAAACTCCAGAGAACTTGACGTTGACCAGAATCTCGTCGTCGGCAGGAACAGGAACAGGAACGTCCTTGTACATGAGAGGACCTCCGGAGGTCTCAAAGATGACGGCCTTCTGGGTCTTAGGGATGGACATAATAAGAGGGTTGAGGGGTTGGTTGGTAGTAGAGAAGATGAGTTGGTTGTTGGGTAAAGAACTAGGACGCTTTCTAAGGTCTATATATATTCCTGGTCCACCCAATATAGCACTTCCATCTCTCCATCCACATCACCGAGAGAGGGGTCAGCATGAGGAGTGCATTGGGAGTTTAAGGGTGGAAGGAAGAGGTAGAAGTGGACGACAGAGGGAGGGGATAAGTGGGTATATTAAGAGGAAATTAACGGGGAAAATGTACGAATTATTCTATTGCTATTTCTTACTAGTCACGTGACTGTTATTTTGGCATTTTTTTTCATATATTGTCTCACCCTACACTCCATATGATACCGGTACAAGTACTTGTACTTCTTAGTTACAACTTATCTTTACCCTCACTCCACATCTTCCCGTTATCCGCTCCCATCATGCACCCCACAGTAACGGCTATACAGGCAGCCTTGGTGTAATTCTTTGTCAGTACGATACCCCACATTTTGTTGGTTGCACTGCAAAGGATATTCAGACTGATCTATGTGAGTTCATTATTAATGGTTTTTGATACACCTGTACATTTTATAATTGTACAGTACCACTACAATAAGTCTCACTGTTGCGTCTGTAGGTACTCTTCTATACTTTAGCCCTACCTGGTAGCTCTACACTCCTCCACCCTCAAACTAATATACATTGATAAATATTTGTCCCTCCAAATGCACCGTTGCACTTTGTTCTCCGGTTTCCCCGTTACACCTTCATTCTCCACAACACCTTCCATGCATCTCTGTAGTGTTCCCCTCGATATCTCCGTAGGTCCATGACTGGAGGGCAGAGCAGCTATAGGAAGACTGCCAAGAGGGGAGACTGGGAAGAGAGGAGACGTTAGAAGAAAGAGACCAGCAACAGGACAAGACTTGAGTATAGCAACACGAAAAAGAAGCTGTAACATGAGCCTAAAAACACTCAAGAACTTCTTCTGATTCAGATACTGCTCAAGTCTTGTATCTCTCATTTCATACCTCTTCCTCTAGACCACTTCCTCTGTTCACCTCTTATCATTGACCGCTCTTCTGTTATCGCTCCGCCTTAAACATCACCTGCAACACGTAATCCTTCCTATCCTTATCCCAATGACTCCAAAACTTGCTAGGATGCTGATCAAGCTCCTTGGCTGGAATCTTGAAGGCTATAGTCTCATACGGCTCAGCAGCAATCAAAAGGTACTGGAACCGTCTATCAGCGGGGACATCAATCTTCTGCTCAAACGCAGACATGAATCTGTACCGGGGAGTAACTCCAGTGCCAATTTCAGAAAAATTGATCTGCATGAGTAAACCCAGCTGCTTAGTCAGCGGATCTTTGACCTTGGTGATTTTGTATCCTGGACGACCGATTTTGAGCGCAGATTTCTTGATATGGATCTTGTTGGCTCCAGAAACCTCTCTATTCTGTTCTCGAGGTCCATCTCTGCTCTGAGCTCCTCGTTTGGCAAGATTCTGCTGATGACGCTTACCCTGAGTATGGGACAGATAACTTCCGTCGGTCACGTGACTGGTGAGACACAATCGGCATTCAAAGTATCCTAGATGGTTCTTGAAGATGTAAGGATCCTTTGAAATGTCGAGTTGTTCACTGGCTAGTTTTCTGAGTCTCTCCCTTCGATGGAGATTGGCCTGGGATTCAGAGGCCATTCCTCCTCCTGTGTTAGTAAGCAAAGTAAGTGGCAAACAAAGCACCTGTTTTGGAGATCGAAGGGATAGTCATTGAAGAACGATGTATAGACCTTGATCATATCTCAGTATTCACTGTTCATATACTCAGTCTCCAATGACCTGTTCCTTATTGATATCCTTGTTCCCCCGTGTTCCTGCTTAGTCAGCACATATACTCCATCCCGACTCACCTCCTTTCTTCGAACCGACTCGATTTTGCATATCCATCTTGACGGTGGTGTGTGATGCGCAGTTGATGCTGAATCTCGAAGATTCATTTTTTTAGAAGTACTTGCCTGCATTTATCTAAAGTTAATTGTAGGAGGGGATATTAGGGAGGTGGATATAACCATTAGTTTAACAGATATCGCGAAACGAAAAAAGCAGAAATGCTCAGCGTGACGAGTAGATCAATTCTATGTCTTCCGTTTCTTCGCAGCACATCTCATCGTTGGTTTAAACGCCCCCTTCTTTTGTTATTCTCCTGCACTGAAAAGTCTAAATTCCAGCCCAACATGAAACTTACTTTTTTCGTATACGCGGTGGCACTGTCAGACGAGAAAGCAGCTTGAAAAGGTCCCTAAACGAGCCTCAGAGCCGACACTAAGCGACACAAACGAACGACTAGCTGGATACCGCGGGCTTTGACAAATCACGTGACACTCCGAAAGCCAAAACAGCCCCATACATTACCTGACGTGACTGAAGTAGTCTACAGAGATACTGACTTGAGGTTCGATACGACGGCTTTCAACGGCATTATCACGTGACAAACACTATCTACTCACGTGACCAGCGACTTTATCACGTGATCAAGTCTCTATACCCACGTGACCAACCGTTTACTCTCTATTTGCATACTACTACCGGTAGTCTTGTCTTTCCGTTCACCATGGACACATCTCTACTAGGTATCCATAATGCGTATGGAAAACCTCGAGAAGAGATTCCTCACCAGGAATTTCACTCTGATTTAAATCTCAGCGAAAAACTCGAGTGTTTCACCGACGACAACAGTTTTAGAGAACCTCCCCCTAACCCTCGTCTAGATCCGACCGTGAGACTCAACAAGGCCAGTTTCAGTCTTTTACCCATGGACGAGTTTGATCTAGATGTGACTCCTGCCCTGGAGAAGATTGGGTACCAGATGACCGAGGAGTTTACTCTTCCTGAAGAGTATATGCAGGAGCAGCCGGAGGTTGAAGGAGTGGAGTATGATATGGATGAACAGGATGCTTTCTTCATGGATATGATTACCGAGAGGTGGGAGGGAGAACACGAGAGTGGGGAAATAGGTGGGTCACGTGAAGTAGGTGGGTCACGTGATACCACTGTTTCTTCTGATAGGGAGTCTGACAACAACGAGTCTGACAACAACGAGTCTGACAACAACCAATCTTCTCCTTCTTCTGATAGAGAGTCTGACAGGGAGTCTGAAAAAGAGGCATCTCCTTCTTCTGATAGAGAGTCTTCTGTTAAACAGTCTTTAGACAAAGAATCTGATAAAGAATCGTCTCCATCTCCACCACCAGCTAAAGAATCTTCTTTACCACCATCTTTAGCTCCTGAAAGTACTGCAAAAGTCACTCGTCAACCCCCTCAATCACCCAACGGACCCACTCACGAAATGTTCGAATATGTCGTCACTCTGATCGAACGCCACTGGTTCCAATTGGCTTCTTCGATGCCTCCCAAACCTCCCCAAACACACGACGAAATGGACTCTCTGGATGACCAAGCTTGCTGTATCTGTGGAGAGTCTGAATGCGACAACTCAAACGCCATTGTCTACTGTGATGGATGTGATATGGCCTGTCATCAGGAATGCTACGGAGTCACTCATATCCCGGAGGGACAATGGTTATGCAAAAAATGCAGTTTTTCACGTGCTCGAAGAAGGAATAAAAAGGGAAACTGCATCTTCTGTCCTTCCCAAGTGGGAGCCTTCAAAATGACCACCCAGAAGAACTGGGGTCACGTGATCTGCGCCTTATGGATCCCCGAGGTCAAAATTGGCGGCCGCAATATGGAACCTATCAGTCACGTGAGAGATGTCCCTCGGAGTCGATGGAAGTTGCATTGTTATATTTGCAAACAGAGGATGGGAGCATGTATTCAATGTGCAAGGGGAAGTTGTGTGCAAGCTTTCCACGTGACTTGTGCCCGAAGAGCTGGTTTACAAATGGAAATGATTCATGGAGTTCAAGGAGCAATGTATGACTCTGGTTCAATGAGAGCGTATTGTCATAATCATGGAGGAGATGAAGATACCTTGGTGAGAATCAAAGCACTAAGAAAATGGTTTGCTGAGCGGTACGATGGTAAAGGCAGGAGGAAGCCGATCGAAGAGGTGATTACTACCACTACTGAGTCTTCTGAACTAGGTAGTGAAGCTCCTACTCCTGCGGAAGAAGGTGTTTTAGGAAGTCTGTCTCTAGAGCAATCAAGAGAAATAGGAACACCCGGTGCAGACGGTGCAGAAACCGACATGAACATGTCTCAGACTCCTCAACCTGCTACTCCTTATGGAGAAGACTTTCCGACCCCTTCAGAAGCAGACCAAACTGTTGTTACTGAAGTATACCCTACCTGGAAAACTCCAGCAGGCACTCCTCTTCTTCCTAAACTCATCATTGACAAGATTTGCAAGGCTCTGGAACCGTTCAATATCGCTCATTGTCGCAAGTTTGTTACCATGGTAGCACGATACTGGGCTCTGAAAAGGGAGTTCAAACGAGGAGCTGCTCTTATAAAGCGGCTGAATATCGCTCTGGAGAACTCTCAGGCGGTGGCTTCTACTCAATTGGAGTCCGTGGAAGACAGACAGAAACGGTATAGGGATACTGTGGTGTTGATCAATGAGCTTGAGAAGATCAAGGTAAGGGTAGAACTATTGGCTGAAAGAGAAGCTCTTAAATTGGACTATCTGAAGATCCAAGGAGAACTTCTTCGAACATTGTTATTACCAGTCACTGCTCTTTGTCTAAAGCTATGTGATGTAATGACAGAAGAAGATTCCAACGGCTACTTTTTGGAAATCCCTGAAATTCCAGGATACAGAGAAGTGGTGGAATGTCCAATGTCAATGACGGAGATTCGAGAAAAGACTCTCAACCTGGAGTACAATCACGTGACACAAATGTTGCCTGACTTTGAAGTCATGTATGACAATGCCTTTGTCTACAATGATAGTGAAGCCCCCGTATGTGTGGAAGCCACTAGACTGAGAGGAGTGGTGAGAAAGTTGGTGGAAGAGTACACTGAAAAGGAGAAGGAGAAGGAGTATCAACGGTGTTACGACGGGGAGGAGGTCAAACTGGCACAAAAGAGACCCTTTGTGGCAATGGAGTGAGTCCGGAAATCCTGTAATTGTATATTTAATTATTTATGACTATATCAAGAGAAGTAATGGTTGGAAATGGATGAAAATGGTATTGGTGGATTCAGCGGGGGGAGAGCATGCGAACGGTATAACTCATGTGTCCAGAGGTGTTCTATTTATCGAAATAAGTGCCATGTATAGTTCTCTCTTCAGGATAATAGTATCCGCTATATCTCGAAATATTATGAGATGGTGTACATAAAAAAGTAGATGACTCGATTCTCCTCACCCCAGGGAGTCTAACGGTACCCTCGTTGAAGATTATATCTACTGTGAAAAGCCTCAGTTAGTTGTCATTAGGTTACTGTGGTACTGGTAGTCCCCAACATCAGGCCCTAAACAAAGGAAATGATCATGTCAGAGACATGTAACCTGTTCTTGTAGACGGTCCTGACAGTTTAATATAGTGTTCTCATCTATTCATCCCTGTTTCCTCTTTGAGATCTCATCGCATATAGGGTTGTCCAGACACTCTTGTTCATGTATATCAACATAATAAATCAGACCTATTTCAGCACCACGAGAGCTGAGAAGTTCTTAACAAGTATCGATGACTGTTATATTAACGTTCTGGTGACTTCTAGTCTGTCTATTCATCATACTTTTCTTGAAGTAACTGCACTTGTCTGTAGTCTGTACTTCCTGGGAGAAGACGGATATTTGGAGAAGTAATGACAATGAAGGTACCAGAATTAAGTCAGAGTGTTTATATGAGCCCAAAAAGTGCAGCTCGCCAGTTTCTTCATCTCTAGATACCTTTGACATGTTTGCTTGTCTTGGTTATATCGAGTACCACAGCACCTCCTTCTACTTGACCACTGTATTCATGAGAAAGAACAGCCTTCTCAATGAAAAGAGGCCTTATTAGAAAAGCATGGCGTCGTATCTCTAATATTCAAGTTTTTGCCCTTCCATCTTTCTTCTGTCTGAACCTGTATTCGACATACTTACCCAATACGGTAGAAGTAGCAGTCTTAGGAGTTCAACTCAGTGGATATCAACAGAAGAACTATGAGCAGTTCATAATACTGTAATTAGAGTCTTGTAGAGCTAAACTGTTGTTTGACTTACGGATTTGCTTCATTAGTACTCCATCTTATCAACTCTCTGTTCATAAACAAGCAACTTGGTTGAATGAAAGAGAATGTTAAGAGATAGATAGAAATGGTCTATTGATGTATATTAATGCATGTATGAAGTCTTTGGTGTTATTTTTGATACGGACAAAATTGAGTGGCTCTATATAGAGACATGAAATATGTCATACTTCCGGTACTCATTAAACATATTGCAAAAGGATGAAAAAAGTACCAGACTCATCCATAAGTGTTTCTGGTCACGTGACTAGTGTATTTATCAGTGGAACTTGTATTTGATTCACTATAAAGTATCTCTTCTAGATTACTCAACAACCACCTCAGTAATGCCATGACAGCCCTCTCAACTCGAAACATTGAAAGACAAGGTCTATTAAAAACCTGTCCTCCTGACTAAACCGACCCAGCTCCACCTTTATACGAGCTCCTCATAACCTCTACTGCTCTAGATCACTACGTACCAGGTACATCCCCCAATGTTCAGTTTTATTCAGTCCTGGTACCCTTTGGATTTCTGGAGTACTTGTAGGTGGGGGACGTACCGGTACTTGTAGTGCATTTTGAATACAGGTAGTCCAATCCACCATACTACCAGTATTCTAGACATCAAAAGTCATGGTACCGGTAATGTGAGGGGTTGAGGGGATTCCCTAAGTAAAGTCTAAGTAGATAGGGTGTCTGAGATATAGAAGGGACGGGTATATCGAAAGATTGAGAGGGGGTATAGAGATGAAAAACTGTTCATATTGATGCTGAAGTTTGGGAGAGCATTTTCAGCTTTTTTTCATCCCTCTAGGATACCCCGAATACCGAAAACAAACCCCCAGCGGACTTTTTTGCTCAAGTATATCCCAAGTAATGAGAAAGGTTGAGGTGATTTTGAAGTCCTGAAGTGCCAAGAGTAAAAAAAGACTTGGATAGTATGAAATTAGACACAGGTAATCTATTAGACGACTTCTTGATCCCCCAAATGGCTATTTACATCTATTTTGATGGTAAGTCAGATTTGTAAGTTTTGTTATTAAGCATTATGAAGTGCCTGAAGAGACAGATAAAAGCTGAAATTCAGCGTTGTAAGCCATAGAACACACAATTTTATTTCTTGATGTAGGAGAAGACAGTACAAAAAGGCACCCATAGAAGGTCAAAACTAACATGAAGTGATACATATTAATACCATCCAGTTTCAGGAGCCATAACAGTCACTTTTGTCACTTCAATCACCCGTAATTCTTAGTTCTCAGCTTTTCTTGTCGTGTCTTCTGGGCTACTTAATGTTTAGTTGTCACTATACTGGAGCAACCTGACATCCCAAGCTCCCTTGTTGATTACGTCAACTGTCTTACGACCCCCTTCCAAGACCCCTCCATATCACCCTCAGCTGAGCACCAAAAAGACTCTAAAAAAGCAGAAATCAACTCCCCTAACCTTCAATCACGTGACTTTACCTTCTTCCCCCTCCCTACCCACCTACACTACCCTACTAACCGCACCCCATGTCCTCCTCCCCCCCCACCATTAAGTTCATGCACGTAAATTTCAACTCTTGCATACGCGATAATCCACCCATCTCTCCAACCCATAACATGTCTTCGAACGACGCGACTTCAGACGATACAGACGCGACTGTTGAGGAAGATTTCAAGCGCGAACCCGAAACAGCCGCAAACATTGAAAGCAACCCTCCTAGCGATCCTCCTGTTGACAATGAGGATGCTAGTGATAGTGATGAGCCCAGTGGGGGGTTCTCGTATTCCCTCTTGAAAAAGACGGTTAAAAAAGATACTGGGGAAAAAGCTGAGTCATCGCCGTCTGTGAAATCTGATCACGTGATTAAGTCTGAATCCTCTGCCAAAAACGAACCGCCATCCGAAGCCGGATCAGCAACCCCCTCGTTCACGGAATCTCCACGAGAAACACCGTCTGATCTCATGTCACCTGACCCAGGATACGAGCACGTGACCAGCAAAACTTCCAAGCGGCGGTACACAAAAGCTAAAGGCCGTCCTCCCGGCCGAAAGAAGCAAAAAGTCGCCGTTTCCAAGGACTACAAGCTCCCACCAGGTGCTCCTCCTGTAGACTCCAGTTACCAAGGAGACGATGATCAAGAGCTGTTTTGTGTATGCAGACGTCCTGACGACGGCAAGTGGATGATTGGGTGCGATTATTGTGAAGAATGGATCCATGGAACGTGTGTTGGAATGACTCCTGCTCGAGCTAAACTTATGCACAAGTTTTGTTGTCCTTTTTGCACTCGAAAGGCCGAAAAGATGCGGGTAGGAGAAGAAGCTACTGTGGCGCATCAAATGACTCTCAAACACGGCACTGAAACCACTTGGAAACGTGTATGTCGTTTGGAAGAGTGTCATAAGGCTGTATCTTACCCTAGCAAGTACTGTTGCAGAGAACATGGTCTAGAGTATATGAAAGGCCGAGTAGCTGCTCTGAGTACTAATAGTAACTCCAGTGTGGCTGATGATACAGAAGAACCGTTTGGAAAGTTGTCTGAAGAACGTTTAGCTGCTATTGTCAAGCAGACTCCTGATGTATCTACTTTCAAGACTTTGGGAACCTCTGCTCCTCTGGAATTGACTCCAGTGGCTCCCAAAGAGCCCTCTACACAGCTCAAATTCGTGGAACAAAAGCTCAAGTACTTGACTCTTATTAAAGACCGAACAAAGAGTCTTAGTGAAGAAGCTGCCACAGCTGCTGGAGTTAGAAAGAAGGATTTGTGTGGTTATGATTCTCGTCTTGATAAGGATCACGAGACTTGGGCCAACGAGTATGCTGGAGAAGATGAACTGGTTGGTATTGCCATGACTGATAAGACCGCTGTTACTACGCCTTCTCATGATACTCTTCATAACAAGGAGCATATTTGTTTGCAGGAAAAGAGAAAGTGTTATAATCATCTTGGATGGGCTGCTTTGATTACTGACCAGCTGAATTTGCAGAGAGCTATTTTGCAACGAGAGATGGAGAGAAGTGTTGCTGATGAGACGGATTTGAGGGAGATTGAAAGGCTGAGAAATGTCGAGAAGATGACTTGGGCGCACATGTCGAGTGCGCACATGTCGAGTGCGTAGCACGAGATATGTGTGAGACTATTGTCGCAGGACTAGTAGCACATTTCGAGTGCGCAGTTCTGTTATAGGAGATTTCTCCTTCTTGTTCTACGATGAGGCGTCTTGGGGATTGTACTTTTATGTTATTTATTTATCCAAAAAATGAGGTGATTCACAACTTCTGAGGAACTACTGTAGGTTGGAGAGAGTGTATGTTGTACTTGGGACTTAGTTGGGGTTTAGTTGAGGAGGGTTGTAGTGACTATATATGGAACTTCCACGCTTGGTGTCATTCAACAAGTTAAGAAATGGTCATAATTTGTATTCTGAGAGTATACAGCCACTTGGTAAAGATTCAGTATATATTCCGTCTTCATTACTACCATTGTCATTGTTTGGTTATGTCTCTCCCTCGCTTCCAGATTATGCTTAAACTTGCATGAGATCAAGATCACTCTTTCAACTTTCAACTCCAAAACACAACAATGAGAGCCGTGATTCAGAGAGCAAAGAGCGGATCGGTGACGGTCGATTCCAAGATTGTTAGCCAGTGAGTGTGAGATGAGGGGGGGATATTGGGGTGGTTTTGGAGTTTTGATCTGTCACGTGGTAGATCATGAAGAGAGCATGACAGGAAGATATTGAGCCTGTTGGAGGTATTCTAAGGTCTGTAATGACCCTGGTGCCTCTATATGTTTACCATGACCAATGTATAACCTGGGAAGACAGATCACCTTCTTTTTGACAAATCAGAAGTGTCCCTACAGCTTAACTTATTGGGAGTGTGACAAGATGAGAGTGATACCATGACCAAAAAGACCAGTGAAGATAACTGTGGTATCTCATATCTCAATATTGATCTCTCTCCTCTTCATTTTATTAAATCGTTCCCTTCCCCGTCTAACACAGAATCTCCCATGGTCTAGTGGTTCTCATTGGAGTGGGTCATGAAGATACTGCTGAAGATGTGGAAAAGGTTGCCAACAAGATTGTCAAGACCAAACTATGGCCTTCAGTAGACGGCACTCAGCAGTGGAAACAGAGCGTTCTGGACGTTGGAGGTGACGTTCTTTGTGTCAGTCAATTCACTCTTTTTGCAAAGGTCAAAAAGGGCCAAAAACCCGACTTTCATAATGCTGCAAAGGGTCCTCAAGCTAAAGAGTTATATGACCAGGTTCTAGCCAAGATTCAGGCTGCTCTTCCTGAAGGACGAACGGTTAAAGATGGTGTTTTTGGAGCAATGATGGATGTTGCCCTGGTTAATGATGGTCCAGTCACTATTCAGTATGATACAAAGAGTGATAAATAGAGGGGGAAAGATATAGGCGGTGTATATATGAATGAATAGATATGGCTATGGTATGAATGGCTATATGATACGAATGGCTATGTTATGAATGGCTATATACGAGTACAAGTAGCTGTAATATGTTTGACTTATAATATGAAGAACTTGGGTGCTCTTATTGTTACCCTATGAAGCTCTTACCTTACTCTTGTACAGCTATCACTCTTAGTCTCATCAAGCTCTTCCTCTACGTACAAGTACCATCCTTCCCTTCTTGCCTTACTCTAAAGATCATCCCTTACACTGCACATGAATCACATCTAAAGACTCAATACCACCATACAACACCTCAATGAATAACCCCAGATGTTCAATTCGTATATCTATAATTACTCCGCCTGCTGGGCCTGTTTCTTCTTCATTTCCTCGCCAATCTTCTGTCGCATGATCTGGTCAATGGCCTCCAGATTCTTGCCCTTCTGTTCAGCCACAGCCGTCAAATCTCCAAGATTCTTCTCCAGCGTCGTCACCTTCTTCTGGTAATGAGCAATGGCTCCATCAGCGTCCTTTTCAACATAATAGCCGGTTCCAACATCCACCATGAACTTGCCCACGTTGCTCATTCGTCCAGGCACGTAGAGCGACGATGAAAGCGGCACCATGAGCTCTGTGTCGTCCTTCTCGGCAGCCACGCCTCGTACCGACTCCTGGCAGTCCTGGAACTTGCGTTTGGCCTCAATGAGTTTCTGAAAAGACGAGTTGAGAAACTCCACCTCCTGCATCAGCTTTTGTTTGATTTCACCCAGCTGGGGGATCGAGAGAGTGTTGAGGTCGACTGGGTTAGGGGAGGAAAGGGGAACAAGAGGTTGTTAGGTAGGATACTCACTCTGGGTCTGTTCTGCCATTTTCGAGCTGTGTGTTGGAGATCAGCCTGAGCTATGTCTGAACTTAATGTGATGTGGTGATATTAGGAGGCATCTTACAAGTACGGTTTTGAGGGTTCGAACTGGGATGATTGGGATGGCGACTGGAATGCCGATCATTTTATTTTATTTTTGTAAATTCGAAAAAATCGTTAATATCCACATGTGGACCTTGCAGGCTCATCAAATTAGTAAGCAATTATACCGTTGAAACTGGAGATGATTGTATGGTGTTATTGAATACGTAGAGCGTTCCAGATGATTAATGTGGGTCTTATCCATACTCTACCTGTTCTAGTTCACTTTCAAAACCGAATTTCTTCTCTCCTTTGCCACACCAATCTCATTACTTGGCCACACCCATCTCATGTTTCATATCCATGCACCCATTCAGGTGATTTCCATGCATGTAATCAAAGGCGGTATGATGAACCAAGATGGAGTATATATAAACGCCTTTTCGTCTATAGTTTCTCTCTCTTCATTATACATCTTCTTGCCACTCATTCAAACATATTCAAATTCGCAATGTCTTCGACAATGTCCCCAACAGTTCATCGTTTTGTCATTCCTCCAGAGAGAAGACCCTTCTTGGTGCCTGTGAGGCCTGTTCCACACGTGCCTCGAGACAACGACTTTTCTAGGGAAAGACGGAGAAAAACACATCAGATTCTTCGAACTCGGCTCAAACGACACAAAGGAGTCGCTTTGAATCAGATTGACTGATTATCTACTGTACAACAGGCTGGTCCTGGTATGGAGATGGACACGATTCATGAGTTTTATAGGTTAAGGTATTTATTGTAAGAAGGCACCATAAACGTAGATAGAAGAGACTACCGGTACAGTAACAAAAAAACACCTCTATAATGACTATTGTAATGTGTCTTCCACACCCCTACTAGTCTACTACCGGTAGTCTAACTATCAACTGAATTTCAGATATGTTTTTTCTTATACATTGAAGTGGTTATTACTCCCTATGTTTAGATACATTACCTTCCACGAGCTCATATACATCACCCTTTAATCTGATGATATTATGTTCATGATATTGCCTATACAACATCACTCGTTAATTTGGTACCCCCACTCATCTCCCCCATTTCCAGTCATCTCCATCTCTATGCATAAATAATAATACTATGTACACCGGGTATCGTCCACCCCTTCACTCCTCCGGCTTATAAATAAAAGGGTCTCTAATTGTCTGATTCCACCTCTTCACCTTTGTAGGACCAAACCCATTAATCTCTGAGACCCGCTCTGAATCGTCCAAAATGGCGTTCTTCAAACTCTTGAAGGTCGTACTGAGATTCAGAGCATCCGTCTTGTTCAACTTGACATTGCTCAACACATCTGCCAGCCGAGAAGTATAGTCTTTGCTCTTACTTCCCTCAATAAGCTTCACCGTGGCTGTCTCCAAACTCTTGAGCTTGCTAATGTAGTTGCCACAGTCCTCATTACTCCAAGCTACCAGAATAGTCAGGTCGTGTCTCATGGATGCACGAGTGAGTTCTCGAATAGCTGCTTCGTGGTTTTCCTTGTCTATCATCACCAACAAGACCTTGAGATCAAATTGCTGTTTCTGCAGCTTTGCAATCTTGCGATAAATGTACTCTGGTTTAATAGAGTGGTATTTGATGGACAGAAACAGTACACACGACGTTGAACCTGTCACGTAATCCGCAACCATATCTCCTGCTCCATACTCCCAAGGCACATCCTTAATGTAATCCAGCACCTTATTTCCTCTTTGGTTCTTGTTTACAAGAATAGCAGGAATACGTCTTTGTCGTGACACCACTGGAGCTGTTGGTTCAGCCACTGCTGCTGCCTCCGCTCGTTTGATATTGTCACGTGCTTGCTGGATGGAAGTTTCCAACGGCGTTTCATTGTTATTGTGGCGGGTATTGAGGGGAGTAGGAGCAGGAGGAGTGACTCGGATCTGAGATACAGGTATGGTAGATGGTGTTGTGGTCGTCGTCGTCGTCGTCTCACCTGTAACCGGCGGCTTGTACCCTGCTGGACGCACAATTCTGGGTTGGGGAATTGCTGGAGGTACTCGTTTTCTCAGAGGACTTACCTGAGGTTCCACAGGTTTCGGAGGCGGTGTAGTGCTTCGCTGTGGATTATTGGTGACATTGGTGGTACTCGAAGTTACCGGTTGTGACTCATTTTTTTCTCCATTTTCACCGTTTTTCTCAACAGCCACCTTTTTCACCCCCTGGTACTCCGCTGCTCCTCTCAGAATAGCAGCAATGTCTCTTTTCTGTCCTGACATGTGTGATGGCAGTGGTAAGGTGGATTTAGCAAAGTTCAATGTTGGAGATGTAACTTTGGAGGTGAGGAGGAACAGGAGGGCCAAACTGGAAGGTGAAGTAGAAGAGTAGGGAGGGCGAAAGTGGTACCGAAAGAATCAGTGAGAAAAGGGCTCTCCAATGGTACCATCTATATGTCTTTATGATGAAAATTGAAAGAGTTGACCGAGCCACTCTCTTACTTGACCTTGATAACTATAATACTTAGTTCGTACATGAGAACTCCAGCACCACATTCCAGCTTCAGACGCCATCCAACCTCTTCTATTAATCACCCACTATCTCCACACGTTAGATTATTGATTGATATATACATTAGTTGTCTCTCATTAGTTAGCTCTTTGCTCTTCAGAGGGAGTTCCGTCTAGACCTTCCATCCAGTCTGACATCTTCATAGCCCTGGTTCCATCCTGTTGGCATGACGGGTGGCTGTCGAGTCCCGATATCTGAAATCGTAGCTGCTTCATTATAAATGACCCAGTCTCCTCCATTCTTGAAACACTCTCCTCCTCCCTGTAGAACCTCCGTGTACGCTCTTCTGTACTTGGTGGCTCGTTTAGCCCGAGTTCTAGCTCTCTTCTGATGCGGTTTCACCACAATAACCGGAATAGGAGAATGCTGAAGACAATACTGCGAAACTGAGCCTGGAATGAGACCTTGAAAGCCGACTTTTTTCCTTCCTTTAGTGCCCACAACAAGAATACTGGGCTCGTAGATTTCAATAGTCCGGTCTAAGACCTGCTGAAACTTGCCAATGGCGTATTCCAACACTATAGAAATCTTTTTTCCATCTTGAACAAGACTTTGTTCGACCAGGGAGTTCAATGTCTTCTCAGCTTCCTCTCTAGCATCAGTATCTACGGCCTGTAAAGCCACGACTTCGTCTCCATCTTCCACCAGTTCCCCCAGCAACCAGTCCATGGCATTCTGAGAGTAACTGTGAGTGTCGTATCCACAAAGAAACGTTCTAGAGTGACGGGTGAAGGCGTACTCTGGGTGTTTCCATGAATAAGTTTCTGCAAACGGCAAACTGAAGGAAATTCGACCCGCAGATTTGTTGACAGAAGACTGTTTCGAACTCGGTTTAGGAGATAGCGATATAGACGGTTTAGGAGAGTGAGTCTTGATAGGAGAGGAGGTCTTGGAGGTCTTCAAGGGAGGTTGTGGACTCACTCCTCGTGAGCCTGCAGGAGTGACTCCAGGCGTAAATCCAGGGCTAGGGATATACAGAGTATCGTTTTGCTCCGCCTTTGAATTTTTGACTGCTCTTCGAGTTCCCAGAGCCAGCGCAGCAAAGGCCGCTCGTTCCAGGAGATCTTGATCCGACAAGGTTTTGACGATTGTGGGCTTTTGTGTCACTGAGAAGCGCACGAGCTTGGAGGAGGAGTCGCCGTCGGGCTGGGCGGTCTCGGCCACCGCTGGAGAGTCCACAGGAACGTCATTTTGTTCCAGATTGTCCATGCTGAGGTTGCAGAGTGGAGATTTTCATGCGGCTGGATTAAGGATGCAGAGTTAGATAAGGTCACGTGGGAGTGGAGTGATGGGAGAGGAGGGTGTGTATGTATGTAGGGATACTGTAAGTTTATAGGGACTGGAGTGGGAGGAAAGTAAACACCTTCAAGAGGAATATTGATATGAGTTCAACTTCACAATCACGTTCATAATATGGACCTATTTCCCAGTCCGATCATTTATTACATGTGGAATTGAACTCTTGGGCCGTTACACTAGCGGATACATATCAGCTGATGACTCCAGACTTGTACAGTGGAGGCTGTGCAGAATGTAAGACCAACAAGGACGAGACTTACATGTTGAATAATATCAAGAGTCGGAAGCTTGAATGCGTTGGTACTTTGTAGTGATATACAAAACACGGATAATTGGTTGATATATGAGTTACAACGATTGATATGATAGATTCTGTAACTCAGACCAGATCTTCTATAGCACATCTCACCTCTAAGTTAGCCTAACGTCTCAGATTGAGTTCCATTGTTTTCCATTGTTACAACGCGTCGTCGTGGGGGGCCATTGTCAAGTGCACTCTTCCACATGAGGAAGTCGTAGCCCGGGATCCGGAATCGCTTCCAGTAGAGCTGTGCATCCGATTGGCGTGCTCGCGTGATGTCACCGAGAATTGTAACAAAAGGTCCGGATCCACTTCCGTAGAGGACTAGACCGACCCGGAAATCGGCATTAATGAACGTGTCTTCTGGAGAGTCTTTATGAGAGTTTTATCATACTGTAGAGGTAGGTAAGAATAAGCTGAATCTACTGTCGGAAGTATTGTACTGTATCTAGATTTTCCTTGGGTCATCGCGAACACGACCCAAGGAAAATATAATCCGATTATTTTCAGACGCGATCAGATTTCGGTCTACCTGGTACAAGTACTGTAGCCGCGTTTTCCATGCTGATATCCTTCATTTGAGTGTGTCAATATATTCGCGATGGCTCAACACTTGGGTGTGAGTGCTCATGGTTATAGTATCTCTCTGAAAGGGACAACCTACTGCAATATACGAGTAACCCTTACAGACATGTCCCTCTGGACAGGAAAGAATACATAATTCACAGCAATATCTGTTTTGGTTTCAGGTCCAGATTATAACGCATATGGTGCTCACCACAAGGATACATCCAGATGTCCTCATATCTCCTCTATATATACATTATCGTGTTCTGCAAAGTCCTTTCAAGGGCTTAGGTTGGAAGGTTGACATGAATACCATCAGAGTGTATGCTTCAGATCACACTTCTTTCTGGGACTTCTCTTTTTTTTATTCTTAAGATGCATTATCTCACTTCCACTTCCACTGTCTCAAGTTTGACTCATGATCTGACTCATGGTCTCACAGGATGAGACAACCTCGATGCTTTGATCCAGGACTCGTCTGAACCTGGAAAACCAATTCGGTATGACAATTGTAGGAGATTAGTTGATTCACTTCTTTTCTTCTTCTTCTGTTTTTTTTTTTTTTTTTTTTTTTTTTTTTTTTTTTTTTTTTTTTTTTTTTTTTTTTTTTTTTTTTTTTTTTTTTTTTTTTTTTTTTTTTTTTTTTTTTTTTTTTTTTTTTTTTTTTTTTTTTTTTTTTTTTTTTTTTTTTTTTTTTTTTTTTTTTTTTTTTTTTTTTTTTTTTTTTTTTTTTTTTTTTTTTTTTTTTTTTTTTTTTTTTTTTTTTTTTTTTTTTTTTTTTTTTTTTTTTTTTTTTTTTTTTTTTTTTTTTTTTTTTTTTTTTTTTTTTTTTTTTTTTTTTTTTTTTTTTTTTTTTTTTTTTTTTTTTTTTTTTTTTTTTTTTTTTTTTTTTTTTTTTTTTTTTTTTTTTTTTTTTTTTTTTTTTTTTTTTTTTTTTTTTTTTTTTTTTTTTTTTTTTTTTTTTTTTTTTTTTTTTTTTTTTTTTTTTTTTTTTTTTTTTTTTTTTTTTTTTTTTTTTTTTTTTTTTTTTTTTTTTTTTTTTTTTTTTTTTTTTTTTTTTTTTTTTTTTTTTTTTTTTTTTTTTTTTTTTTTTTTTTTTTTTTTTTTTTTTTTTTTTTTTTTTTTTTTTTTTTTTTTTTTTTTTTTTTTTTTTTTTTTTTTTTTTTTTTTTTTTTTTNCCCCCCCAAAACAAAACATGCTGCCCACAGATATTCTCCATCACGTGATCTCCTTCTTAGAGCCCAAGGAGATCATTTCTTTGGCTGAAACAAACCAGCAGACATACTCCTCTCTAGGATCATTACGCAACCTCTTCCTCAAAAGCCCCTATAGCCGTCTTGAACTGAGTCAATGGCCCAGTTGGCAAGCTTTTGCACAAGGATACAAGAGTGATACCCCCTCCAAAGACGTGTTTGAGCATGTGGAGCTTCCTAAACATGTCAACCAACCTCTTCCTGCTGATTTCAAGGCTCTACAAGGCGACCTGGGTCGTCGGTGGGACGGGGTTTGGACATCACGTGACCAAGGAATCAGTGGTTGTACACCATTTGACGCACCTGTACTTGATTTGGCGGGTCCTCCTTGTACTACCATTTCTTCTGGTGGTACTTTCACCCCCCCTGAACGCCGCCTATACACCTCTGGAATGCAAGTTGGATACATGCAGTCTACTGAGGCTGAAGCTCACCTTGAATGGAATATGGAGACTGACAAAGTGACTCTATATACAATGTACAAGGATGAAGTGGAGCAGTCCCATATTGTTTGCGAAAAGAAAGGGACTAAAATGTTACATCTACAGCTCATCAACGATATCGTCTTGGTATTTGTGCATGATACAGGCGTTCAAACCACCTACTATCTCCTTCCAGACGGCGGTAAACTGACTCCCTTGGATTTCGGAGGCTGTCAGGTGCCTCAAGAAGGACTCATGCTGTACAATGGACACTTTTACAAGGCTGTTATTGATAAGAAAGTCCAAGTACAGGTCTCTCACGTGACTCGGCCAATGGGAGAGCCCGTCACTATCACTCCAGAAGCAGCTTATCGGATTTGTCAGGATTGGCGATACCCTAGATATGGACTGGCATATACCAAGATGGGTCAGCTTCTTGGTCACGTGATTGACCTGGAAAGCCACGTGATTTCCCAGCATATTGCGCTCGACAAGAACCTCAATCTTGTGGGTCTCTCCAATGGACAACTGGCCATCTGGTCGTATACTAGAGAGTATTTGGATAGGGTGATTGAAGAGAAAAAGGTAGATGGAACGAAAGAGGTCGTGGACCAGGTTTTCGAAGATATCGAAACATGGCAAGAGTTTTACCCACAGTTGGTTGAAGATTGGGGGGAGGAGGAGTAATGGGGTGGCAACAAGGGCTATGACGATGAATAATACTGTCTGTTGCAGTGCAGGAGAGTGAAAAAGGAGTCTGGAAGGAGTGGGTGCTGTGAGCAAGATTGTAATACATAAATGTTCTGCTCGTCTTACTGAGTATTACTGTCTCTTCAGAAATCTGATACATCTTATATTCACCATTCTATCCCTCTATGGTGGCTACAAATGGACATTGCAATAGCAGTACCGGTAGTGATTTGTGACTCTTCACGATACGGGTACAAGTATGTTGTGCTGTTCATGTCTACCGGTACGGTGCTGTGGATACTGTTCCCGCGGCCAAAGACTTACACCCCTAGCTCTGAGTAATTTGGAATAGATTGGCACCGTCTATAGAGATAAATGAACAGGGAAAAGATGCCATGAGGCAGACTGCTGCGATCTATAAGCTAGACCAAAATCCAGAGTTCTTTTCCAAAGAATATTCCAAAATTATCGAGGTTCTATTTTCACCTAGGGGTGTACAGGTAAGTCGTGGCCTGGGGTCTTAAAGAATATCGATTGAGTTTCATTAAATGTTTGAGCCACTTTCAATCGTTTTTATCGTCTTCGGAAATACCTTATACTCCTCAGGTCGTGCTTCCAGTCGTATCATATATAGCCAACTAAAGGCCAAGTAAAGCAAAACCACTCTAGGGACTTGAACACCAGATATCTCAGAAATATTGTGAGAAAGAGTGCCAACAAAAGTATCCAGATTTAATACTGCGAGTCCCATCTACCGAATGGTATAACTATTATACCTCTGCGACTTCTGGAACCCTGAAAATGAACCCCCAGCAGGGTATTTTCTTAACTAATTATCAACTAAAGTGAGGCCAGAACCAAGGAAGTTATGATCTATTCAGTATTAGACTGAAAAGTGAGGAGAAAGTAGAAAATAGAACCAGTTGTGTATAGGATAACTCATCCAGTTCGTCTACTTGTAAGATGATGTTGTGTTGCGACGAGTTAATGTTGACGATGTGCGTACTGGTAGTTGTGCTGTTCATGTTTACTGTAGATACTATACTTTTATGGGTGTCTAGTTTATTCCAAGTTCAGATACTTGTACAAGTACGAGGTGTACATACTACGACATATCGGGTATACTTGTAATACAACCGGCTGACTGCTGAAGAGTTTGAAGCCCTCACAAAACTACCGGTACAGACGCCTTCGGTACTTTACTGACTTATTTAATGCTTCCTTAGAGGACGTTACTTGTATGATTATCGTACCATACTCCTACATACCCTTCAGAGTCTTCGCACGCAGTTAAGATGTGAAATATGTATGACAATGCAATTCAATGTACAGTACAAGTATTCAATTTTACTCAATTCTACCTACTGGGTGCTCTATGAAGTTTGACGCTTCTATACATAAAAGTACCGAGACTTGACTTGGAAGGAGTCTTGAAAATAGCATAGCCAAGGCAAGTGATTCTTACTACAGAGAGTAGAATAACAATGCTCTTCTCTAACCCATCTTAATAGGTGGTGTTCGTCAGGCTGTATCTTGCCTTCTCCTACAGTTCTTGTTGAATATAATGGAAACTTTATATACAAATACATTAACGACTTACATATCACTTGCTGGAAGGACGTTCCAATCACAAACCTCTCAGTCTCCCTACCAAAGTGAGACTGGTCAGGAGAGGTTTCGCACCCTTGTGGAGTGCTCAACCGAGCACAACATCAGGTGACCAAATTCACTTACTACAGTGAATTTGCCCCCAGAATGGAATCAGTGGTCTGTCTACCACGTTAAGGTTATTCCATTCAACAGTTCTTAAGAAGTAGCGTAATATCTTAGATACTGTCTTGGTGACCAGGGTGTACACCCTAATCTCTGAAGTATTCGGAATATATTGAGACACTGGATCAATATAACTGAATAGAGAAAATATGAGGGGAAACAGAATAAGGCAATCTATTAACTAGACCCAAATATAGCGGTCCTTCCTACAGATTATTTCGAGATAATTCGGGTTAAATTGTACTCTTGGTGATACACCGTGGCCACCAAGACAGTAAGAAGAATCATATCTCAGACAACAGTTATGAGCGTCCTCCAGCAATACATGTTTTCGACTTCCATCGACAAAGGGACAAAGACACTGTGTCTATTACCTCTGGAAGTAGTTCAAAGGCCCATCTTTCTTGACGTTGTAAGAGTACTAGCACATCACTCACCTCCGTATACTTCTCCAGACCCTCTTTCTATTCTGTTCTTTCACCACTTCATCTGGTCTTCTACCTAGGTGCTCCTCCTGCCTTCTATACTCTCATACTTCGGATTCTTGTTACTGGCGCTGTTCCATGTCTACTCCTTTCCAGGTAAGCTACCAGGGTACAATACAGACTATGCAATGTAACTGTCAAAGTAGAATGACAGCTGGGCTCATCGAATGACAGCTAGACTCTACCCTGCTACCCATCCATGACTGAAGATCAACATCAAGAAAACGATGTCGTTCAACAATCTCAACACACAGTTTTTCAAGACACTGTTAGACCTCGACGCACCTACGAACAAGTCCAAGTGGACCGTTATAACGAACTCCAACTCCCTTGGGAACCTACAACCATCAACAAAACTCCTTCAGAAGAACAAAAGAATTCTCCTTGGTACATTACCCCTGCTTGTTCTCTGAAAACAGTATCTTTTAATGAACCCTACGAGTACACTGAAGGAGCTCAGATTCGAGTATTATCCATTCTTCAATTTCAACAATGGAGAGCGTCTCGTCTCAATAACGACAAGCCATGCATTTCCAAACATTCTGACGTGCTATATCTGATCAGATCCGAACTAAGCTCTTTAGAGTCAGCCTGTGAAATTGCGAGTGGAAAAACCAAGTTTCCAATCTTACTGAGTGAAATGGACCTAACCAAGAGTCCAGGACTACCCTTCATACGAAGAAATACGTCGATTGAAGACCAAAAAGACGACATTATTCAAGCAGCTAAGACTCTCCATTCATGGTCGAAAAAACCCTGGCATCCAAACAGAATTCTGACCCCTCCTTGTGATATCAGACAAGGTAGTTCTTCTCTTTGGAATTACCCTATTGTTATGACTTTGCTAGAGAAGAGATTCAGTGCATCTCTAAAAGAGAAACTAGAACAACACAACTTTCCAATGTTTAGAGATGAGTCAAACAAGGTAGACATCACAGCTTTACTGGGTAAAAGTACTTCCAAGGAAAAACTACTGGAAATCAAACTCATCAAGTTTTATCCTAGCGTTTCTATTGATGTTCTAAGGGTAATATTTGACCTGATTCAGTCTTGGAATCATCATACTAAACGGTCTTCTGAAAAGTGCTGGATTATGGTCAGTTACTACTTTACGAATACTCCAATCTTACTTCCTAATGGACAACTTATCAGGAAATTTGCTGGAATATCGTATGGATCAGAATATACACGCATTGTAGCTACTCTTGTGGCTAACTTACTGGCTCTAGTATGTCTTTCCAACCTCAATATTCCCATCCAAGACTTTCAAACAAGGGTTCATTACTCGTCTAAAAAGGAGACGATTTACATGAGAGTTCCACGGACCTTGTCTTCTGATGACTTGAAAGGTGAAATGAGAAAGTATGGGTTTTCCTTTACGTTGTCGGATATGGTCTGATTTCTCGTCGTTGTCAACAAATGTCAAGTATAACTGTTGACACCACCTAGACTTATTCTTGGGACAGGTAGCAGCGTCATAACATCAATTAGTCATCATGGATGCATCAAAAGTCACCTCCAGAGTCTGCCGTATCTTCTGGTACTGTTTGTTTCTCAAAAATACTGCTAATAAGCCAAATTCAAGGGCCTTCTTTCTGAGCCTTCTTACTCTCCCCCTTGAAGACACTATAGTCATGTCTAGGGGTGCTGTAAAAGAAGAAGTTTTATACAATCCAACTCATCCAATCACCCTCTATCATCTCCACCTCTTTTTTTGTCGAAAAATGCGATTTCTCGGACTCTTCAGAAATCTCATTTTTCCCTTATACTTGTTCAGGAAATAGTTAGCTTTTTGACAAAATCATGTTTGCTGACTAATCAGCTTTTCTCTCAAAAGTGTTCAGAAATACTAATGAAAGGTACCATTGTACTCTCTGGGCTTCCCTGGTCACGATTATACCCATATCTTCATTTTTAGACCCCTCCTTGACCCTTTAATCCTCCACCCAAAATTCACAATTCCATGTTCACCCTTAGTTTGGACTTTTTCAGAATTTTTTTTTTTTCTTAAATCTCAACTTTCGGAAAACCACCCCGCAAAAAACAAGACCAGAACAGACCCTACAGCAGCACAACACAACATTATTATGGATAATAAAGGTGCTGGAGCTAAAATAAGTAGTGCATTGTGTTCCCTGGAGTCTCACGAGTATTTTGGTTATATAAGATTGCCCATTCTGTGGTTTATTCGTTCAGTAGACTCCATGTTGTGCTCTCCTCTTATGCTTAGATTGTCTATTTTTGCCAGGCTTCCGTTCATGTTGGCCTAACTAATGTCCAACTAAAGACCAACTAAAGCGGACAGATTTATAGACAAAAGGTACCAAATTACAACCCACGAAAAAGAGAAAAAAGCGTTATTCTTACTACCCCAGCTCTATCTGATAACCCCATCTCATCCCCATCCCCCCTAATCCATCATCTTTTTTTTGTTCTAGGGCACTCGTATTTTTTTCGGATCGCACTATTCTTCCGATCCGATGTTACGCTAAAGTGAACCGTTGGGCATAAGGAGATGGAGGTGATCAACATGAAATGCAAGAAACGAATTTTTGGTGAAAAAGTACGTCTCAATCACATGGGTCACGTGCTCGTGTCTGAACCTATCACATGCTACCACGTGACTATACCAGTCTCAACACCTCCCCTCCTCGTATACATCGTGTTGACTAGCTCCGCCCGTGCCTAACAAAGAACCGTGACGGTTGTAGCTCTCTTTGCTAAACAGTGGCAATGCACCTCGTATTACCAAGAATGGAGGGGAGGGGGAGGCAACAAGACAAGGAGAACTTTTATGAGACAAAAAAGCAATAAAAAAACAGGAATTTCGTCGGTAAACTGCCCTAGATCTGTTTGTTTCTATCTAGTATGCTTGTTTGCCACTTTTGCTGTTATGTCTCTGATTTCATTCCGCTGATGCTTCACTATCACTCCCTTGTCTTGTCTAACTTCATTACAGGTGCAACCAAAAAATACGAGCAACTTTATTTTTGACCCCGAGTCCAGAGACGCATCTACATCTGGAGGAACTAGACAGACTTAAGAGACCTAAAGACAGACCTAAAGACGGACCTAACGACAGGAAGGACTTAGTTACGCCAGCACCAACACAACTCTTGTCACTTTCACAGCTGTTTTTCACGGAATGGAAAAAACAGTGACGACCCAGGTGACCCGCACCAGTCACAATGAGCTGTCGTTCCAGAGCGTCAAGCCCGTTTCTATCTCTGTTCGGGGGTTGAGTGTGACTGTCAAAACTGAGGAGAAGAAGGGGTTTTTTGGGCGGAAGAAGAAAAAAGAGGAGAATGAAATTAAGGTGAACAGCAAGGAGGGCAACCAGGAGGGCAACCAGGAGAACAACCATAAGGACAACAGCAATTCCAAGAATGAACCCGAAACAAAAGATATTCTGAGCAACATCTCTCTGGACATTCCTGCTGGGTCTATCATGGCCATTTTGGGCGGTTCAGGGTCGGGAAAAACATCGCTTCTCAATATGATGGCATCTCGAATGTCAGGGGGTAATCTCACGGTGGAAGGAGAAACGCTTTTTGATGGGAAAAGTATCGATTACGTGGACCATGCTTACGTGATCCAACAGGACATTTTATCGCCCAATCTCACGTGTCGAGAAACACTCAACTTTGCTGCTGGTCTAAGACTCGATAAGAGCATCAACAAGACCCAAAGAACAGCTCTGGTGGAAGAGGTTATTAGAGAACTCAACCTCAAGGAATGTGCAGATACAATGGTGGGCAACTCTATTCATAGAGGACTGTCTGGAGGTGAAAAAAGAAGACTGAGTATCGGTATCCAGATGCTTAGTAATCCGTCGGTTTTGTTTCTGGACGAACCAACTACTGGTCTGGACGCAAATTCAGCTTTTGATTTGGTCAAAACCATGAAAAACCTCAGTTTATCGGGCAGAACTCTCATTATGAGTATCCATCAACCCAGAAGTGATATCTTCTTTTTGTTTGATCACGTGACTATCCTCTCCCGTGGTTTGCAGGTTTATTCTGGCGGTACCAAGGAGAGTATTAATTGGTTTTCTTCTCTTGGATATGATTGTCCTCGGGACGTGAATCCTGCTGATTATCTCATTGATATAGCTGCTGTGGATACTCGGTCTGAAGAAGATGAAGAGGAGAGTTTCAAGCGAATCAACGCGTTTGTGGACAAGTACAACGAGTTCAAGATTGAAACGGGCATCTCAGATGTCTCAGGAACCGCCTCCAAGTCTTCCAACACTCCTAATTTGCAAACCAGACTGTTTGGAAACTCCTTCAAAACTGCCCTTTTCAGTTCAGCTCCTTTAAGTCGAGAAATTGACGTTCAAGTGCGTCGAACTTGGCTGATCATGTATAGAGACAAGCTTGGTATTGTTGGTTTGACAGTTGAAGCAGTTTTGATGGGTCTAGTTTGTGGACTCGTTTTCTTACGCATGAAACCTGATTTGGCAGGTATTAGATCCATGGAAGGTGCTGCGTACATTGCCTTATCTCTTCAGGGATATCTCATGTTACTGTATGAGACTTATCGTCTTTGTGCCACGGATCTAGCTGTTTTTGACAGAGAACATAATGAAGGATGTGCTTCAGTATTTGGGTTTTTGATTGCAAGAAGAATGGCCAAACTGTTCACTGAAGATCTCATTGTTCCGTTGATTTTTTCTGTCTTGACTTACTTTCTGTTTGGATTCAGAACTGACGGAGCAAAGTACTTTTTCATCTTCTTTGCCCAGATTCTACTTACTCATCATATCTCCATGAACTTCAGTATGGTCTGTGCCGCTTTGTCACGTGATTATACCATTGCTTCTCTCGTCGCTAATCTCATGTTTACCCTTCAGAGTATGGCTTCTGGGTTCTTTGCCAATCCTGTTCATATGAAGGTGTACATTCGATGGACAAAGTGGATCACCTATGTTTTTTATGGTCTTTCAGCTTTACTCAACAACCAGTTTATGAACTTTTTTGGAGACTGTCCTTATGGAACCAAGACTGCAGAAGATCCCCTTTGTAAAGATTATATTGGCGAGAATTTCCTTGAAAGTGTTGGTTTCCCACGTGACTTTTTGGTTATTCCAACTATTGTTCTTTTATGTTGGCTTATTGTCTTTTTTCTGTTGAGTTGGCTACTCTTAACAATCATTCGAGTTGATGTTGGAGTAGGCAAGAATATGAAAGGAGATACTCAGAAAGAGTCTGAGAAACCCGAAGCTGCTGAAAAAGTGACCACTATTGCCTCTGTCAACCGAAACCCACCCCTTACAGTAGCTGTAAGTGACTTGAAACTGTCTGTCAAGAAATTGAGAGGTAAAGAGAAACAGATTCTGGATGGAATCAACGCCATTTTCAGACCAGGATCAATTTCGGCTATTTTGGGCCCCTCAGGTTCGGGGAAATCGTCTCTTCTCAATCTCATGGCTAACAGACTCAACTCCACTCTCACCCAAAAGTATACTGCTTCCGGTGACATTTTTCTCAACTCCACAAGTATCGGTATTGGCAATTTGGGAGCTCTTTGTTCGTTTGTTACTCAAGAAGATGACGGATTATTGAGTACTTTGACCGTCAGAGAAACACTCTACTTTTCAGCTTATCTACGTCTTCCAGATACTCTCACTCGAGAGATGAAACGGAGAAGAGCCGATGAGCTGATTCTCAAAATGGGACTCAAAGATTGTCAAGATACACTTATTGGAGACGATAATGTCAAGGGGATTTCAGGAGGAGAAAAACGACGTGTTTCAATCTGCGTCCAGCTTCTTTCTAACCCTGATATCCTTCTTCTAGATGAGCCCACTTCCGGTTTGGACTCTTTTACAGCCGGAAGTATTCTCCAAGTCCTTCAGACTTTGGCTCAAGAAGGTAAGACTGTCATTTGCACGATTCATCAGCCTCGAAGTGACCTGTTTGGCCAGTTTGGAAGCGTGCTCTTGCTTAGTAAAGGAGGTCACGTGGCTTACGATGGCCAGGCGAAAAACATGGTCCAGTACTTTACAGAGTTGGGGTATCCCTGTCCGGATCTGACTAATCCCGCTGACCATGTTTTGGACCTGGTTTCTGTCAACTTACAGATGCAATGGAAGGAAGACGAAGACCGAGAACGGGTGGACAAACTGTTGAGTGAATGGCATAGAGTGGAAAAGCAGCATTTCAACGCTGGTTTGGTAAGAGAAAACACCGTTTCCTTCGACCCAACTACCCTGGTACCTCGAGAACCAGCTGCTTTTCAAACAGCCTACTTTATCCTACTTCAACGAGGAACTATTGCTCTATCTCGGTCTCCTCAGGTGTACATTGCTCGACTGACTCAACCAGTGGGTATTGGAGTGGTTCTGGTGCTCTTCTTCACCCCTCTGAGATCCTCCTATATCGGTATTTTCAACCGGTTTGGTCTTGTTCAACAAGTTCTATCATTGTACTTTGTTGGTGTCCTTAACAATATGGCTTCTTACCCTTTTGAAAGAGACGTCTTCTACAGAGAACAAGACGATGGATTATACGGAGTGCTGCCCTTCTTTGCAGTCTACACTACTTTGGAGATCCCCTTTGAAATCGTCTCAGCTATGCTCTTCTGTATCATTGTCATTATCCCCCCTGGGTTCCCAAGAACAGCCGACTTTTTCTTTGCAGCCTTTTATCTCAGTTTTGTCGTCATCAATACCGGAGAAAGTATCGGAATCGTCTTCAACACTCTCTTCAGCCATACGGGGTTTGCTCTCAACGTTGTGTCTGTTATTCTGAGTGTAGGAATGTTCATGGCCGGTCTACTGTCTCTACAAATGCCTGGTTTCTTCAAGGGTCTCAACTACATTTCTCCGTTGAAGTACGTTTGTCAGACGCTTCTAGTTATGGCCTTTAAGAACGTTCCTTTCCATTGTACTCCAGATACAGGTGGTTATGACGCTCTGGGTAACTGTATCTTCACCAATGGAACCCAGGTGCTACAAACATACGGATTTAAAGATCATACAAAGGTCTACCTTGGCGCTGCTGCTGTTTGCTTAGTCGTCTACAGAGCCGTGAGTTTGATCATCTTGAAACTCGTCAGACTCAAGGTGGGTCTGAGGTCGTTGAAGTCGAGGGAAGTTGTCTAAGGAGCTCACATACTGCATATTTATTTAATTTATTGTGATCATGAAGGACTGTAGATACGGTGCAGATAGATGTCTGCCAGTAGATAGGAGCTACCTACTGGTCTGGAATCTCTTGGAATGAGTAACCTGCCGTTTACGAAAAAGACTCTTAACCTGTCACCATGCTCATGTCACCCTGAATTGCGTTTGTGTTGTGACACAAACCAAAAAGTTCCATCTCTCCTTACTTGACACCCCTTACACTCCCCCTCCACTCCGGCCGAATTGGAGACAGAACATGATTGCGTCCGCCGCTTTGGAAATGGAGGAGTTGTGTGAGTGGTGTGGGGGAAGAAAAGGGAAGAAGAAAGTAAAGTGTTGTATTATCTACCAGTAAGGTACAATAATTTTGGGTCCACCTTATATTAAGAATTGCCCAAGCTGAGTGAGCAAATACTGGATGTAGACCAATATGAGACATTCCAGACCCCAGACTCTACCAAGCCCTTCTAGAACCCCCATGAGCTCCATAAATTGACACATCTGGTCGACAAGTGGCTGCTATCGGAACTAAGTGTTCTGTGGTGTGGTGTGTAAGTTGTTACATTAACTGAGTATCAATCAATATACTTCATTGTTTTCAACAGAAGATGCCTCCGATCAAGGGTCATCTACCTTTATCATTCAACAGAGAGTAAAGTAGTCTCTAACATTAGATGAACTGCATGTACTGTACCCATTATAGATAGTCGGTCTCAACAATGGCATATGAAGTAGACATCGATTGGGCCCTATCTACCCCCTCACCTATCTTCATTCCGATATCTTCCCCAACCCAATACATCTTCCATTACAAGTAGAGTCATAAGCTGTACCTAACAAGTATCCTGCTATACAAGTACACATGTCGTTTGAGTGTATCAAATCCTTGTATATATATCTATGTAGCTTTCTATGAAGATTTCTGAAAGCCTTCTCTGCAAGTGTAGCTTTCTATCTAACCTCCTATTGATGATTCCTTGAGGCCTCCTCTGCAAGAGACAACTCCAGGGCGTACTTGAGATCTTCATCGTCCTCTTCGTAATCTCCCTGGTAATCATCATAGTAATCCTCTTCTTCGTCTCCGTCTATAACTCCATTCCCATAAGGTTCTTCTGAAAAGGACTCGTTTCCAGCTGAAGATTGAGCTTCTAGTAATGAAGCCTCAAGAGCTCTAGCTAGGGCTTCCTCTTCATCTTCTCTAATGACACTGTTATCTTGAGACATTAACAAAGCCAGCTTCAACTGCTCCTCCTCAGATAACCTCTCTCCTCCAGAAAACGAGCCCATACTTCCACTTCTGCTTCCGTTGTACTTTTGCACAATCCTCTCCCGTTTCTCCACCTCTTGTTTATCCTCCTTGATCTTCTCAACGCCAGTACTGATCTGATCGTTGATTTCAGCTCGTTGAATGGACAGCATTTCAGCCTGAGATAGTCCTCGAGCAATCGTCTTCTTTTTACTGCTTCTCTTGGCCTGTCTTCGTGAGTTTCCGTCGGGAAGAATCTGTTCAAAAGACTCAATGCACACTCCACAGGCCATGACTCCTCTATGAGAAGTAGAAACAGGATCTATGGATAGATCTATACAAAGAGGCGACCATCGTGTCCCAAACGCGTCTCGATTCTGTTTGAATCCTCGATGAGACTCTGGTACAAATGTTCGAAGATGAGACCCACTAAGAACATCAAAGACAGAGATGATGGATGAGTCTGTCACTGTGACCAAAACGGCAGCATTGAGAGCAACAGTACCGATGGAAACTTGCTGAGAATCGCTCACAGTAGTTCCACTGCCTGCAATCACATTTCCATACTGATTCATATCGATAGTATAGACATAATCTGACGACTTGAGATTGTAGACATGGATAGCTCCACGATGAGTAGCTACAGCAACATGCTTGATGGCAGATCCAGTGGTGACATCAATGGCACAGATTCCATCTTCGCCTTCCGAGTCGATATTCAGAGTCGATAGACTGCTTGTTTTTGTATCCACCGTAAACACCTTCATGCCTCCCAGAGTGATAATGTACATGCCAGATTTTTCGTCAAACTGCGTGAGATATTGCAAATGGTCCACTTTGGAAGAGATGGTGGTCATCAACGACAGATTAGGAGGTAACTTTGCCGGTCTCACGAGTTCTGTTTCAGCTGTAGTCTCCGCCTCCTCCTCCTCCTCAATAGTATCAGGAGTCTGTCCGTTCCACTTGTAAATCTCGACAATCTGTTTAGCTGGTCGTCCAATAACAATGTAGACGTCTTTGCTATCACTAAACAGATCCAAAACGAGCCCAGTATGACCTGTAGTCACGTCAGAGACCGGAACTAGCACTTTTCCCACAAGTTTCCCCCCTCCAAGCTCCCAGTTTGCCACCCAGCCTGCATTATCGATACTCAGAGCTCCCACCTTGCCGTCTGGACCCTGGCAGACCTTTGGAGACGCGGTTTGGGTCATCCAGCATTGGACTATAGGAGCTTCATGGACCTGAGAAGTGGCAAACTTCATGGTGACCCGTTTTTTGCAGCTATTTGAAAGCAGCAAAACGTCGAGGTTGTCGTGAGTAGCATGTAAAAAGCCGTAGGGACTCATGGACGAGCAAATGAGACCCACAATAGGCCCCATACTGCGTCCAATATGGATACTGGGTTTATGAGCCTTGAGAGTAGATAGATCAAAGACGGTCAAAAGGCCAGAATGAGGATAAGCAATCATTCCGATCCCGTGGTCCCAGTAACAGCGCATATTCGTCACTGTTTCTCTGGGTCTATAACAGACAGACGTTCGATTGGCAGCAGCCCGTTTCCTACTCCATCGATATAGAGTGAGCATTCTGTCGCAATATTCGCGTTTCCAAGACGTAGACTCGCCGCCCATCCATCCAAACTCGCCCTCGGACACTCCAAAGACCCGCTGGAAACATGTTCGCCACACAAAGTCGTCCTTCATCCACTCGGTCCACTGTTGACAGACCAGAACGAGGTTTTCCAGCGATGCCACGTCCAGTGACGAGCAGATTTCGGCAAACACCTCCTGAGGAAGCCCCAGAACGGGCGCCCGAGTGCCTAGTACTGTTCCTGACATTGTTGTTTGGTTGGCTCGTTGCAGGAATAGGTCTTTTGATTAGATGAACAAGACCTGCTTCAGCCTATCATGGTTGCATCATACATGCGTGATGATTTGGTTGGAGTGTATTTAGCGGAGGGTTAGTGATAGTGTGACGCTTTCGTTATTTTAGTGAACAACTCTTCTTGTTTGATTACTTGACCCTACTGAAGTGAAGGTACCCCGTTTTTACCGAGTCTTCATTCTCTTTTTTTTTTTTTTTTTTTTTTTTTTTTTTTTTTTTTTTTTTTTTTTTTTTTTTTTTTTTTTTTTTTTTTTTTTTTTTTTTTTTTTTTTTTTTTTTTTTTTTTTTTTTTTTTTTTTTTTTTTTTTTTTTTTTTTTTTTTTTTTTTTTTTTTTTTTTTTTTTTTTTTTTTTTTTTTTTTTTTTTTTTTTTTTTTTTTTTTTTTTTTTTTTTTTTTTTTTTTTTTTTTTTTTTTTTTTTTTTTTTTTTTTTTTTTTTTTTTTTTTTTTTTTTTTTTTTTTTTTTTTTTTTTTTTTTTTTTTTTTTTTTTTTTTTTTTTTTTTTTTTTTTTTTTTTTTTTTTTTTTTTTTTTTTTTTTTTTTTTTTTTTTTTTTTTTTTTTTTTTTTTTTTTTTTTTTTTTTTTTTTTTTTTTTTTTTTTTTTTTTTTTTTTTTTTTTTTTTTTNATCATGATCGATCAGGCTCAAGATCAGACATGGAAACTCAGTTGCGTTAGCGTGGGACTCAACTCAACGGAATACTACAACTCTGTGGAAAGTGCATATTTTGGTCTGATTCGAGTTGGAAAAGGGTGTGGGCGTTTGTTGGAAGATATGACTTCATACAAGTTTCCCCATATCACGTCTCCATTGTCTTCAAAAGGGGGCACCTGTGTACTTGTAGGAAGTCATGGGAGTCGAAAAACAAGAAAAAAAGAAGAAAAAAGAAAAAATTATGGAAAAATGGAAAAATTGAAAAAAAAAAATGATGATCATCCCAAGATGAATGCCAACAGAAGATACAGAGTGAGATTACCGGCACAGTAACGAGAAAGTCGACAATATGTGCTTTTACTCAAATTGAGATCTCTTCTCATGTGTGTGTTAGAACACACCCCACCCATATCTCAACTAAACCTCAACTAAAGAGCTACCGGTACCACTAACCCATCATGCTGCAATTCCAAAGAGAGAACCGATATAACCACTAGATTGTGCGGTATTACTCCCCATCTTATGCATAGAACATCTTTTCAGACAATAGTGTCATAGAGTACAGTACTTTGTTATTCTCAGAAAGGACATGTTATGAAGAGAACCACTCTACAAGTACTTGTACCTTTTCAAAGATACCCCAGTTTTCACCCCGACTGTGACCAAAGATTGACCAAGAAGATTAGGGTACAGTACCTGGTAGGAAACAATAATCAGACCAAGAAGACACCGCCATTTACTTCATCGAAGAGCACGTGACTTAACCACAGCCTTGCTAGTATGACCTGGACACTCTCACCAGTTCCTCTCCCTGCTCAGCTATAGCCTGCTCCATGAGACGACTGGATAATTTAAGAGGGGGTCAGTTAGTTGCAACGTTCTATGTATGTACGGTACATACTACCTGGTAGTGTGTGGCATCGCGATCTTTATACGGTCTGGTATCTCTGAATAGCAGTCAACTACGATACATAGCCTCAACATCTTTGTCTGGTGATACATTTGTTCGAAATTGAATAAGCAAGGGCGTTAACCTATGATCCGACTCTCCTCAGCCGCATCAAGTGTAGAGTCCTTGGGTTAGAGTGTAGTTTTAGTCGAGTATGGAGTGGACACGCTTGGGGTAGCAATTTAGAGCAAATTTGGATCTGCTGTACAGGCTCTTGTATCGCTGCTGTATCACTGTTATCGGCTTGTATCTAGCTCTATAGGTTTTGCTTAGTCATATTCCCTTGCTTTCAAATCTGAGCACGAGGTTGGTTTTGCTCAAGAACTTCCAGACTAAAGGTCAAACTTGTGGCAAACTTATGGTTGATGACTTGCAACGGTTCTTCCCAACTCCCCTATCCTTCTAGAGCACCTAATATTATGTAAGCTGTAAAGAACTAGAACAGTAACAAGTCATCTCATACAACTGAGCTTCTAAATACCGTCAATATCTCGAGCTGTCCCTTTCCATACATGACTTGTAGTCCCTTCCAGGAGGTTAGGGTTAGATCAAGTGCATCTCCAAGGCGTCACCTTAACCATGTCTCTTCACTATCACCATGAGCACCACTACCACGACAGAAACCGTTGATAAAAACAAAATCTGGGGCGATCCTCACGCCACCGTCGAGATCAATGGCAAAATGGTCAAGCTAGACGAAAACGGGAAAATCTGCCGGTCCTGTAACTCGCTCAAGGACTTCCAAGCAGCCATGTCTGGAGGAGGCAAAGGAGGCAGTATGGCCGCCATGTTTGGAGCGATGCAGGCCCAGAAAAAGAAGGAGGAGGCTCCCAAGGGGTACCGGGACGATCCTGCTGACGTGGAGGTTCTAGGTCGAGCTACATGGACGTTTTTGCACACCATGGCTGCCCAATACCCTGACAATCCCAGTGACACCCAGAAGAAGGAAATGACCGACTTTATGGGCATTTTTTCGCGGGTTTACCCGTGCTGGTTCTGTGCTTCTGACTTTCAAAAGTGGATCAAAATGTCTCCTCCGGAAGTTGACAGCAAGGATGTTCTGAGTAAATGGCTTTGCAAGGCCCACAACGAGGTCAATGTCAAGATTGGCAAGCCTGTTTTTGACTGTGCAAACTGGAAGAAGCGATGGCTGGATGGCTGGGAGTAGGACTTGGGTTCATGACGGGAGTAGGACCTAGGTTCGTGACTCTCTTGTATATATGTACATAGTTAACTGACTCTCTAGAGTGTGGTTGGTATAGTAAGAGTGATTGGGTTCTTATCTGAGACTGCATTATCAGATGTTGCATCTTGAGAATAAAAAAAGTTGGATATCGTATCGGTAGGTACAGTTATAAGTTCAAATAATATCCACCATGATAAGATCCTACAGTGCTACAAGTTTATTACGAAGATAAATTGTATTATCCGTTATAATGCTGTGTCACTCTCAACTAGGACAAAAGGATCAATCTTCTGAACCAGGTCAAGCATCAGCTTGTTACTGAGAGCTACCTCTTTAGCCAGACTTTCGACCTGCGCGGAAATCGCATCTAGCCGCTTATTAATACCCGATCCACTTCTGTCCATTTGTTCAATGAGATATACCGGGTTTGTAGCACTTCCGAGAAGTCCTCTTTCGTTCACTTGAGGCCATAGTTGACCCTCCAAATCATACAAGACTGGAGAAGTCTGTCGTTTCAGTTTGTAGTTTCCGTAAATGTTGATTCCGGTGCACGTGGCCTTGAGAAACTGGAGACACTCTTCATCTGTTTTCCAGCCCGGGTTGGTGGGAATTCTCAGATTGTAGTACGTCTGTTCTCTCTTGGTGGTAGCTCCTAGCTCGTTAGAGTGCCATGCAATAACATGGAGAGTATGGATGATAAAGTAGGTCATGGGAGTGGAGCGGGTGAAGTGGTACCTGATAGACCTTTGAGGTGAGAATTGTAGAAATGGAAAGACCTTCAAAAGAACAGATGTGGGGCAGTTATATAGCTCCCCGTAAGACATCTTCTAGACTCGCTAAGACTCATCAGCTGATAAGCTAAGAAGACGCTATTGGAGTTAGGAGGTTTCCGAGATAAGGCAGACAAAGGCGGGTACCGTATATGAATTGTTAACTATGAGAGACTTGTATGATAATGACATTCATAGATATCCATCTGACTGGTAGACATTGTGAGATTGAGACAGTGTATGTGTCACAAAAACATGTATTTTTTTGTAAGAGATACCATAGTACCTACTGGAGCCAGATAGCCCCTCACAACTCACTAATTGAACGTGATAAAGAGATGTAGCGTGCCATCTGAGGGAGTCGACTGGGGAGGGGTTCAGTGGCAAAAGTCAACTATGAATCTGAGTATCTCCCAACTAAAGTGAGGCTAATCTAATGAAGATGAGATCATCAAATGGCGAGACTTAGAGGCACCATGAAGGGAAATATAGACATTCATGTGTACCAGGACACGAAATAAACTCCTCTGCACTCCTAGTTATCTTTTTTCCGATGTTTTTACCTCTCATTTCCACCTCAAAAAACGCCACCTTTTCTTCTACAAAACCTTCAACCAGTTCCAACTAACCATATCCTGAAAGCGTGTCACCCATCCAACCTCCGAAAGGCCCCTTTTTTCACTCTGCCGCAATCACGTGACTCCACCGTAGTACCCTTCACGTGACTCTACCGGTTGTCGCCTTTCCTCTTCCCCCTCCACTACGTCATACCCTAGCCAATTAGCCCGAATCGGAAACGCGACACGCCCCCTGTGTGCATGAAATGAAACTATTGTGGGGCTAAATGAATAGGGGTGAGAAGGGAGATGGATGACACAGGGTACCAGAACGGTAGACTTTGTGTAAGTGAGATTTATCGTGTATAAGGCTGCACCGTCACGTGACTTGCCGCATTTATTTCCCATCTTTTCCCAATTCCACTCCGCCTACTGGTTCGGTACACAGCCTACCAGGGTAGCTATTTTCTACAGCATAGTTTTTCATCCGTTGTTAGTGTACCGCCCCTGCTATTAATAGGCCTGTAACAGTATGCATGTACATGACCCATACGCGAAATAGACTTTTTGGAGAAGGTAGGGTGGTAGAGCTTGAGGTGGTAGAGTAGAGTAAGAGACTACATCTAGTGTACCAATAGTTGTACCAGTTTGTATCCCTCATCACTCTGTATACCCCATATTTCCATTCCAAATAGCTCTGCTCACCTCCTCTGACACGTCACTATTTATACACTACCTCATGCGGCTGCAGGAGAGCTGTATGGCTCCGAAAACCTCACGACGACACTGCCTCATAACTAGTCATTTGACGTGGAGTGGGCGTTGCAAAACCTGAGCTTTTTTCCCAGTCTTGTCTCTTCTTCTCTTTCGCGCTTTTGTCTTGTTTTGCTTTGCCACTGCGGTGTTCTTGTACTTTATACGAAGTACACGACCTGACTAACTCTCTCCACTCGAAACATTATATTATCACCCCTGGACGACTACACACTGGACACTGGACACTGGACGACTACAACGACTACAACGACTACAACGACTACAGCTTGAAAGACACTCACGTTCAACATGAGTCGCAATCCGTATGACGGTGAGTATGAGATTATGACATGGCTAGGAGCTTTTCACGGTTACTATGGCTACGATCTACCTACAGTACCGTATTTCATACAGTATCGGTATCTACAGCTGATATTAAACAGATGCAAACAACATAAACACGCTGTGAGATCAGTTGCTGACTACATAACCGCTGCAGTTGTCCTTCACACTTTCCCCAGCTAACCTAGAAATGACGGAGCGATACTACGCCAACGATAACAGGTCCCATGACCATCTCACGGACAGATTTGCCACTCCACATCCCGCTCCTACTCCTCATAGCGGCCATCCTACCGAAGATCTCGCAGATCACTACGGATTCAGCGCTCCAGGAAACAATAACTACGCCCCAGCTACCCCAGCTCCGCCTCTTCCCCCTAACCCGTACCATAACGGCGTCCATACGGCTCCTACTGCTCCTCTGGACTTTCCCGAGCAGCCTGGAGTTCACGACCATCGTGATCTCGGCCATTCGACCGCTCATCATGATCCCCTAGCCCAGGATACGTCTTATTATGGAGCTGGAACAGGTCCTCCTCCTCTACCACCACAAGTGGATCCCTATGGACCTGATCCGTATGCTCCTGCTCCAGATGCGCATTTTTACGAAAACAATGCCATTCCAGCAGTTGGAGGCGCCAATCTGTACCAGCAAAACTCGTACCAGCATGATCCTGCCCCTTTTGTTCCGGAAGAAGGAGACTCGTACCTGTTGAAACCCTATGGACAGCAGCCTCAACACCATTCTCTAGGAGTCTTTGATAACGGAAGTTATGTCAATGATGAGGCCGATCTGGACAACTTTGTGCCCTTTCCCATTGCAGGAGATACCTACGCTCTCAACACTTATGAAGATAGTGATGAGGACGAACCTCCCGTTCAGATGCCCGATTCATACGCCGGCTCACGCAGGTCGTTTGAGTCAGGAGATGACGATGAAGACGATGACGATGACGAAGATGACGATGACGAAACTATCGAAGAACCCAGCGCGTTTGGAGCTCATGTTCCTCCTCCAGATGTTCAACCTAGACGAAGAAAGACCATCAAACGAGTCCGTCTTTTCAGAGGTAACCTGGTTCTCGATTGTCCAGTCTCCAAAAAGCTGCTCTCCAAATACCCCGAGCCTCGACGAGAACGAGAGTTCACTCACATGCGATACTCGGCTGCTACCTGTGATCCGTCTGAATTCGTGCCCAACCAGTTCACTCTACGGCAAAAGTGTTACCAGCAGCCCCGACAGACGGAGCTCTTCATTGTGGTCACAATGTACAACGAGGACGACATTCTGCTGGGCCGGACCCTCCAGGGTGTATTCAAGAACATCAAGCATCTGACTACCCGATCTCGGTCCAAGGTCTGGGGTAAAGACGCTTGGAAAAAGGTGGTGGTCTGTGTGGTTTCAGACGGTCGAGAAAAGATCAATCCTCGAGCAAGAGCCTTGATGGCTGCTCTGGGAGTGTATCAGGACGGTTTCGCCAAGAATATCGTCAACGACCAGCCCGTAGCAGCTCATATCTACGAGTATACTACTATGGTTGGCATTTCCAGTGTCGACAAGAGCGTCAAGCTTACCACAGAAAAGACCATTCCTATCCAGATGGTCTTTTGTCTCAAGGAAAAGAACCAGAAGAAAATCAACTCGCATCGATGGTTTTTCCAGGCCTTTGGTCCAGTACTCAACCCCAACGTTTGCATTCTGCTTGATGCAGGAACCATGCCTGGCCACGACTCCATCTACCATCTTTGGAAGGCCTTTGACAGTCATGCGGACATTGGTGGAGCTTGTGGAGAAATCAAGGCCATGTTGGGTAAGGGAGGAAAACAGCTGTTGAACCCTTTGGTTGCTGCTCAGAACTTTGAGTACAAGATGAGTAACATTCTGGATAAACCTTTGGAGTCCGTGTTTGGATTCATTTCAGTGCTTCCAGGTGCCTTTTCTGCTTACAGATATGTTGCTCTTCAGAATGATGTCAATGGAGTGGGTCCTCTAGCTTCCTACTTTAAGGGAGAAACTCTGCATGACTCTGGAGCAGGTATTTTCACTGCTAACATGTACCTTGCCGAAGATCGAATTCTGTGTTTCGAGCTGGTGGCCAAAAAGAACTGTTCATGGAAACTCAAGTACGTCAAGTCGTCTTCTGCCGAAACTGATGTACCCGACCATCTTTCCGAACTGGTCATGCAACGACGACGATGGCTGAACGGATCTTTCTTTGCTGCCATCTACTCGTCTGCTCACTTTTACCAAATCTGGCGATCGTCCCATTCGATTGGCCGAAAGCTCTTTTTCCATCTGGAGTTCATCTACCAGACCTTCCAGATGTTGTTCTCGTGGTTTGCTATTGGCAACTTCTTTTTGGTGTTTCGAATTCTAACCTCGGCGCTGGGAGACCCCAGTATGCATTTTGCGCCCGGTAATGTGCTTGGAGTGGTGTTCCTGTGGCTCTACTGTTGTTGCATTGTGGCTACTTTTGTTCTGGCGTTTGGAAACAGACCTACAGGTACACAGGCCTTTTACACGGTGGTGGTTTGTTTCTTTGCGGTACTCATGGCGTATCTGATCTTTGCTGCCATTTACATTTCCGTCAAGGCTGTATCGTATGCGTTATGTTCAAATGGAGGCAAGTTGACACTTTCGCTGGTTTTTACGAACGCCACGTTCAGAGACTTGGTTGTATCTCTTTGTTCAACCTACGCTCTCTACTTTGTCATGTCTTTCCTTTACTTTGAGCCCTGGCACATGTTCACCTCGTTCCTTCAGTACCTGCTCATTTCGCCCAGTTACATCAACGTGCTCAACGTCTACGCCTTCTGTAACATTCACGATATCTCCTGGGGAACCAAGGGAGACACTGCACAGAAGATGGATCTTGGTGTGGCCAAAACGAACCAGGCTGGTAAGCTGGAAGTTGATATTCCCACCCAGGAATTGGATATCGACTCCAGTTACATGAACGAAATCAACACTCTGCAACAGGTGGTCAAGGAGGAAAAACGACAGCCTAGCAAGGAAGACAAGGAAACGGACTATTATGCACTGGTTCGATCGTCTGTCGTGCTCTTTTGGATGCTCACCAACTTTGTCGTCATTGCTGTTGTTCTCAACGCTGGAGGACTGAGTATCGTCGCTACTGACCCCTCTCAGGCCTCTGGTTCTTCTGCTCCTGCTCTGAGATTTGTGAAAAGAGGTATTCGTCACATGCTGGAGGCAAGACAGGACCCTGGATGTGAAGCGGTGGGTGGACCGACCGATGTACGAACGGAAATCTATCTTCGAGTCGTACTATGGTCTGTGGCAGCTCTCTCCTGTTTCAGAGGCATTGGTGCCACCTGGTACCTCATTGCTCGACTGTTTGGACATTAGATGGAAGAAAACCGGACTAAAAACTGATATACCTGTAATTTTATGCTATTGAATGAACCAAAGGGAGTGTAGACATGTTATACGCAGAAAAGGAACAGATAGATCAACTTGCAAAGTAGGTACCGGTACTGTCACCGATCATACTGACACCATCTATGGAAAGAAAGCAGTGGAGAAAAGCTCCTATGAACCAGATCACGGTGATCCAGTAGCGTAGACCAAAATTCAGCTGTCTTTTCTACAGAATATTTCGAAATAATCGGGGTTCTATTTTCACTTAGTGGTGTAAGTCGTGAACGCAGCGACAGTAATGATGGTTAGAGTGGGTTGTAGAAATCCAGATGTATAATGGGGTGATTTCTTCCGAAAGTATTCCTGTATACACAAAGAACTTCTATATATCCTGGTAGCCGTCATATAGGTAGATTTTCCCGGTCACGTGACTTATTCAGCCTTGTATATACGCCCAACCACATTTTCTGCCAGTTGCGGCCATATCCTGGTGAAAATACGGCTTCCCGTCCGATCAGCCATAGTTAAGCACCAGAGAGCCCAGTTAGTATTGTAGTGGGAGACCATACGAGAATCCTGGGTGCTGCAATTTTTACAGTCGCGCAGCGGCTGTACCTTTTTGCTGTCATTTCATCTCCTGTCACGTCTCTCACCCCATTACATTACCCATTACCCATTACAGTGCTTGTGGGTCTTTGGAACCCTAAAGAACGAGATAATGAACCCGTAGAAACCCAAAATACCCCCCTTTTCGCCACCTTAGTAAATCCGGGTATCTCCTCCTTCTTTCGTCCGTTTTGAGCGGCTCAAACAGCCCAGATATTCTTCTTCATTCCATGATTCTCAATTTTTTCAAGACTAAGTTTTCGCATATGCAAGGGGGATGAACTGTGATAAAGGAAATACCACTAGGGAAGATGTTATGGGTAATAACGGGCAGCCAGGTATTTCTGTGTTTCTGTTGTATCTTTAATGAACTATTTTTCTCACAAAAACTCCCTTGCACACCCCTTCTACAACATTCCATTTTCTTCTCTTTATTTCAGATCATGCACCTAAATGGCTGGTTGCTTTTTTCGTGCGTTTTTCATGCATATTTTTTTGCCACTAGCCTTCTGTCATGAACCTAATATGGCTCGCTCAAGAATATATAAACCCCCTCTGGATCCCACTTTTTACATCAGGATCAGACCAGTTCACTGAGTCATTCTGAGATGGAAGGTGCCTCGATAGCCTGCTGAAATGCGGGCTGATAAGCAGACCTGTCTAAAAGACGAGGACTGAAATGTCCGTTTGAGTCTTACAACAACGAGGACTGAAATGTCTGTTGACTTGTTTGACAACGAGGACAGCTTCGCTAGCTAGTCCGTTGACTTGTCACTTGGGCAATGTGGTGAGAACCAGAACCCAAGAATGTCGGTTGAGAGCAATGACGCATTGAAAAACATGCATGAGCTTGAGTGCGATCCAGTGCGACAGCTTCTGACTGAGCGTTTGAGCTGAGACTACTTTGTAGTTTTGGCGAGTTCTTTCCAGAGGCGAGTGCTGTACTCGTACCAACTGCCTGCGCAAAGTGTCATAAATCCTATGGTTGACCGCTTGAGAAGTGTCAATAAATCCCGGTGAAAGTCCAGGTTGACCTCCTTGTTCGCATGTCAATAAAGCCATTATAGGTTGACCGCCATGAGCTGAAAAAGTGCCATGAGCAAAGAGCGAGTGTTTGTGCCGGCTGAAAAATTGTCAGAGCCACCTCCGTGCCTTGTGAGTTCTTGAGGACCACATGAGCAGCCGCCAGAGCGAGGCCTGAGCCAGAGTTGTAATACCAGAGCCAGAGCCACCGACAGAGCTCAGGTGAAAGTCCTGACACCGAGAAATCGGTTTGCCGCCTAGAACTGAAGAGCCAAGCTGAAATGCCAGAGCTGCCAGTAGCTGAGGAGCCAGCTGAGACGCTGAGCTGAGACGCGACTCTAGAGCAAAGTCCTGCATTGACAGGCGCCTTTACATTCGATACAAGGTCAAAAGAGCAAAGCCAGAGCCAGAGCCGGTACTTGTAAGTCCCCTGAGGCAGTGAGAGCCAGAGCCATCGAGCCAGAGCTGAACTGTGATAAGAGCAGCGCCAACGCCGACCACGAGTCTGAGCGAACGCAGAGCCGCCAAAGAGCATACAGATGCCAAAGAGCAGATGCCTGAGTCAGAGCCAGTGAGTCCCATGAGGCAATAAGTGCCAAATCCAGGTCTTAGACGAAAGCAAAGAGCCGATAAGTCCAAAGTGCAATGAGTGCCAACGCTAGTCCAAGCTGAAATGCCAGAACCAGAGCTGAGAAGCCAGAGTCAGAGCTAAGCGAGCCAGAGCTGAGAAGCCAGAGCCATGCATCTACGAGCAAGAGCCAGTGAGTCTTACAAAGCAATAAGTGCCAAACGCCGTGAAGAGTGATACAATGCCAATGAGTCCACAGAAGCAATAAGAGCATACCATGCCATAAGAGCACCAGCCACTAAGTCCAGAGAGCTATAAGAGCTGTACATTTCCAGCCATTAAGTCCTACAAGGCAATAAGAGCTTTCTTTGCAGCCAATGAGTCCACAGGTGCAATAAGTGCTAGCCAGGGAGACTTTCGTGCCAGGGCCATCGAGCCGAGGCCAGCCAGTTGCCAATGAGAGCCAGAGCCACAATGAGCCAGTAGCCGATAAGAGCCAGAGCAGCAGTCTTATTCAAGGAGTAGGCAGTGAACCTCTTAGCCAGAGGATGTAGCTGACCGAACCTGTTTATCTAGTTTTCAGAGGAGTAGGTGAAATTCCGAACCTCTTGGGTTAAATACATTCTGGACCATAGAGTCCCACCCAAATCATCAATCGTAGTGTGTTGTGTTGTATTTGTAGCAATAGTACTTGTAGTCTTTTCTATTTTCTATTCATTTTTCATTCTAAAATTATTTTTTCTCTTTCTCTTTTTTCATTCTTCATTTTTCCATTTTTCGACTTTACCATATTCTTGAAGTCCTCTCTCTCAATCCTTCTCTTGTTCGCTTTATTGTAATGAACCTAAGCATGTCTTTCAACAAGCAATTGAATTGACTTACAATACTGCCGATGAACACGTAACAGTATAGTACCGGTACAGGTGGATTAAATAGATGTCTTATTCGACAACCATCCATCTTTATCCTCCAGTATTGTGCCCCCTCTCAGTTCAATAGCCGCCTTTGTCTGACGTAGGCATGCACCCTCTTGTTATCGTATAATATATTCTGACGTACCCCTCCTTGAACCCCCCACGCTGTCATTGTTCTTCTACACTGCATAATTATTGTAGACCATATCTTTGATCATCAAACTACTTATTATCACACCATTCTAAAGATAGATGTCATTGCGGACAGCCACCTCTAATACCCCTTTCGTACGCTCATTTCTTATTGCCTTCCCCACTGCCACCACTTACCCACTGTCATTTCTACTCTTCTTATTACAGTCATTTAATTCATTCAATCATAACACTAGATAGTCATTGCACACTGATTAGCAGCCCACTTAAGCGAGCTTGGCCTGGTCCAGCATGATTCGGACAGCCTTGGTCTGGATGTAGTTGTCCAGACCGTCCTTGCCCATCTCCTTGCCGAAACCGGACTGGTTGAAACCGCCAAAGGGAACAGCCTCGTGGAAAGAGTTGTAGCAGTTGATCCAGACAGTACCGGCGTGCAGGTTCTCGGCAACGTAGTGGGCCTTGGAGATATCCTGGGTGTGGACACCAGCAGCAAGACCGTACTCGGTGTCGTTGGCAAGAGCAAGGACCTCATCGACGGTCTTGAACTTGGTGACGCAGACAACGGGGCCAAAGATTTCCTCCTGGACAATCTTCATGTCGGGCTTGACATCGGTGAAGACGGTGGGTCGGATGAAGTAACCCTTGTCCTGGGCTCGGCAACCTCCGGTCAGCAGAGTAGCTCCCTCGGCCTTTCCGGCCTCAATGAAGCCCATGACTCGGTCAAACTGCAGCTTGGAGGTCTGGGCTCCCTGGAAGGTGTCGGAGTTGAAGGGGTCGCCAACAACAACCTCGTCAGCCTTCTTCTTGAAGGCCTCGACAACCTTGTCGTAGATGCCCTCCTGGACGTAGAGTCGAGAGCCGGCGCAGCAAACCTCTCCAGAGTTGAAGAAGATACCGAGAGCGGACCAGGACAGAGCGTTCTCAATGTTGGCATCGTCAAAGATGATGTTGGGGGACTTTCCACCAAGCTCGAGGGTGATCTTCTTGAGGTTGGAGAGAGCAGCAGACTTGAGAACCTGCTTACCGGTGGCGGTGGATCCGGTGAAGGCAATCTTTCGGATCTTGGGGTGGTTGGTCATGGCAGCACCAACCTTTCCGTAACCAGACAGAATGTTGAGAACACCAGGGGGGAAACCAGCCTCCTTGACGAGAGAAGCAGCGTAGAGAGCAGACAGAGGAGTGGACTCGGCAGACTTGAGGATAACGGTGTTACCGGTGGCCAGAGCAGGTCCAATCTTCCAGGCCCACATGAGCAGAGGGAAGTTCCAGGGGATAATCTGTCCACAGACTCCAATGGGCTCCTTTCGGGTGTAGGAGAAGTGGCCGTCGTTGCCCTGGATAATGTCTCCGTAGATCTTGTCGGCGTATCCAGCGTAGTATCGGATCACCTTGACGACAAGTCCAACATCGCCCTTGGCGTGGGCGTACACCTTTCCGTTGTCGGTGGTCTCAATGGCGGCCAGAATGTCGAGGTCTCGCTCAATGAGGTTGGCGAGCTTGTTGAGCAGAACACCTCGCTCGGAAGGAGCAGTCTTGAAGGCCCAGGTCTTGAAGGCGGAGGAAGCAGCATCGACAGCAGCCTCAACGTCGGCCTCGTCGGCCTCAGCAACCTCACAGATCACCTCCTCGGTGGTAGGGTTCTCGGTGGCAAAGGTCTTGCCGTCCTTGGCGGCCACAAACTCGCCGTTGATGAAAAGGCCAGTGGGCTGGTTGACCTTGAGGCCGTTGGCCAGAGTGAGTTCGGTGGTCATGGTCATTGTGTGCTGTTGTGTTAGAGGAGTACTCTTTGGTGTGAAGAATGAGGGAGGGACAACCCTATGTATTTATATTACAGTGTGTGCTGGCACTAGACTATAGAGGAGGTGGGGCGAGTGCTTTACGAGTTACGGGTATACGGATCTAGTGCATGGTGCTCTGCATGGGGTGCATGAGGGTGTGGGGTAAGCAGAGGATGACGAGAGAAGTTGGTTGCAAGATGTTTGTGAGGTGGAATTTGCAAAACAATACTTTCATTCGGTTTTCATCATCCACGACTTCAATATTATCACCTCAAAACGTCAATTGACATTTAGTACATCTCCATCTGACCTCTCTTTGGTCACTCCACCTACCCCAACATTCTGTATTTTCTAAACTCTCTGCCAAACCCAATGCCCAATACACCTCAACCTAAGGGACGTTTACGAGAAGGTGCAGACGGTGTAACGGAGAAATAGCGGAGACGTGGCGGAGAGAGCAAAACAGGGTGTAACGGAGGAGAGAGGTCTAGAGGAGGGTCTTCCGGAACAGGTTTTCGACAACAAGCTCTGTTCCCATGGCACTAATGCACAGCTCGATTTTAGCTGCATTTTCGACATGTTTTTGGCGTCTGACAGCGTATCTGAACAAGACGTTGCTAGATAATCTTTATGATCAGTAATCAACAGATGGGTCTTTTCTTGCAGAGAAGACTCGGATGAGGCTTTGTGCCAGCCAGTGCACCCACGCACCCTTTTGCTGCCATCCCTCCACCTCCTCCAACTCTAAAGTGGATATTCCATTCAACGGATTCCTGAGACTGGCGTATTATGCAGAACAAAAAGAGAGAACGAGATTGTTACGATATGTACGAGAGACATCAAATATCGATTTACTTTATCATATCTCGTTGTTTTGTTTGGCAGTTTAAGGTATGTTTTGTCTTGTCTGACATCTGTCTAATCTGTCCTGTCTTGTCTTGTCTCCCTGTTTTGTCTGTCTAACCTGTTATCCTTATCCCCACACCTTTTCCCCTTTGGCCTAGCTCCATCTTCTCCTTTTTACGCCAGTTGGGGCTTTCGGCTAACTCGGCTGGGAGGAGCCGTCAAACTCAAGGTTGGCTTGGGCAAGGCTTTTGGGGGGACTCCATCTTTTGCCATCTTTTGGAGAAATGAATGACGTACTTTCGGCCTTTGACCTGCGCCCAGGATTGTAATGTACCTGGTACATGCACACATTCGGGCTTTGCCCCTCGTTTGGAGGATTGGTAAGCACCCAGACGGACTTGGGAAATAATACTGGGAATTCCGATTAATCATCGTCCAAAAGGTCCAAAAAAAGACTGTGTTTGCTGTGGATGGCTGCCTTGGCTCAACTTCTGGGCATCCCCACACATTACAAATAACCTCAGATCTAACAAAAACCATATCGGCGCGCAGGTCCTGACCGTTACAACACGTGTCTCAGGGTTGAGAGGGTGGATTGAGAGACTGGTTATTGTTGTTTTTTGACTGTCATCATTTATTGTAGTTTTCCCCAACTTTCATCTCTTCAGAAGCACTGTTAATGCCTACACATTGCACCATCCAAGACTTCCTCTCTTATTATGGAAAGTGCAGTCTCCACCTTGACCTTGAACTGAACAACCCAAGAGGTTAACCCCAGAATTATAGTACTCTGATAAGACAGTCTTACACTAGAAGTATCAAGCAGGTGACCTAAGTGTACCTGGTGTTGCAAGTGAAATATTTCACCCACTACGATACCAGTTCTGGTACATCTTTTGAAGTCCATAGCCCTCATCCTCCCTCAACCCGCCTATTCTTACCCTCTAAGAACAATGAAGAGCCCAGACAAACACTGCATAGATCTGATTGTTCTATTGAGATCGCTATTGTTCAGGTGCAGCAGGTGTTCTAGACTCTTGGACTGGGACAGGGGAGCAAGATTAATTGTCAGTATGTACCAAACAAGTATCAAACCAGAATCATGTTGATCTGATATCGCTCACAAGCGTTTTCGTGTTGTTTTGGTCCACATTCATTCACTTTGTAAAGATGAAAGACTTTTGCCAGTATCACTTGTCTGCTTCTACTTGTAGCACTGGTGAAGCTTCCTCCCACTCAGAGGTTAGAGGCTGACTGAAGGAACAGAAGTATGACCAATTGTATAGTATGTAAAGTAAATACTTGCACCAATACTTGAACAATTGGCGGCATTTCTGAGATCAGCTTCTATCAGCACCAATGTTGGCAATCACGTGACCATTCCAGCAATGTCTCAAATTCTTGTTTTCGTTGCTCTTCAGGCTTGGATATGGACCTTCAATACTCATCCCTTGAACAGGCTATTCCAGCTCAATATGCTCTTTATCAGCTGACTTTGACCCGTCTGATTGAAAAACAATGTCACAAACCACACAGTCACTTCATATTCATCATTGTCTAGGCATTGCTGTTTGCATCCCATCTTATCTCATCAAAACTTGTTTCGTACAATTGTAGTTGTACAGTCAACTCCTGTCTTGGAATTAGTCGTTTCTACTGCACTTTTCAAGATCGAATCTCCCAACCTCCCCTACACTACGCACCGACAATGGGCCTGCAGAGAGAGAACGCATCTGACAGGCAAAACAACACACCCTCGACGATAATATCGTCTGTACTACCACGCTGTATCTAATATTTCGCGTATTCGTCACATTACCCACATGCCACGGATGCAGAGACGAGATCCGTGGGGACCCTGTACTGTACCTACATTACTCTGTACTAGCCCTGACAGGTTCACTCGTTACAGTGTAGGAGCAGAGTAAGAACAGAGTAAGAAGCACTAGTCCGGCGCTACAACGGGCCAAATAAGTCATCTTCAATTGAGCCGATTCCAGTGTATAAATATTAGTCAGCTGATGCTCTTATACACTGACAGCTGACGCCTCTACTCAACAGCCAGCTCTTACTTGAGTTGTATCTCAGTGCTGACTCAGTCACTCTGTCAATGTTGACATCGGAATGATAGTCCCAATTGATAGACCTTCATAAATCATGAAACAGTCAGCCAAACATGGAATATACCACGACACCGACACCACATGGTATAAATACATACAATTGACCAGTCACAAAAACAGCAACCTGTCTAATCCATAATCTCCGTATACAGCACATTCTTTATATCCAAGTCTCATATCAAGTCAGACAGTTGTTCTATCACTGTATAGACATTTATGATAAACAAGGCCAAGGTTGAAACTGAGATGCACTTTATGCTTGATTAGCTCACGAGCTATGAGTAGGGGATGTGGAAGTAGAATCCAGTAAAAAAGAATATTGTTCAAGTTTTCAAAAGACAAGCCAGCCTCCGCTTCTACTCCTGGTTCAAACTGACCACTCATAATCTCTACATTCTTAACAAATAATTCTTGCACCGTTCAATAAACTTTTCAATGTTGTGATCACTGTGTACTCCCAATACTCATATCTAAAACATCATCTTCCACCCTACGGACGTACTCCCACCTTAAATGTCGTATGGGACTCTTGTAATTTCACACTGGCCTCTAAACACTACAGTCACCATTCTGAAGACAAAAACCACCCTAAATGCCCCTTCCACTAGCCCCAAACCGCCGTGTTTACAAAGACCCGGTTCATCTGATTGAGTTAGGGTTGTACAGTATGCGGCTACAGCTGTAAACATAACATTGATCGGCGGAGTGTAGGACCCGATATTGGTGCGTGGGCCGGCAGATAGAAGACCTGTGGGTGTACAGGGAACCTTTGATGGATGCAGCGAGTATCAACATTGTCTTTTTTGAAAAAGTTGGGAAGTAGGATCAGCCCCTATTTTGGGGCGGGGAGAGCCTCAATGACGATGAAAATACCACCAATCGATTCAGCAGAGCCGTAGGAATCGGATGAGCCTGGTTGCGACCCATTTAACGGAAATATCCCCGGCCTCAACTGGGTTCTCACTGTTGTTTCTCACGTCTGTTGCTGTGACAACATGCAAACCTAATGCCCAATATGGCAATAACCCAACTCAAGCCGAACAATATAAGCACTTGACCTTGGCCTATCCACACAACATTACATCTTCACTTCCACGCTCTTCACTTTTTTCTCGCCAAATAAAAAAAAATGTTCAAGAGACCAGAACCATTGGGGGCTCGGGAATCCGACCGAGACAATGTCATGAACCCCATGAAGCTGAGAGCAGGCAAGGAGAACACTGATACCTACCACAACAACAAGTACACCAGCGAAAACCAACCGACAACCCCGTATTACTATGGAAAGGGCAATTACTACAACCCCAGCAGTAAACAGGCCTCTGCTGCTGCGGCCGCTGCCGCTACTGCTGCTCCTCCAGCTGCCACTAGAGCCCCTACAGCTGCTACCCACAAGACCCCTCGAAAGAAGGAGAAGCTCTCTAGCCTGTGCAAGACTCCTCCTTCTCTGATCAAGAGTCGAACCGGAGACCATTTCGCTCGAGGCTCGTGTCTGGGCGAAGGAGGATTTGCCCGATGTTTCCAGGTGAAGAATGATGCTGGAAAGACATATGCTGCCAAGACGGTAGCCAAGGAGAGTGTACGAAACGAAAAGACGAAAAACAAGCTGCTGGCGGAAATCAAGATCCACAAGTCGTTGAAACACCCCAACATTGTCGAGTTTGTCGACTGTTTCGAAGACGACCACAATGTGTACATTCTGCTGGAAATGTGCTCCAACCAGAGCATGATGGAGATGCTGAGAGCCCGAAAGGGGTTCACCGAGGGAGAAGCAAAGTACTACATGACGCAGATTCTGGGCGCCATCAACTTTATGCACAGACGACGGGTCATCCACCGAGATCTCAAGCTCGGAAACATCTTCCTGGACGAGAACATGCATGTCAAGATTGGCGATTTTGGTCTGGCCACTGTTCTCGAAAGAGTCACCGACCGACGAGTCACCATTTGTGGAACCCCCAACTACATTGCCCCTGAAGTTCTTGCAGGCAAGCAGAAGGGTCACTCTTTTGAGGTCGATATCTGGTCTGCTGGAGTCATTCTCTTCACCATGGTCACCGGAAAGCCCCCCTTCCAATCCAAGGACGTGGAGACCATCTACCAGCGAATCAAGAAGAACGACTGGAAGTTCCCGGCTGAAATGCCCATCAGCAGTGAGTGCAAGGATCTGGTTCGACAGATGCTGGTAGGCGATCCCAGCCAGCGAATCAATCTCGCTGATATTCTCAAACATCCCTTTTTCTTCACGGACTTCCCCGCCTCCATCCACCCCGAGGCCGCCAAGGTGAGACAGCCCGAAACCCGAGTCAGCTACACCCAGTCACACAAGAACTTTGAGGCCGTCAAGATGGCCGCCAGACTCGAAAGTAGACACCTGGCACCACGATCCACATCTCCTCCCGTCACAATTGAGCGTCAGGATGTCGAGGCTGACCAGCCAGCAAAGATTCTGCCTCAGTCTCTGTCCCCTGCTTCCACCAAGGAGAAGTATAAGATGGTGGACGTCAAGCCCGATCCTCAGGCTCCTGAGGCCATTGAGGCTGACCGACGAGTCATGGAGAATGTGCCTCAGGCCATGTCTCTCAAGCCCCAGAACCAGCTGTACAAAATCTTTTACGAGGCGCTGGACCGACAGTTGCGAAGCGGACCCACTTATCACAACAGAACTGGGCGTCCAGACGAGAAGACCATCTTCATTTCCAAATGGGTGGATTACTCCAACAAATTCGGATTTGCATACCAGCTGTCGTCCAACGTTGTGGGAGTTCTCATGGAGCACGAAAAGACCATTCTCATGGATATGCGGTACGAGGAGCATTTGTTCCAGGTGGTGATGGAGCAGGAGGCCAAGGATGTGGCTGCTACAAACAATCTCAAGAGCAACTGGTCCATCGATACCTTCACAGGAACACATTACCCCTCGGAACACCGACACCGAATCAAGCTAGTCAAGCAGTTCCACAAGTTCATGAACGATCATCTGTGCATGGTGGAGGACGATAAGGAGATTGGTTTGGATCTCGTGTGGGTTTTGAGCTGGAAGCGGTCTGCTGGATTTGTGGTCTTCCACCTCTCTAACGACTCTTTCCAATACAACTTTGAGGACCATTGCAAGATGGTCATCAGCCACTGTGGTCAGTCCGTCATGTTCATTGATGATGAGAAAATGTTCCACCACTGGACGTTGGATGAAGCCTGCATGCACGCAGGAGAAGGACACTGGGGGCTCCAGGAGAAGTTGGTGCGAGTGTACCAGTACTTTCATGGTCTCATTAACTAGACGGTTCTTGCCAGAACTTGATAGAAAATCATACAGACTCCGCGCAACAACCGTTGTGTTCATTAAATTAGCTAACTTAATAATGCATGATACCATCAGATTTGTGCAAGAAGAATAGAGTGTGTATGTGAAGGGAAATGGTGAAGCAAAAACCATGGAATTAGGGTCGTCAACTTGGGGAGGATGGGGTGTAAAAAAAGAAAAACTGGTCAAGCAGCCGAAGCAAATACTGAGCAAAAATACAATTCCATCCGCTTCGCGAATGGCAAAAGATTACAGCACCCAGGATTCTCGTATGGTCTCCCACTACAATACTAACTAGGCTCTCTGGTGCTTGACTATGGCTGATCGGACGGGAAGCCGTATTTTCACCAGGATATGGCCGTAACCAAGACTCCGATACGGGGAATCGAACCCCGGTCTCCACGGTTCTCAGAATGAGAGCGTGATGTGATAGCCCCTACACTATATCGGATGGTGATTTTGTAAGGACCAAGGGCTTACTAAGCGCCTAGAGATGGTCGGTCACGTGAGTAGGAACAGAGTAAAGGCGTTTGTATATGATCCCTAGTACCTTGTGAATCACGGTTTTTTGTTCATTTTGTTCATCACGTCATTGTGTTCATTATGTTTTTACCGTCACATGTTTTTCTTGTTAACCAGTTTCGACAGAAAATTCTTGTATTACGTTGACTTACATTCGATTATCGGAATTATTACTTATTAATGTTATAATGAATTGAATTGTATGAGAAAAAAAAAAA
>ULGT01000005.1:1884376-2076708 GCA_900519025.1 Yarrowia porcina
TAGCCTGGGCAATCTGGAATCTAGAGCGAAAGCTTCGGACTACAGGGGAGGACGCGAACCAAGTCGAAATCCAGTACAAGTACCTTTCTCGATTTGACAGAGCACAGTCATGCTTTTTCAAAGTTGAGGAATTTGTCGGTCCGGAGAGTAGTCAACCACAGGCACCAAGGGCGCTGTGGTTGGAAGAAGCTGGACAGGGAGGAGGTGGTCCAGTAGGAACAGAGTAAAGGCGTTTGTATATGATCCCTAGTACCTTGTGAATCACGGTTTTTTGTTCATTTTGTTCATCACGTCATTGTGTTCATTATGTTTTTACCGTCACATGTTTTTCTTGTTAACCAGTTTCGACAGAAAATTCTTGTATTACAAGTACGTTGACTTACATTCGATTATCGGAATTATTACTTATTGATGTTATAATGAATTGAATTGTATGAGAAAAAAAAAAAACACGAAATTAAAAAGGGATTTGTGGGCGACTGTGATTAGATATTGCCATTTAACCGACGGTAAAAGATTTAGGTAAGCTCAATATATACTGTAATAGCTTAAGATCCCATTTTGTGACCCTGGATCAGGTTATATTGCAGTTACCATTTTTGGAGGGCGTTGTAAGAAGAAGTGTCTGTACAGGTATGGGTGTCGATTTTATAACAAAGAGAAAGTATGGGAAGGGCCTTTAGTATTGTTAAGATGAAATCTCTTTCGGCTAGACGCTTGGATGTCTTTCAGAGCGGTAGTTGTAGTAGTTCCTTTTTGATAAGTAATCCCCGACTAGCTCATTAAGTATGGACTCTAAGATAGTTGAGCTGTGTCATCCTAATATTCACAAGTACATGAATACAACGAAAAGAGCCTCCACCACGAGAAGACTTCCTCGTAACAATCTACGTTGATACAGTTAGTGAAATGCACCATTGACACTCTGATATCATCGTTCAGAGCCGGAAGATCGCAGACTACAAATGCAGTTATACCAGGGCATTATTCAAAATAGGCAGGAATCTTCTTCAGGATACCTGGTTTTCCATAGTTGAGGTGAGAAGAGTTAATGACAGAAGAGCCCTTCTCAGAGTATTTGGGGTCAGATTCTGAGCCCGTCGAAGCAATAGTATGTCTGGTACCACCTCCAGTAATGTAGAGGTTGACTTCCATTCTAGGATCAGCCAGTAGAGTGTCGAGTTCTGTTCTGAACCAGCTCAGTCAAGTTTAATTTCGAACTACTAATATGAAAATGAGGTTCTTAGCTGCACTGTTTCGAATGACATTTACAGTATTGGAGTAAGTCGCAGTGATACCTATACCTCCAAAGCCAGTTGAACTCCATGAGTCTCAGATTATACTGAGTGAACATAGGGATGAAGGCCATAATCAGATATCCCATAAAATCCAGGGCTTGAACTCTTGTAGGGGCACACATCCTTAAAAAGCTTCTAAAGTAGCCCCCAGAAGGTCGACGTTCTCCAATGTTTTAGACTACTACAAGAAAAACCAGCATCCAGTATGACAGAAGTTCAGCTCCATAGTATGTAGGTACCGGTACTGGCACCTAGATCAAGCTTTTTCAATAGCTCATTGACAGTGGGAAAGTAAACATCATAAGAAGTCTGATTAAAGGAAACAGGAACACAAAGAACAGCAGAAATGTTCTGAGGAGAAACCTCATACTTGGTTCCATGTTCAAATACTTCCATTAAATCGTCCATAGTGAGGTTCATTATGTGGAATGTCCTGGTCTATAGCCTTGAGTTATTGCATATCATCAAGAATAACTGCTCGATAACCTATGGCACGAGTCTGAATGAATGGTTTATTCTCCCATTTATCCTTATAGTAACACATGGGCCAAAGTCTCTAGAGGGGTTGAAACGAAAGTCGAACTTGGATGTAGCTCCCTGAACTGTAGACGTAATCAGAAGAATATGATCTCCAGGGTGGTCTCTGTAGGCACTGACTGTAGTGACCAGTAGACATAAAGCCATTATCTGAAAAGCTGTGAACTTCATGTTGAACTTGTCGTTTGATTCGTCTGTCCAATCGCCGCTTTAGTTACCTGATCACTTCCTCTCTAAACGACTATATACTAACACCACATTCCGAAGACTATAAGTCCTTCATTCGGAGACTTGACAGGCTTCCAAGGCTCGGAGCGTACCAAGAACAGGTACCGACATTGTTTCAAGCACTTCCAGTGATCCAATATGACTTCCAGTCAATCAGATCAATCAATCTTTTTCGTCAACCGACCCGGATGCTTGTAAATCGGATGCACCTTCGCAACTACCCAAACTGAAATTAACGGTCAAGTGAAACAGCGAGTTAGCCGAAAGATCGGAAGAAATACTTGTCCATCTTTTGAGCTACCTTTAAGGTAGTGCTCTCGAAAGTGCATGTATGGACGTACAGTACACTTAGAACAGACCTCAAAGTATCAGGAAGTATCATGGTAGTAGCAGTACGAGTACAGTAGGACTTAGACCTTGACCCAGACAACACCCATCCTCTCTCCATCTAATCCACGTGAATATTATTTGGAATACTAATCTAATCATGCAGTGTTTCAAATCAAGTTGTAGTGGTTGTATGGTGTCTTGGTGTGAAGTGTTCGACTGTGTCTTGTTAATGGAACTACTGAGCTGTTGCTATAGGTCTGGAGAAGTCTCAACTCAGTAGAGTCCATAATGCACAGGTTGATTGCGCCTTCTTGGCTTTAGCCTGCTAGCTCATCTCATCGACTGTCTTAGAATAATTACTGCGAGACAAACCAAGTGCATGAACTCTGCTCTCTTGAGTGGAACATGTGCTATCCCAGTCTACTCCGTTTGGCTGGTAATTTACAATAATTTATCTATAACATACATACAAGGAGCGCCTAGAACTCCCAGTCCTCATCGGCACTCTGGATGGCCCACTGGAACTTGTCTCGCAGGGTCTTGGTGAAGAGCTTCTCGATGGGCACATCGTACTTTTTGCTGAACTTGACCGTCAATCTAGGGTCAATGTAGTTCATTTTCGAGGTACCCAGCGCCACAGACGAGTTGTCCTCCTTGTCCTTGAGCTGCATTCGCATTGTGGTGACTCGGGTCTCCAGCTTCTCGACCTGGGCTCGCAGCTTCTCAACGGTACCCTTACCCTCGACCTTGTTGGACTTGATTTCCTTGAGGTACTGCTTGTTTGCGTCCGCGAGATCCTTGAGCTTGGCGTTGAGCTCAGACTTGGGCTTGGGCTTTTGTTTTTCAGCCACCAGCTTCTCATTGTCTCGCTCAAACTTTTTGGTCCATCGCTCCGAGTCCTTCTCCAGCAATCTGTTGGCACAGGCAGTCTTTTCCTCCTTGGACAGCTCGTCGAGATCGGCAAACAGCTTGGGCTCCTTCTTGAGCAGTTTGGGCTCGAGATCGAGAATCATTCGCTTGTGACGCCACTTTTGCCATACAACCTCGTTGATTCGGTCTTCAATCTTGCCGACAGACTCTCCGTGCGTCTTGGACACGGTCTTTTGATGGTTACACAGAATAGCCACGGCTCGGTTGGCAGCGTTGAACTTGACCAGCTTCTCGGCAACAGTACCTTCATTGGGGATCAGGGCAAGTTGATCGTCCATGGTCTTGGAGGCGTTGTAGGTTCGGAACACCTTGGCAGTGAGACCAGGCATGTAGTTTTGTAGATGCTTGTTGAGCACGGAGGGGTCCAGTCGGTCAAAGATATCATCTCCCACCTTCTTGGGTTCCTTCTTGAAGATTCGCAGGTTCTTGAACACCTGAGGAGAAACCTCGACCTCCTGATGGTACCGAATGGAATCCTTACCGAGGAAATCAAACTCAACAATGTTTGGTGGAGACAGAGTAATGTGTTCGTATCGAAGAGAACAGCAGCCTACAGTATCGGCTTCATCATCTCCCTTTTCTCCACCAGCTCGAAGAGCAAGCACATCAATCAGGTACATGGCTGTAGCTCTCTGTCGCTCAAACATGGCCTCGGACTTGAGCTCCTTCTCGTAGTCCTTTCGGATGGTAGCCACATGTTTCTTGAGCTCTCGAGCCTTTTCAAACTTTTTGTAGTCGGACATTCCCTTGAGAGACGAGTTGGCAGCAAACAGCACGTACTTGATGGAGTTGTTGATGTTCTCGTGCCACATGGCGAGCCAGGCAACAGAGTTATCATGTCGTACTTCAGCCCATTTATGACCAGCCGGAGGTTCAGGAACAGGCACACCCTTGCCAATGTTGATGGTGATCTGTTCAGGCATGACTCGTCGCTTGAGCTTTCCAGTCTTGGGATGGGCTCCTCGACCTCGGAAGAGTCCCGGAGGCTCGATTCGGAAGTTTCCAACCTGCTCCTTTCGGCCATTGAGAAGACACACCTTGTAGGGCTCTTCGATCTTGTCTCGTTCGGCCTTGATGGCCTTCTTTTCCACGGCGCTCATGGCCTTCTTTTCCTCCCGCACCTTTTCAAAGTGGGCGTACATGTCGGAAAAGTCGCACTTGGAAAAGGCCTTGATGTCCACCTTGTTGCCCTGCTTATCCTTGGCTCCTCCAGACTCCTTGAGAACTGCTCTGAAGTCGTTGAAGAAGTTCTTTTGGAAGGTGGGGTTCTTGGCGTGATCGGTCTCCAACATGGCTCCAAAGAATCCAGCCACCTCTTCGGCAGCTTCGGGAAGAACCACGGGAGTTCCATCGTACTTGAGAAGAACATTCTTAGGAAGAGGCTCATATTCCGGAGGAAACATGACTCCCTTGTGTTCGAGAGTTTCCCACTTGATGGAGTCGTCCCCGTGGTCGTTTTCCCACCACTTGTACACGTCTTCGGCCTCCTCGGTCTCTTCCTTCTTGACCTTTCCATCGGCACCTACCGTTTCCTTCTTGACGGTGGTTTTCTTGGTTGTTTGTTTCTTGACGGGGTCCTTTTTGATGGTTGTAGTGGTTGTTTTCTTCACGGGGGTCTTTGAATTGGTTCCAGACTCCTTCTTCACCTTTGTAGTGGTCTTGGTGGTGGTAGTAGAGGTCTTCTTGGACACCTTGGGAGAAGCCTTGGTAGCCTTGGGAGACTTGGGAGAGGCCTTGGGAGACTCCTTCTTCACCTTTTTGGCAACAGGAGACTCGTCATCTTCCTCCTCCTTGACTCGCTTGATGGTGGGAGTCTTGACGGGAGGCATGAGTTCGTCCTCATCATCGGAAGTGATGATCCTGGCAGGCATGGTTGAAACGAGAGCTGAAACAACTGGGGTGATTGGGGGTCCTTGTAGAGGTCTTGATATCGGTCTTGAGACGGATCGAATCAGAGAGAGACGCGGACAGAGAATGGATATCCGCCGGGCCAAAAACACGTTGATTAGTTGGGCTTGGCGGCGGGTTGGAGCTGGAAGAGGGAAAAAAGAGAAAAGAGAGAAGTAAAAGTTTCGCGACGCGCACTGCATAAGTATAATGTGAGAGCCCACAGGAACGGCCTCTGTCCCGGCGTTTAGAGTTGGGCTGCTAGTGTAGCACCCAAGCTGTGGAACATGTTCTAGTGGGAGTGGCTCTACCTGGTACCAGGAAGCGATCTAATGGTTGGTACAATAGTCTGAGGTCTTTGTCCAAACAAATATCAGTTTTGTTTGTGTTATTACATCTACAAGTCTTATCAAAAACCGATCATGGACCATCACTCCACAGCAAGAAAGAGAGTAACTTTTACAACGCAAATCAGGAAGCCTGACAGATAGAGACCAGTCTGTAGAATTATGAAAAATAGCAGCCCCTTGAACTTGCTGGATCACGCGACAAAAACGTCAACAACGGTTCCTGGGAAATATTACGGCCCGAATGTCCTCGTATCTCAACTTTTTTCGCCTTTTCCGGGCTCTCACCAGCCCATTGAGAGCATTGTTCCGTTTCGTCCACGGTCTTTTTCAAACTAGAGTTTTTGCTAAATGCCCAACACGACAAAGCCCTGCCTGGGAGGAGTGCAAGTGAAGAGGAGCTTTGTATAGAGGTGGGAGGGATGTCTGGGGTACTCGGCGGCTTACATAAGCAGAACAGACTGCTTAGTAAGAAATAGTCCACTCTACATCTTCGCCACATCAACTTCATGTCTCCATCCAACTCCAACTCACCCCTGGTTGCGTTTACCCCTCAGAATGTGCCTGTGCGTTATGGTTGCGCCACGTACACTCTCGATTTTGACCATGTTCAAATAAGGTTCAGGAAGCCATTTAGGAAGTGGCTGGTTGGAGAGGATGTAATGGGAAAATGAAATGGGAAAACGAATGATGGGGTGGCAATATTATGACCGACCTATTCAACGGTCTTTGTGTTGCAAAAAGCACAATATTTCCCATTTCAGGCACATGACTAACTCGAACTTGTGACATTGCCCACATTTTATGCACTCAAGACTGTCAGAGCCACTGCATCTGGAGACAGACGTGAGTGCAATGGGAAGGAGGGAAATGTATGAGTATGTTATATTACACGCTCGAGTCTATAAGAGACGATGGTTGCAGTCGTTGTAAGGCAGTAGAAGGCCTTATCACTGACTTCTGGAGTGGTTTTTAGTAGCTGGAGAGCCTCAGTTGTCACAAGTAAAATGTCAAGTTGAACATGTGAAATACTTGGACAGATACTCTCTTTACTTGAGTCTGAACCTGAACGTGAAGTTGATCGTGAAAACATACAAGAGATTGATCTCACAATGAAATATACGTTGAGCGTCAATAAACTGGGTGACTTGGTATATAGCTGTCGATCTTGAAAAAGTAAGTAATTATGGAAAGTAGTGTTACGAAGTTGACAGGCTACCAGGTACAAGTCTAAGCAATACTGAAAGTGAGATGGGCTCGTTTCTATAAAAGACTCATATCAAAGGCAATGACTTTACTATGCAGCCTTTTCCTTCAATCTAATGACAACTCCGTCACTTCAGTGGGACAACAAAGCACCGGTAGTACTGGTACTTGTATCTCACCCTCAGACATACAGCTACCTTATGGTCTAAGTTACATACACTGCTATTATCCACCGTCTCCCCGTTTACTCATATATATACGTTCATTACTATGTTAATCTTTTGTTTCAGTTGTTAGCTGTAGCTTCACAACAAGTTCCTCTCTTATTCCATTGCCAGCATCAAGTCATTCAGCAATGCCTTGTGAAGTTAAGCAGTCTGTAATGGTCGTGGCTGAACCTGGTGTATCCAGCTTCCTTGTACAAGTAAGGTACCGTTTGCTTTATCTCCACCCATTATGGGGTACCCGATAGCTCCTGGTTTCCTCCATTTCATCTCCTCCCTACAAGTAGCAGGTACCAGTACTTTCCTCCCAGTCTTTTAATTCTTGTCACTTGTGCAAGTACTGGTCCTCCCTAAGTTCTTGTCCTACCTGAAAATTCGGTCCTCCTTAGTCACCTCTTCCATCACTGAATAGCCAACCACTCTGGTGCGTAATTCAGATCAAACTGCAACTTGGTCTCAAACGTCTCGATAAACTCGACATCGAGGTCTCCTTTGCCTGCTGCAAATCTCGAGTATTCATCGAAAATACCCGCTAGACACCAGCCTTGGAGAATCTTTCGCATGACACCTACAAGTACACCTATTCGATGCTTGCCCTTGTTGGAGTGTACGAGAATAGGAAAGTTGCGTCGGTCAAGGAGAATCTGAAGAGCCTGTCTGATAGCCTCCGGGTCGTTTTCCACAAACGGTTCCTTGGCAGAATTCACATGGAAATAATGTAGAGTGATTCCTTCACTTTTGGCCCACTCAATATAGTCTTGGTTGTCTCCAATATCTCTATCTCCAAAGTAGATGATAGACTTGAGATCCAGCTGGTTCAAAAACGGGTAGTTGATGGGCAGAGGATGACCAGATCGGTAGATACCGTCTGCCACAAATGCAAAGTTGAGTGGAGGTACTAGAACCATGTGAGATTGGGGGTGTTGGTATATGGAGAGGTCGCTGTTGTCGATAGGTTGTAGTTGTTAAGACGTCGTTGCTTCAAACGTTGAGAAGTGGAAGAATAAAAGATGATATCAGTATGTGCTCCTGTTCTCCCGTACTCCTATATCCTCTTGGATCACTTCTTCGATCTTTTGTCGTTAGTAGGTGGTGTATCGTTGTCGTATTGAGTCTCACATCATGGCAATCCTGCATCACCATGCACGTTTTCAAGTGATGCTTAGTAAGGTAAGGGCCATTTGACGATGGGGCTAGGAGGTGATATTAACCAGACTTGGTAACAAATGTAGCTTAGACTGAACAAGGGGTCTCGACTGGCTCCTGGTTCATCACTTAATCGCTCCATCCAGCCAAAATGAGGTATTTCTCCATTGACTTTTTTAGTTGATATTGCTCAAGTAGTGTCAAGTAGCACTCAGTAGACTCTACTTAGTTCATACAATAGTCCAGCTACCAAGACTAATAACCGAATCTACCACCCGTATACGTCTAATCTCCTTTGAAACTCCCCGTTTCTTGTTTCTTATCAGCCGTATGTTTCACCTTTCTCCTTTTCCAATCTCTTCGTATCTAACGTCCCTTCCCTCCGGATTAATGAAGAACTATGTATACACATGATCACGAATGAACATGACCAAGTTGATTACATTGAGTTACAATTGAAAGAAAAGCGACTTGTTTGGTTGCATTTCTAGTGCCTTGTACAATGTACTTTTTTTAGGGCAAGCCCTTTTGTCTGACTATTCAATAACCGAACCACCCCATAATCGCTCTACTCCGTACTTTGTACAGTCTCAACTCCTGCTTCTCCCCTCCTCATCGCGCGCTACCCGCTCCCCCGTTCAATTCCTTAAGCCCGCATTGTTAACCTTTTTACTTAGCCGTGGTTGCTTTTGGGACAGCCACGTAACTCTTCCGTTCTGCGCCGACATTCCCCGGCACGTTCCGATGTACGGACTTCCCAATGGGGGAAACCAACGCGGTCTCACGAATGTGACACACTCTTCACATGTGGAAATAAGTCAACTTGGGGCTGGGGCTTTTCTAGGAGAGAATCGGATATTATGGGTAGTCGGGGCAACCGACCCCGTGAGCGCCTTCCCGCGGATAATATCGCAACGGGCTGTAAAAGGCTCGCCTAATGGGGCATCTTTTATTCTTGTCCACACAGGACCCCCTCATCCTTAACTCCGAAGGGTCGGTTAAACGGTGATGACTCGTGAGTCTAAAACTATGAGTCAAATCACGTGAGCGGTATCGGAGGAGTGGAATTGTGGGGGTTGCAGAACACGGAGTCACGTGATTTTCGACATGGCTTCTCTCCCTCACGTGACGAAGAAAATGCGACTTTTTCTGTCTCTCCTTCTCGCCTAAATCTGCTACTACAACCAGCTCCATCTTTCCCTACTCACACGCACCAAAGTTCATTACCCCTCCTCTTGGCCTGACATGCGTTTGGGGCGTGTGGTGTGGGGCGTTCCTTGAGGACATTTGTACATGTGACTGTGGGGGTCATCTGGGGTCATGGGGTGTTTATGGCTGTGAGGTCGTCGATCCAGGAGGTATACGACACGTATCATTGTGTGGATCTCAGCCAAAAATTACCTCAGAGGTGTGTGACAAATATCTCACTCTGCTATACTAAGACATATGGACAACAAGGCCGACTAGGTTTTTTAATTTTGCATAAGCTCTTTTTTCAGTTAAGCGGAGATAATAGGAATGAGGGGACTTGTGTGGGAGGGATGAGGCAAGAGGTATTGTAGCCGCCACATGAGGAATAAATACGGAAAAACCACAGACGACCGGTCAGATGACCCGTCCGAACACTCCCCCTGACATATTCCACCCTGGCCAGCCCCCCAAAGCCCTCTTATAGCCACTATAAGACGCTACCACCACCCTCGGCCCAATAAAGTTGACCCGAAAAATCTGTGAAATTGTCGAAACCTATTTTGGCCGACAAGACAAGTCCACACACTCTGCTACCCATACATACTCTTGTATTCCAAAGACCCACCACCTCTCCTTTTCTCTACTCCACCGTCCGCTCTACCCTGCCATGACGGACTTTGCCTCCCACGCAACAAAAACAGACGCCAATGGCGCGTACATGAACATTGACGACTTTGTCGAGGCCATTGCTCCTCAGACCGAGGACTACTCGAAAATCAGCCGAAACAGCTACGCCGTGCTGTTTGAGGTGGCCGACCGAAAGAAGACGGGCAAGGTGTCCGAGGCCGACTGGAACGCGTTTGTGTCGCTTCTGGGCCAGCCCGACGCCGAGTACCAGATTGCATTCAAGCTGTTTGACACCCAGAGACAGGGCGCCGTCAACTTTGACGACTTTGTCAAAACCTACGATGAGCACAAATCCAAGGACGCATTGCCGTTCGACTGGTCCAGCAAATGGGTCTCTCTGTATGCTGGAAAGCCCGACAACAGAACCCCCATGTCTTACCCCATGTTTTCTCAGATGCTCAGTGGTCTGCTTGGAGAACGGGTTCGACAGGCCTTTGGCCACTACGATCCCAAGGGAACCGGCTTCATTGATCGTCTGCAGTTTGAGGAAATCATCCGAAAGGCCGCTTCTCATAAACTGTCGGACAAGCTGCTCAACAACCTCCACGTTGTGTGTGACGCCAAGGTCAATGGCACCGATACCAACAAAATCTCGTACGCACAGGTCCGAGCTCTGCTCAATGTCATTCGACACGCCGATCTCATTGACAAGCTGACCGATCTGGCCACCAAAAACAGCCCCGACGGCCAGGTGGATCGAACCCAGTTCATGGACGCCGCCAGCAAGAACACCAAGGGCTCGCTGCTGAGTCCTCTGGAGGTGGACATTTTGTTCAAGCTGTCGTCTCTGGGCGATTCGCCTTCTCTGTCTGGCGAAAAGATCTCCGTCGAGTCTTTCAAGCAGGCCTTTGATCCTCTGTGGTTGTCGCCCGAGGTCCGATACGCCAAGAGTCTCGGTAAGAAGGTGGATGCCGCCAAAAACGCGCTCACCTCGCCCACATCCTTCCTCGGAGAAGTGTTTGAGTCCGTCTACAACTTTTCTCTGGGAGCCGTGGCCGGAGCGTTTGGAGCCACCGTGGTCTACCCCATTGATCTGGTCAAGACCCGAATGCAGAACCAGCGAGCCTCCACTCCTGGCCAGCAGCTGCTCTACAAGAACTCGTGGGACTGTTTCAAAAAGGTCATTGCCCGAGAAGGTCCTCGAGGTCTGTACTCTGGTCTGGGTCCCCAGCTGGTCGGTGTGGCTCCTGAAAAGGCCATCAAGCTGACCGTCAACGATCTCGTCCGAGGAAAGGCTGCCGATAAGAACGGAAACATCACCATTCCCTGGGAGATTATTGCCGGAGGTACCGCCGGTGCCTGCCAGGTTGTCTTCACCAACCCTCTGGAGATTGTCAAGATCCGACTCCAGATCCAGGGAGAGGTGGCCAAACATACCGACGCCCCCAAACGATCTGCCATTTGGATTGTTCGAAACCTGGGTCTGGTCGGTCTGTACAAGGGAGCCTCGGCATGTCTGCTGCGAGATGTGCCCTTCTCCGCCATCTACTTCCCCACCTACGCTCATCTCAAAAAGGACTACTTTGGCGAGGGTCCCAACCATAAGCTGCCCATCTGGCAGCTGCTGGTGGCCGGAGCCGTTGCCGGTATGCCTGCCGCCTACCTGACCACTCCCTGTGATGTGATCAAGACCCGTCTCCAGGTCGAGGCCCGATCCGGAGAGACTTCATACACCGGCCTGCGACACGCCTTCTCCACCATTCTGCGAGAAGAGGGTCCCGCCGCCTTCTTCAAGGGAGGAGCTGCTCGAGTGCTGCGGTCGTCACCCCAGTTTGGCTGCACTCTGGCCGCCTACGAGATGCTGCATAACCTGCTGCCTCTGCCCGGACATGGAGCTTCGTCCGAGGCAGGACACAAGGTGCCCTCTTCCTCCGATATCCCCCAGTCTCCCGTGCACCACATTAGATCTAGAAACGCCCTCAAGATTCTGCTGGATATCGACGAGAACTTTGGCAAGCCCGGAACCCTCACTCCCGAGCGGGCTGCTCTTATCCCTGGTCTCAAGAAGAACTAAGGAAAAGTATGTATATGATTAATGACTGACTGTATGAGAACGGAAAAATGGTATGTACTGACTGTTTGAGAACAGAAACTGATATCGTAGCCTGTATGTATAGTGACGACAAACTCTAGATCCCATGCATTTGCCAAGAAGTGAGCCGAGAGATGAAATGTTAAAGGGGTGATAAGAGATCTCAGGGTTATGCCAAGGTGACACTGTATTTGACAAGTTTCAAGGGTATGACAGCATTTTTCTGGGTGTACATGATTCTGGCCCTCTCTGCAATTCTACTACGAGTACCTATATTTACTGGTACCTGTCCCATATGTACTTCATCTCCTTGTTTGATACCTTCTGGAATCACAGCTCCCCTTGTTAATTAGAACATTACCACCCAAGGCCCAATATGCTTAAATGACTGTCCGTGGAGATGGCTACATAGTCCGAAAAATGGCTGTTCATTGTCCGATTGACTGTCAAGAAAAATCCTGGGCTGGCCACTTGAAGTGGAGACACCTTTGAAACAAGGAATTGGAAGTTATGCGGTCGAGTATGACGGAAGATTGATTTCTCTTTTCAGATTTTTTTTTCATTCTCAGGAGATGAGCTGCTTTATGAAAACGATTCTGCAAGCCTGTATAAGAAGACAAGACAAACGACGGGTAAACGGAGTAATATTATGCCTAAGTGAGAAAGTAGGCACGAATCGTACGATTTCACGTTTCAGAAAGCCGTTAGATGTTACCAAAAAAACATCTCTGAGTGACATAAATTGTGTCCAGGGAGCATCTCTCAGATTATTGGTGGCATGCAACGTACACACCGGTAGTGACTTAAATGTCAGAAAACTGACAGCTCTCGATCTAGAGAGATTAAGCGACAGATTTTTGTTTCGGTTTTCAGGTTTGGTATGACACTCTACGATTCCACAAGCACCTGTCACAAGTCATGGAAGTTGTTTCCAACAGTGTCTTGTCAATAACAACTTATGAGATTGATGTTCTAATTCTAGAAGAGCAAGTTTTACCGTTATATTCATCTTCCTTGCACAAGTGCATGTTGTATAAAGTTGGTGCTAATACTGGCCCGTGGCTATAGACAAAGATCTGCTTGCTCTAGTGCTTGTTTATTGCCATTAATTACTGGTTCCATGCACTTGACATATTGACATTTAGCGTCTGTGGAATCTACAATGGAACTTGAGACTAATGGATCTTGACATTGAAAGCATTATATCTGTGGAGTCCTAAAGATAGTGACAGTTCCTGATCCAGACAGAATGCTCACTGTCTGATGTCCCCTGAGTTCTGTACCTGTAGGTACTGGTACAAGTATCTTACTGGTCTGGTCAATCCAATATCGCAGGACAAGATTGTACTGTCTAACCTCCCCCTATTTCATTGGCAAACATTTCAATCACCTTGGCAACCCTTGCTGCTCGTTCTCTTCCATAAGGCAATTGAAAAATACCCTTGATATCCTCCTGTCGAAGTCTCTCAAGTTCATCTGGCACATCCCGTTCAGGAAAGTCTTCCACTAGCTCTCCAAGCTTACGGACCAATGTCTCTTTTTCCATGTAATATCTGGCTGCTAGCTTGATTAGTTGCGGCTCATGGTTGATTGCCTTGAACATGCTAGAGCGGATATGTGACAGCCGAGCCACACATAGTTGAATGTACTCCTCTTTGGTCTTCAGCAGTTGTGCAATCTGGGGATCTTCTTCTGACTTGGATATCTGGTAGGGCAAAAGTTCAGTCTGCAATAACTGCTTGAACTGAGAATCCAAAGACTCAAGCAAAGCATGGTCGTCCAACGAGTCCTTATCAAAGTCGCAAAAGAGGTCGTTTTTCGGATCAGAAGGAGGAGGATGACGCTCCAACTCTTCACACAGAGCGTAGATTTGTAAGTCCATCTTGGACATTTAATATTGCTTTCACTTGGCTTATATATACCACTTGTACTGGTCTCTACCCATACACGTATCAATACACGCACCCATACAAGGAAACACTTCCTGTACCGGTATGTACTGTACAAATCCAGGTTCAATATTATCACACTAACGGCCAGGCCGAGCTCTATCTGCATCTAAAAAAGAGTCTAGAAGCCCGGGTTGACAGGGGCATTTGACAGCTGTATACGTTGGAGTGTTTGTCTGCCAAGCCCCTGTGAACTGGGCCGACATCCACGTGCTACTTGTACCCTAAGGTCCATGGTCCTATTCAACTGTGGAAATCTGGCCAATGAGTCCTAAGTCTTAATAGCGGCCTTGGTCCACCTTCCAATCTCAGATCCCAACGGTAGATCGGGCTAACACTTCTACTAACAACGGTGTAATGTACAGAGCTAATAAATATGATTATGAAGGGGCTAGCAGAGCTGGAGCTGACAATGGCCACTTCCGCTTACGCCGCTTACTGCGGTACCTCGTTGGGCTCATCCTCTCCTTTGGGGACAATTTTCATGAAATCGGGACATCCGGGTACACTGCTCATTCTGCCTCGGAGAGTCACCTGTGCTTTATGGAAGGCAACAAAGTCAGACCCAATAATCAAGGGCACGGGTAGAGCATGAACAATGACAAAACGGCTGATTTTCAAGTGGCCTGAGGGAAACCACAGTGGTAGACTGATAACAGAATCAAATTTAAGAGGACCGCCACCACTAGGAATGAACTCGGCTTCTGCTAGCTTGATTACCTGGCCTCCAAGACCCAGATTGTCCACCACACTTCGGTTGATACAGCACGCATAAGTGCCGGTGGAAACTAGAGCTGTCAAGACAGGACAGTCAGCTGAAAATCCAATATGAACTTGACAATGTGGAGCGTCGAGATCGAGCGTGACGGGGTTTCGAGAGGCTCTAGTCAGAGAAGCACATACAGTGGCTCCATCAGCGGTCTTTGCAGCAACATAGGGGTCCATTTCATGCTGGGGACATTTAGTGGTCACCTCGTCAACGACAACGTCTGTATATCCTGGACAACTGCTATCCTGGCACTTTTCCAACTCTCCCAGCTCTATGGTCTTGACAGGATGTGGCTTTTTCCCTGCTGCCACACGCTTGTCATACATTTTCTGGTCGAATTCTCTCAACAGAAAATCACATCGAGCCTCATATGCATCCAAACTGTCCCAGGGCCCCTTTTGAAATGGCGGCAACTCACTGACATTTATATCAGCCGGCATGCAAAAGTACTCTCGATCGTAGGGCACTAACAAAAAGATGGACTTTAGCACGTCCTCGGTGTCACGCTCTTGAAACGGTTGTACTGCATCCACTGCTCTCATCCAGCCCCTAATATGATTGAAAAAACGTCGATGTTTGCCCCAATGAAGCCGCATTTCGCCCAGACACTCGTCCAAGTACAACAGGTAGTCGTATCTACAGGTGAAGAACCGAAATCGCTCCACGAAATGCAACTTGATTTCTGCCCACGTCATTTCACTCGACACCTGCTCGTAGTAGTGTCTCAAGCACGGCGTTCCCTTGAGTCCAAACTGTTTATCTTTGCTCATATCCTTGCTCATGATGGTGAGAGTAAACTGTGCTGCAATGGACTGGTCGTGGTGATACAGAACATCAAACAGATTCAGCTTGTATCTCTCCTCCAAAAAGGTCGGGTTGTATCGTTTTTGAATTTCCTCGTAGATGGCCAGAAACAAGCCTGGCTCATGGCAACCAGGCACAAACTGAGGGATTCCTAGAAGCTTGAGATCATGAGCACTATAGTGGCGAACAGAGCTGTGGAATCCAAATGTGGTTTTTGAAGCGGCGTGTTTGGGCGAAAGATCTGTAGTTTTGCAATAGTAGCTAAGCGTAGCCTCTGGGGCGTCCGGTCGAACAGTGTCATCTTGTCCAATCTGTCTGAGACCTGCCGTAGCAGCATTATAAGGAAGCACGGCAGCCTGGTACTTGACGCGTTCCTCAGGAGTCAGGCCCTCTGGATAGTTGACCTCCTGCTGCTTGGGGGTGGAGCTGCTGTTGGAGGTTGCAGACGTCGATCCGGACTTGACGCGGTTTTTGTTTTTGTTCTTCGGTTTCGCCATGGTGTCACAGTGAGGTGTGGGTTTTAGTGTGGAACCGTGTGGAGATATTTAAGGAGAGAATTACACTGCATGCAGCTGCATCTGGAGGTAATGGGGCTGGAGTGTGGGATTGGATTGATGTTGGAAGGGTGGGAGAAGTGTGTCCTTGGAGTTAGATATTGTCACGTGACTCAACTATATTGCTCTGTTCATGTCTTTTTGGCGCTGTTTCTGTCCTTTTTGGCACTACTCTGTTGTTATTATGTTCACTCTCTAGGTCGGAGGGGACTTCTAAGGATAAGCTGTAACTAAGAAGTACCTTTAGGTCTGTATTGACCCCCTCTAATTGAGGCTGTAAGCACTTCCAACTAAGACAAGGCACACGACTTGGAGAAGGGTCTTTACCAACTAAAGTCAACTATTTTGTGAAGGTATAGTGACCAAGCTGATCCCTTACTGTCAGTGTTATATTTGATACTACCAACCCTACATCAATACAACATTTTCATGATGACATTTGAAGGTGCCTCTTTTTTTGTCTTCCTGATTTTAGAGCTCCGTTACGTTTCGAGTCGGCAATATAATCTCGTGTGGTGAGGCTTCGTATAATTATGATGGATGGTCATTAGTCTCATTTGGATACGACATGGTTCAGAATGAAGCACTGATGAGTGCTCCCCAAGTGAGAAAAGTTAGGTTCAGGTCATTTTCATCGTATATATAACCAGAATCCCCCTCCCAGCCGTCACCCACACCTCTTCTATCACTCACCTCACCTCCTCCTCTCATGAACAAGTGTAATCATCGCCTTGTCAGTTAGAGTTGCCATTTCTTCACTCAGCCACCTATTGAGATCATGGAGAGATGACAGGGACATCTACAACAGCACAAATTGTTTACAAAATGACCAAAAAATGATATTCCAACCACGTACAAACACCAATTCAGCCCTAACCTCCCTAACAAACCAACTCCCTTAGCAATAACCCTTCTCCACCTCCTCCGGAGATAATATATCCGAAATAGTTGCAGCGGCTCCGCAAACTCCCAACCTCCCAAGTTGCAACTTAATCCAGCCTGCATAATATCGCACAGCACACATTACACTCTACTCTCATTAACACTCTCTTCATCCAGACTAGAGAAGGACACCAGAAGGACCAACAAAAAGGAACAAAAACAAAGCGACAACCACAATGCCTGCCCCACCACCTCCCCCGCCGCCACCGCCGCCAGGATTCGGAGGACCGCCTCCCCCACCTCCTCCAGGAGGAGGATTCGGAGCATTGTCGTCTGGAGGAGCGCCCAAGGCTGGACCCCCAAAGGGAGCTCCCTCAAGAGACGCTCTATTCAGCGACATCACCAAGGGCAACAAGAGCCGACTCAAAAAGACACAGACTAACGACCGATCTGCAGCTCAGACTGGAGGAGGAGGAGTAGTGAGTGGAGGAGCTCCCAAGGGCCCCTCTTCAGCACCTGCAGTTCCAGGAATGGGTATGGGTGCTCCTCCAGTGCCTGGAATGGGCGCTCCAGCAGTTCCAGGTATGGGAGCTCCTGCTGCTCCAGCTACTCCCGCTGCTGCACCTTCAGCTCCAGCGATGGCTCAACAAGACATGTCTGGTCTGTTTGCTGGAGGAATGCCCAAGCTCAAGAAACGAGGAGGTAACATCAGCCTGACGGACGACAACAACAGCAGTAGTGGCAACTCGTCACCACCCCAGGGAGGAGCTCCTGCAATCCCCACTCTGAGAAAGACCTCAGGTGCTCCTCCTTCTGCTCCTGGAGGCTTCCCTCCTCCTCCTCCTCCTGCTCCTCCAGGAGGCGCTCCAGCCATCCCTGGAGCTCCGTCTGTGGCTTCAAGCTACAGATCCGCATCTCAAGGTGCACCTCCTCCCCCTCCTGGCGGTGCCCCACCTATTCCTGGAGGAGCTCCTCCGCCTCTACCAGGAAAGGTCAGCACTCCTGGAGCTCCCTCCTTTGGAGCTCCTCCTCCACCTCCTCCTCCTTCAGGTGTACCCCCCGCATATGGAGCCCCTACTCCTCCTACAACTGGTAGTTCGTCGCCTAAGCCTCCACCAAAGCCTGCCAAACGGCCTCCAGCCCTCAAACCCAAGCCCAAGATTCCTACTCCAGGCTTGAAACCAGCAGTGCCTACACCTGGACAGCGTCGATCCGTGTCCCCTTCGCCCGCAGCTCCTCCCCCTCCCATCCCTGGATCTGCGGCTCCTCCCGTGCGTCACGCACCGTCCCAATCCGTGTCTAGTATCGCCAGCTCGATCAGCACCCCCAGCACTCCCCCTCCTCCTGCTCCACCGGCACCCCCGCCAGTTCCTGGAGGAGCTGCTCCACCTATTCCAGGCTCAGCTGCTCCGCCTGCTCCTCCGCCTGCTCCCCCCGCTGGATTTGGGGCTCCTGCTCCTCCCAGTTTCGGAGCTCCTACACCTCCTCCAGCTCCCCCAGCTCCTCCATCAGAGCCTCCAAGCACGCCTAGAGGCCCTGCCATGTTTGGAGCGCCCATGCCCAAATCACCAGCCGCTGCATCTCCCGGAGCACCCCCTCCACCTCCTCCTGGAGCTCCTGCTCCCGGTCTGGCTCCTCCAGCTCCTCCTACTCAACCTTCATCACCTGGAAGACCCACAAGTGCTCCCCCGCCTCCTCCTCCAGGCCCCCCTGCTCCTCCTACGGAACAGTTCCACTCCATGATTCTGGACGATAGAAGCAGCAGTAGCAGTGGAAGTCATGGAGCTCCTCCCCCTCCCCCTCCTGCTCCTCCTTCTGCTCCCCCTTCTAATGGTGGACATGCTCACGGAGCACCCCCTCCTCCTCCTCCCAATGGTGGAGTCAACAGACGTCGAGAACATGTGCAGCGAACGTCGACTCTGGGCTCCAACAATATCCGAACCCTCGACACTTCGGCGTATACGATTGCTCCTCGGGCCGTGAGCACGCCTGTGAGCTCCAGTTCTGGCGGAGGATCCAAGCCTCCCCAGATCAAGATTGACGATAGTAGATGGAAGTGGCGAAACGCCCATGATTTGCCCAAACCCAGACGGTTTGAGGGTAAAACAAAACTGTATGCCAGTGGACGTGGTTCTTCTGTGCCGCTGAACCTGGCTGCCTATGAGTAATGCAAAGATGGATGTACATTGAGTGGTGAAAGCCAAGGATAACTCATAGATAATCTATTGATGATGAGATGAGATGAAGTGACGACAGAGCTGTTGGGAAGACTTCAAATGTAGATAATACATTGATGATGAGACGAAATTGATGAAACGACTTTGGCAGCTTTACTATAACCACAACCACAACCTACACCCCAATCTCTGAGTCATTTGAAATGTACTGGCTGAAGAAAGAATCTGCAGGGAAAAGCTGTTAGGAACCATATTGCGGTCATCTATCAACTAGATTAGGATATAGATGTCGTTACTACATACTTTTTGGGAAATAATCGGGGTTCTATTTCCACTTAGGGGTGTATCGTACATCGTGCTCTGGGTGTCAGTAATGTCAATAGATCTTTGTTAGTAAAAGTGTGATCAATTAAGAGACCAATTGTACAAGTAGACGTGATTGAAAGGAATGATACAAGTACCGTACCGGTACCGGTAGTGTAGAAGTGCGATTCATTACGAACCAAGTGTAATGATTAATAATCTATTGTACAATAAATAAATACAAATGGAGATGCGAAATTTCCAAAACGACTGCCCTCTCAGTTGTGTCAATGCTTGTGAACTGGCAGTCTAGACCCCTTACCAGCCTTTCCGATCGCGACTACTCCGTTTTCAGGGCCGCTTCGTCGTTTACCAGCAGCTTTACTATTACCACTGAGGTTTCTGTTGCCCCAGTTTCGAGTGACCAAGTCGCATGCAGAGATACTGGTGCTGATAGTAGCCTTGCGAGCAAAGGGGACATACTCTTCATCAAGAATGACCTGAGCTCGGTTCGCAGAAGTCCACTTTTTCCTCTTGAATCCCTGGGCTCTATCATTAACCAAACTTCTGTCCAACATGAGCAGTTCCTCCACATCTAGACTCTCATCGTAGTTGAGTTCGTCTGCATCAGGTACAAAGACAGGACCCTGCCAGTTGGCTCCTCCAATACCTTCTTTCATGACTCCCTTATCCATATGCTGTGAGTATAACTTTTTCTCGAGTCCGACTCTAGTGAAGCCTCGGAAGTAGCTGAGTTGCAGCAGCTGGTCCACGTTTTGCAGTCTGTATGGAGCTTCTACCGTCAACAGCAGATCCAGAGCTTCAATGGCAGCTAGGCTGACTTGTGGTTGAGTCACAGGAAACAAAGATGCATGTTCCTTGAGTTGCATTCGTCGGTACTCTTCGGTGGTCTGGTACCTATAAGGAACTGTTCCATAGAGACATTCATAAAAGACCGCTCCTAAACTCCACCAGTCCACCAGATGGTTGTATTTTGTTCGGACCACTTCAGGAGCCATATATCCCACTGTTCCACATCCACTCTCTGTCTTGTATTCTCCATGGGGAAGCATACAAGCCACATTGAAGTCTCCCAGTCTAGCATGACCTAGTTCGTCCAACATGATGTTATCCGGCTTGATATCTCGATGCACAACGCCCTTTTCATGCAGATAGGCCACGGCACAGGCTACTTCGACCACCCAGAACCGAATAGAGGCCTCCGAGAAAGTTTTGCGTTCAATATGCCACCGGAGATCTCCGCCAGTCATGAGATCCAGCAGTGTATAGAGATACTCGCTATCGCAAAAGGTCTGATGCAGGTTGCACAGAAACGGATGCTGAAGCCGTAGAAGGATTCGACGTTCGTTCAGCATCAATTGTGTTCGTCCTAATTTGACGATATCTTCTCTGACCGAGTATTTCAGAGCATAGACATTGTTAGTAGTGGTTTGTCTGACCACACGCACTTTACTGAACGCTCCACTGCCCACCACTTGCAACAACTCGTAGTTATCCAGATTATCCAGCGACGCACTGCTGTCAATGGTGCTTGAATCACTTATCGTGATATCCGAAGCGGGTGGAGGAACCTTTGGTTTCCTAGGGGGAGCCTGGGGAAGAAACGACTCTCGTCGTCGTTGGGCCTCGTCGGGGTCTTCATCCACAAGTCGGGTTTGCGCTTGTCCCATGGCGGTTGCGGAGGAAGGAGGTGTGGGAAGAGAGTGAGAGGAGGAAGAAGGGCTGCTCTCTACAGTAATAGACTGTTTGGTGATCGCCGAGAGAATTTGGCCTGAAGTTAACCCGGCAAAGGTTAATCGAAATGGCATGGTATATGGAACAGTGGGGGGTGTATTGGAGATGTGGTGGGGATGAAAAGTTGATATTTTCAATCCAGATCTAAACTAAGACCTCCCTCTATCTTTCTGACACATTATCTCCTGTCTATCTCCTGTCTAATGATAACAGTTAGCGTCTGGCCAAGGCTCCTGGAAAACGTTTGGCAGTTGATGGATGGCGCAACTCTAACATGGATCTCTTTTTAATTATCATCTGTAGGTAGATCTAAGACCACCAGGAGGAAGCAGCATGCATTGTTGCAAGTCTGCTGATGTGAATAGGGGTCATGTTTTATTACAATATTCGTTTTCTTCACCTATTTCCACCTGTTACATCCTGAAACACCGCCAGAAGATCCCCCCCCCTTTCATTTCATATATGCTATAGCTCTCATTTCGCCCAAAACGGTACATGGATAGCGTCTCCTATTCATCAAACCAAACTCAAAGTACAAGTATGTAGTGGGCCCCATCCCATGTAAACCATGTAAACCATTTAGTGAAACAGTGACCGCATCTTAGACATTCTTGGAGTACATACAGAGATGATCTACATAGCTAGCTGCGGTTGAATAAGGACATACCAGCTATCACTAGTACCCGGTACATCTGTCTATTGTACTCCTACCCCCCCAATCACGTCATCTTTGTTAATGCAAAGACGTTCTGCCGGAGCCCACCTACAGATTATTTTATGTTAAGCAGGACCTAAAACCAGGGGGGCACACTCCTTTCCTCGTGAACCTTGCATGAGTCGGGTTTAGCTTATAGCCGATTATATAGAGAGACCATAATTAGCAGTTAGAGGGGGTGTCCAGAAGAACCAAAAGGGTCGAATCAACACCGATGACCCTCTAACAACCGTCTGAAACACTTCAACTGCTTATATCTCGTTTTTACCTCTATAATACGACCAAAAACACTCCCCTCAAGCTTCATAAAGTTGGTCTAAGATGAGTTTTGCAACGGCGGGCCACTAAGGAAACGCCGATCTTACCAAGAAAAGGTCATCCAAAGTCATCACGTGACTGAAAACACGGGTTCACTATCCCGCGTGGCCCTCAACAAAGTTTAGACTCGCCTTTTATTGCCTAAAACACCCAACTTTCGGCCCAATTCTGCTTTCAACGTCTTTGCTTCTTTCTTCCAGAAAACCGTTATCGCTTAGGTTCGGCAACGGCTCTTTGAAACAGCGCTATAGCCGAGAGGTTGTATTGGATAAAGAAAACGGCGGCAAAAGTCGAGAAAAAAGAAAATATATAAATGAACCGATAACCGATAACTGATTCTTGTTTCTATCAAGTGTTTCAGAATGGAATGACAAACATGACAAATTATTTGTCAAGTTCCTTTACAGACTAAGGGTGTGGCCCACTTCCTCTTCTCTTCTCTTTCCCGAAACCCAAATTAACCGAGACAAGACCCTGCAACCGGAGACTCTATTACAAAGTGCCTTTTGAAAAGTGGGCAGTGGGGGGGTCAAAACTCATCTCTCTATACCATTATCTATATCTACACCGATCTACACCGATCTATATACCAGGACGACGAAAATGCTGCTGAGAATCACGTCGACCAGCGCAAACTGAAGCACCGTCCACACAAACTGATACAACAGTTTGGGCGAAAAGACTGTCCAGATGAACAGATGCTCTCTTAGGAAAAAGCACGTGATCATCACCGCCGAAATGGCGACACTGGAAAAGGCCAGAACCACATAGACTCGTAGGGTTAGTGCCTGCTGCACGAGTTTGGTGGTCAGTTTAAGATCATTGTTCTTTTCGGCAATCTTTGCAAAGATGGCGTTTCGAACATGGTCTTCAAGCAGAAAACTGAGACCAGCAGTGGACCAGTAGAGAGGTCCAATCCAGTTGGAAACAAACGTCAAAACGCCCACAAACTCAATCTGGTAGAGAGTGACTCCATTGTAGGCGTTGGACAGGTCAATGGACGCCATACTGTTGGAGTTGCCCATGGAGAAGAAGGAGACCTGCTCCAATAACAGAGTTGAGACGGACAGCACCAAAACGAGTTTCTGGAAGAGGGCCTCGGTCTGGTAAATGTCACGTGACGAAAAGATGAAGGACCGGTTGGTGGCCTTTCTCAAGAAAATCTCCAGACAGTAGTACACCACGAAAAGCGGAATGTTTTGGATCCGAGACTGGGTGATGAGGAACAGAGTTAGAAACGCATGCAAGTCGCGGATGAGATTAACTCTATCAGTTCCAGCCAAACTTAGGACTCGGTAGAGAGAGCCAGCTGCAATCGTAGAGAAGGCAAATCGAGCCAATCCAGCCATTCGGGCATTCACCTCGTTCAAAGTACCAGGTAGACCCATCAGATAGAGCAATGGAGCAGGAATCACCTCCCCAGCTTCCCAGGCTTGGGTGATTTTGAAGCCTAGAGAAGCGAACGTTGTGATGAGAGTAAGCAGAAAGGCCAACTTGGATTCGACCTTGGAAAAGCCGTATTTCCATACCTTGTTGAAGGCTACTCCGTAGGTGGCAAGAATGAGGATCCAAAGAACAGGATGGTTGCCGTCCTTGGATAACCAGGTGGCCATATCGTCCTTCTTGGTGTACTTTTGGCCCGTCTGGTTCCACGAAATCATCATTCGAACAAACACCTGGACAAACATCCAGTTGAAGCCGTCTCCAAACTTGTTTCGGCTGCCCGAAATGTACAGGAAGGCCATCCAGCCAGAAGTGATCCAGTACCAGATCTGGTGCTCTTCTTCCACGGTAGAAGAACCAAAAACGGAGATGAAATAGACCAGTAAGATGATGAGATAGAGCCGTTTCAGACCCTGGACGGCAAGAGTCAGAGCTGAAAAGACTGTAAGAGCCAGAACGGTGGATAAAAGACCGAGACCAATACCGCCCAGCATATCGTTAGTATTGTAGTTGGAAGAGGCATGAGTCAGGTACGATTGGGCCTCGTAAAGAAAGTTGTAGTAGTCCTCCACTGAAGGGTTGTTGTCCAGAATGTCGTAGAGTTCATAAACCTCCTTGGCATCACTGTCTCGAGATGCTTGACCTTGTAGAATCTGAACCATTTGATCAGCATTGTTTTTGAGCACATTGAGCTGATCTTCGGACGACCAAAGACCCAGCATTTGAGAAACCAGCACTCCCAGGTTGTTTTTAGGAGTGTTAAGACCTAGGAGAGCCGTCAGAGTAGGTACAAGATCAGTCTGGTCCATTCTAGAATGGTACTTGTAAGTATCTGTCCATGGTAAAGGCGAGGTTTCCTTTGTTTCGGTGAGCTTGACCTGTTCAAACTTGGGAGAAGCAAAAACCATGGCTGCAGAGGTTTCTCCAGCACTACTTCCTCCATGGTTTCCGACCTCATTCATACCATGGTCTCCCAAAAGAATCAGAACAGTGTCGTCGTCACAATGGTTATACAGTTTATCGAAAATCTCGTCCATTTCTTTCTGTTTGGCAGGCATGAATGGAGACTCAGGACCAGTCTTATGACCAATATGATCTAGACCCAAGTAATGCAAAATGAGCACATCCCACTCGTTTTTGCGGTCCAACTGGGTATCAATATGACGGGTGACATTGTTGTCCACCTCAGTATAGTCAGACACAAAAAATGAAGCGGTTCCTTCACTTTCATCAAACATTCCTGGAAACAGCTTGATCCAGGTATCGTCTCCAAACATGTGGATTTTCCGCCCGTCTCTTGAAGCTTGAGCTAGCCATGAGTCCTGGTTGGCCAAAGTAGACGAATTGTCACTTTCAGCGATATTCAAAACCGCATCCAAAAAGTTTGGAGTGGATCCTGTAGTCAGACCCTTGATACGAGGTAAAGTGACTGTTGGAGGCGTAGAATGGGCTGTGAAGGGGATAGCACCTCCAGAATTGATGCGCCTGTGAAGATTGGGGCAACTGCTTTGGTCCGAAAACGCGAAATCGCTTCGAAACGCGTCCACCACCATGATGATGGCCTTTTGAAAGGGCGCCTCGGAGGAAACACGAGATTCCGTGTATCCCGGAAGCAAGACACGTGACGGCAGAAACCCGCGGGCAAACAGCAGCACCGCAGCGAGCTGCAGCACCACAATGGCCACGGCCAAAGTCCACCTTTTCCAGAGCATGTTGGGTTGGGGGTGTGTGGTTCTTTCGTGATCTACCCACAACGTTGTACTGTACTTTGGACTTTTATTAGGATTAGGGTTGACGAGGGGTGTGGTGTGAAGATCGTGGGGTCAAGGGGGATGGCTATAGGTGGTAATTTGGGGGGTTCTTGAAATTTGAAATAGGTGGATATTCTTGTTTTTCTGTATTTGGTGGTTTGAGCCGTTTGGGAGTTGTTTATCTACGGCACACGTACACTTATTTTACCCCACCATACAGGAGGTGTACCACCAGGACGTATTGTCAACTGCAGAGTCAAGTAGAGATAAAAGTGGGAGTAGTGAAATGGGCAACAATTGTAGGGGTTAGAATAAGTGGAACTGACAGGAAAGAAGTTCAATTGTATTCTAATTGGTCAGTTAATTTGATTCATCACTTCATTATGGCTATACATTACGTTTTGTTGTTATTTGAGAAGATACTTGTACACCCACAACCACACTGTCCATACATCATCTTTAGTAAAAGCTAAGTAATATATTTTTTCACACTATATCTAAATCATCTATTAAGACCTAAGAAAAAAAAGGGACGAGAGAAAAAAAAGTCTAGACGAATCTATACCTCTGCTTAAGTCTCGTAATCAACCCAGGGGAGATCGACAAACGAGTCGGGGTACTGCAGTTCCAGAGGAGCCTCGTCTCCAGACTCAAGGGGAGGCAGGGGAGCGGTGGAGAAGGGAGCCTCGTCAAAGTAGGAGCTGGTAGTAGGCTCAGGCTGCTCGACTAGGTCCTCAGGGCCCCAAGAGGTCCAGATCTGAGAAGAGGTGGACGAAGGAGAGGAGGAAGAGTACACGGATCGGGTAGATCGAGTAGAAGATCGGGATCTAGATCGAGATCGAGACGAAGAGGTGGTAGGAGAGTAGTAGTAAGAAGAAGAAGAGTTAGCGGTGGGGATGGAGAAGGTCACAGTGGTGGTGGTGTTGGCCACAAAGCTGGACGAAGATCTCCAGATGGTGGAGGTGTTACCGGAAGAGGTAGGCCAGATGTAAGACGTCACGGGAGTGGACGAGTTGTAGGCAGAAGAAGAAGTCCACCAAGCAGAAGAAGAGGGCCGGATAGTAGAGGTGTTTCTAGTGCTGGATCGGTAGTAGCTGCTGGTGGAGGTCTCATCCTCGTAGTCCTCAAAGTTCTCGTAGTCAGTCTCAAAGTCTCGCTCCTCGAATCCAACAGAAGAGTTGTAGGAAGGAGCAGTAGGAGAGACGGTGGTCAGAGGAGTAGAGGTGTTGAAGATACCAGTGGGAGCACTGATGGGGATGGAAGACCACAGGGAAGAAGTGTTGTACCGAGCAGAAGAGGTGGTAGGAACAACGGAGGAGGTGTTGTACCGAGTGGAAGAAGAAGAAGAGGAAGAGTTGAACCAGTTGGAAGATGTGGCAGTAGCGTAGGAGCTAGTCACGGGAACAGAGGTGTTGGTCCACACGGAAGAAGACTCGGGCTCTCCAGAGTACCAAGACGAAGACGAGACAGTGTGGTAGTACCAAGAAGTCCAGTTCATGGCAGAAGAGGAGGAAGTGGTATCAAAGTCTCGCTCGAAGATAGGAGCAGGAGTAGACGAAGAGTTCCACAGAGAGGTGGGAACAGCAGAAGAGGACGAGTTCCAGAGAGAAGTGGGGACAGCAGACGACTCGACAGAGCTCCAAACCCAGGTAGAAGTGTTGGCAATAGGAGTAGGAGTAGCCGAAGTAGAGGTGTTCCAGAGAGTGGTGGCACTAGAAGAAGAAGAAGAAGAAGAAGTCCACCAAGTAGAAGTGTTCCAGGCAGTGGAAGTCTCAGTGGAAGTCTCGACGGCAGTGGAAGTGTTCCAGAGAGCAGTGGAAGAGGTAGAGGTGTTCCACACGGGAGTAGAAGAGGCCTGGACAGTGGAGGTGTTCCACTGGGCAGAAGTAGAGTACCAGTCTTCATCATCCTCATCATCCTCATCGTCCTCAAGGTCCTCCTCAGAGTCGGTAGGAACGGGAACAGATCGCTCAACGTGGGTAGGGTGAGCAAAGGCCGAGGTGTTGGAAGCGGTCCAGACTGCGGTGGAAGTGTTCCAGGCAGTGGAGGACGTCACGGCCGAAGAAGAAGAGTTCCAGATGGAAGAAGAAGCTGAAGAGTAGGTGGAAGTCTCAACGGGAGTGGAGCTGTTCACGTAGTAGGTGGTGGGCTCGATAGACTCGACCGAGGTGGTTCGGTTATGCCACATGTCATCCAGAGAAGAGATATCGGACATCAACTCAGACCAGATGGGCAGAGTGGTATGGGTGCCATCATCCGACCAAGCAGAAGAAGAAGAGGTGGTCAGAGAGGCAGAGTAGTTGGCCGAAGCAGAAGCTGAAGAAAGAATGGTGGTGGTGCCATTGGTCGCATTGTACCGGTTGTACTGGGCGGAAACAACAGCTGCAACAGCAGCCAGGGTGGCGATTGAGAACTTCATGGATGCCTTTGGGATAAGAAGAGCGAGTCCTCCAGCTGCTCTGGTCCGGCTATATATATGTTTTCTCGTATCATGTTGAAAAGTTCCCAAAAGTCTCTGTTTCTACCACTTTGAGTAGATGCAGGGAGGCTAGGGTGCAGTAACCTCTTGAGGAAGTAATAGATGAGACTCGCAAAATGAAAAACCTGTCAAATGCACAGATCGTCATTGCAACTGTCTAGCGGGCCGTCCCCCTTGCACCTGCTTATTTCGGGAGGTACTGAGATGACGTAGTGATAGGTGATGAGATGGCCGCGGTAAAAGATCATGTAGATCGGTGGGGGTGGCTTACGAGAATGATGATTTGAGTGCAAAGGAGGTGAAAATCAGAGGTAAATACTTGACGGGAGGGAAACAGTCAGCTATCCAATCACTATTATCAACTGTGGCTTATCTCTAGTCGCCCCAGAGACTCTATATTGAGGTACACACAGCTGTTAAATGAAGGTATTGTGAAAAAGCTACTTTATGCAAAGAGACCATAAGGTAGGTCTTCTTTGAAAAGCGCAGTACCAAAGAAGTCCAGAGTCAGAATAGTACGAAGAGGTGGTAAGACTCCTCTTGCTCTCTCTTCTTTTTCTTTGTGTCCAAAGAGTGGCTCTTGGCTATCTTTCACCCACGTGTAAACGATGCATACGTGAGCTGTCAGAGAGAACCGCGATAACGGTACACCTTGGCGGGTTGAAGTGTTTAATAGATCAATTGATCCGTAATGGTGATTTATTTGAAGTCTGGGGTCTTTTTTCTTTCACTTTTAGCACAATTCCTTAGCTTTCCACTACCCTCCTCCATCTACCACTTTACCACGTCGTATACTTTTCACCTGATAATAATCTAATTCCAACGTCATCGCCAACAATGCCGTTGTTCATCTGTCAGTGAAAAAATCCGTAAAGTCTTTTTTCACAGCCTCCACCTCAAGCCACAAGTTGCTCTGTTGGTCTACCCCTTGCTAGAGAAGATACACATTGATGCATGAGAAAATCAATTTCGGAACAACTCTTTCGGTCTTTCGTATCTTTCGTATAATTACGGTAGATGGAAGCTCTCCTTTAGGGTTCTTCTTTCTACTCTATGCTCCGTACACCAGGTACCTTGTGGTTCATCCATCTCCCTTGGTTTATGCTCTCCTGGATAGTGCAGGAGTAAAGGAGGAGCTATACGGGGTGTGAGCTGGCGAAAAAACTAGGGAAAACGCCTCTTATCTCATTGACTCAACCAATGCCATCTCATCACCGAGTGTAATTGTCGTATTTTTTCTGAGCCAGATAAAACTCCTTCCTCTTCTGGATGAGTGCGGAAGCGTAAATGAAAAATCTTTCAAGATCATGTGAATTTTTTGAGATGAAGACAGGTACAGTGAGTTCAATAACAAAGTCAAAAGAGGTGCTAAAAGCTTTTGCTCACAATTACATCATCTACAGCCGCCTATAGTGGATCCTCTATGGCAACTAGGAACTGACACACCTTCTCCAACAACAGCCCACGTCGCCCTGTCACGTCTTAGAGACGGTAGATGTGTGTCATTACTTGCGAATATGACTTATCTGGTGATAATCGCTGATGTGGTCAAGTGTAGCTAGTAATTTTGTACAGTCAGACGACTACAAAGTCCACCCAAAGCCGAACCCAAGAGATGCTCATGCATACTACAATGGGCAAACGATTCAATTTCACATGGGAACCTCCAAAGGCAACACTGGAGTCTACAGCACCATATAGCCGATATTATGCACTGTGGCTCTTTGTATTTTTCCACTTCTCTCAAGCGGCCCTATGTCAAACTGGTGCCGCGTACAGTAGTTGTCTCTTGCTGCACTGATCATGAAGGGAAGGTTGGGGAGAGAACTGAGCTGTTTTCTGCAGAGGTATTGCAATGGAAACGTTGTTGAGGAGTGCCACCTCTGAAGTTACTCACTTTTTTGTTCATGTTATCTTGGTGATGTGTGCTATTGGGTGCTTTCAAAAAGGAACCAGTGAGGGTACAAGAACCTGTAGTACTCCTATAGATACCAGTTCATAGAGAAGAGATGTACACTGTACCAGCAACTACTTGTACAAGTACAAGTACAAGTTTGAAATGTTTTTCAGATAGAAACTTGTAGCCAAGTGCCCACATTTCTGGTGGCACCTACCCTTGGTATACTGGGATCGGTATGTCTTCTGAAGGTGCGTTGAAGTCCAGAAACCTGATTGGATGTTTGAGTCAGATTTCTACTTGTATAAGAACAAAATGGGGGAATGATATTCAAGGAAGACAGAAAGATAGACATCTTTTCCAGGGTACCTTATAAGAATATCAGGCATCTCTTCTCCATGGACTGGCCATTCTGATGAAGAGGTTGGCTTATATAATCATCTTGGTGATAATTATGTAATTGTAGAATACCAAATCTTGGCCAATTCTGAAATTCAACTATAGTCGGCTTTTTTTTCAGGTGCCGGCCCTTATGATGGAAGTCCATAATCTGTGCCACTCAAATCTCAATGTTCTCCCATACATAATATTATGGCTGATATTGGTGAGTCCCAAAGACGCGTCCTTAATTAGCGACCTGTCGTGGTCGTGCGTGAGTAGGGTAACTGTTGTAGGGGTGAGAGGGGGGTGAAGTGATTTAACTGTCTATGAAGTGTAAGAATGGCCTTCTAAGTCAGAATAAAAATGAAAAACACCCCCTTCTAATACCAGTATATCGACTTCTATTATCGTCTGCCACACCACTAACCTCACCTCTCAAGAGTCCCAACTCTAACGTCCAGTATGCACGTTGGCTGTAAATTCACTTTGGCCAAACCTCTCCACACTCTGCTAACCAAACCTCTCCTTACAGCCGCCATCACGACCCATGAGCGCCACGAAATCCGCAGGGCCCACCACGTTGGCCAACCATCTCGACAAGGAGGTCAAGACCGATGTGCTTGGAGCTATTGACCAAGACAAGCTCACTGAGGCCACCCAGGGAGACCATAAGGCCATCAACGAAGAGTACAAAATCTGGAAGAAGAACAGCCCATATCTGTACAATGTGGTGATTGCCACCGTCATGGACCACCCCACTTTGACCGTGGAGTGGTTGCCTGATCTTTTTGACGATATCACTCCTGGAAGCATGAGTGCTCGTCTCATGTTTGGATCGCACAGCTCAGGTCTGGATAAAGACTACATCCATGTCGCTTCAGTGGAGCTTCCTACCCACCTGAGACCCGAGACTATCGGACTGCTGTCCAAGCAGGAAGGTGGCACTGATATGAAGCAGCACCATGACGCCCATGGCCGACATAAGAGAATCGCCATTGTGCAGAGCATCTACGAAGACGGCGAGGTCAATGTCGCCCGATACAACCCTCTGGCATCGAAACAGATTGCCGCCGCCCATGTTACCGGTGACATTCACATTTTCGACCGAAACAACATCATGAACTCCAAGGAGGAGGCCAAGCCCATCTACAACCTCAAGCATCACACCAAGGAGGGCTGGGGCCTCAACTGGAACATCAACCACGTCGACCAGCTTGTCAGTGGAGCTATTGACTCGACCGTGGCCTTCTGGAAGATTCCTGAGGCTGCTTCTGACGGATCCTGTAAGGGCGTTACTCCTCATACTGTCTACCACCATGACGGAGCTGTCAACGATGTCAAGTTCAGCTACAAGATGGATTTCCTGATTGGATCTGCTTCTGACGATTGCACTCTTCGATTGTGGGATACTCGAAAGCCCGGAAACAAAGCCGCTTGCACCATCAAGGAGTCTCGAGGTATCAACTCTCTCGACTTCAACCCTCACAGCGAGTACCTCGTAGCAACAGGTTCGGCTGATGAAACCGTCAAGGTGTGGGACATGAGAAAAATGGACTCGCCCATCGCACAGCTCTACTCTCATTGCGATGAGGTGACCAAGGTGCAATGGTGTCCTCATCAGCCCTCAGTGCTGGCATCTGGAGGACACGATCGAGCTATTCTTGTTTGGGACATTGCCCGTCTGAACGACGATCTGAGCTCGGACGAGAACGATGAGGGACCTCCCGAGCTGCTGTTCCACCATGGAGGCCACAGCTCGCGAATCTCGGACTTTGACTGGCATCCTACCTTGCCCTGGGTCATTGCCTCTGCTGCTGAGGACAATGTGATCCAGGTGTGGCGAATGGCCGAGAGCATCAGTAACGATGAGGCTGTTCCTGCCGACGATGTGGATATGGAGGAGTAGGAGGACAGTGGAAAACTTTTGTATAGTTAGCTAATGTATTTGTAAGAAATGGGTGGGTGGAAACGCCAAGGACTTGAGTCACGTATTGCCTGTATTCGTAATACAAGTTGCTTCATGCCTCCTTTTATTACAGTTGATATTACCGGTACAGGTACCGTACCAGTACTTACATCCCCCTCATACTCGTACCGGTACCTTCCTCATGCTATTATACAATCATTATGCTATACGTTTATGTTATCCCGTGGGCTCACCCACACCCCAGTTTTTTCCACCTAATTGTTAACCAAGTACCGCAGACGCCATTCTCGCTGGAACTTTTCCTGTAGGTCCGACAGCTGTCGGATCAACGCGTTGCAAGCGTTTGTGAGAGCCTCCTGTGGCGTGTAGTCATCCTCGGTCTGGATTCGCAGCACAAAGTTTGCAAACAGAGGATGCTCCACCTTGTAGGCGGCAAAGATGACTCGCGAGTCGTGCAGCAGTTGTGATCGGAGCAGATTGCCCAGTGTGTGGTCTTCTTTCTCAAACTTGATGTTGGCGCAGTTGGGGATTCGAGTGTCTGGAGTCACTTCGAGTCTGTGTTAGAGGAGTGGGGGGAGAAGAGGCAATGTGAGGAGCATGTGATACCCTTGAGGTTGTTACATGAGCAATGATCTCGTTAATTTCATTCATCTCCATCAAAGAGAGACTCACGATAGGGCTCCCAATCTCCTCGATCTCATCATAGCTTAAAACGGTCGAATCTGCTCATTTCTTAGACGGAAATGAAGGTGTGGACACTCTTGAACCTGCTGAATCTCGTAATCTTGAAGTCACAACAGCAGATCAGTTTGGTATCAAAATCTGCCTGAGAGCTGTAATAACAGCCCTAGCCCACGATCGCTCGTAATCGTCTCTGATTCTCATCGGGTACTCACTTTGGGACTCCATCGGGGAGCAGAAACAGCTCGAATCTATCGGGAGCGTTCATTTTTGGTTGTGTATGTGATGACGCTGATAGTGATGGCGACGCCTGTATGTCTACACAATCTCGCGATGTTTCAGGTAGGGTAATTGGGATGGGTGTGGTCAAGAGTTCGATTTGGGTGTGTGCATATTTTGAGTTAATATTAGGTGAAGTATGGGGATACAGCAAAGAGTGACCAAAGAGTGAGACTCATTGAAGATAAGAGTTAGTCGTATTCAATCTCGTATCTTGCCCAACATCTGAGAGGTTTAAAATAGAAATATTGTGTTTCAGAAGGCCCTGACGACAAGGCACTCAATCTGAAACCTGAGGATGCCATGATCCATGTTCTTACTTTGATTAGAGAATAGAGGAAGGAATTGGAGCAGGCAGTGAATGGAATTACTCCATCGGATAGAAACAACTGATACCATGGTAGGGTATTTTGTTATCAGCGCTATCAACCAGTGTGACATCTTGTGGCATGTTATAGCTGAAGGGTGCTAAATATTTCCTACAAGACCAAGCGAGGGAGTCTAGACGAGAACATTGCACCCCTGTCAATGCCGCGTAGAGTGGAACAGATTCCTTGTGAATGGGTGTTCCAGCTTGTGGCGAGGTCTTGCTCCTTTTACCGAGATTAATGTATTATTCACCTTGCTCTGAATACGGTTGAGTTGCAGGACTTGTCATAAAGGATGGGAAGAGGAAGATAAAGCAGCACCTCAAAAAATCAGGTTCACAGTGCTCATATAGCTTTCAAACAATGTTTGTATTTGTTTCATTACTCATACAACTATTTTGCCCCTCCAAACTACTTGGACTGTCTTTCCTCGTTCTTCTATCGCCACTACCCCAGATTAAATTACCCCACCATACATGTCTTCTTCAAGCCGGTCCCTTGCATCTAGACTTGTTGGGGATGTGGCGACGGTGAAATACTGATATGTACGACAAATATCAATGAATAGACAGGAGAAAAACAGTTGTCACTAAATTCGCAGCATTTCCTTCTCACTAATTACCCTACAACTGCTTCATCACTTACCACCCATCTCCAACATGCACATTTCACATGGTTCAACTTAATCATGGCGGGGCAGGTTCGGATAAATAAAAGCCGGTCTCCAGGACTCGTACAACTTGTAGCAACTACCCAGGCGTCACAATGGGCAAAAAGTTGACCCCATTCAGGCGACATCGACAATTACCTCCTTTACCAGGGTGAGTACGAGTTCAGGGAACTATTGTGGTCAAGTGGAGTAGTTCTTGGGGCAATACATCGAAAGTAGTGGCATTATCATTTCTGAACAATTTGAAATCGTTCCATTGATAAACTCCTGCTCATTTGCTCACCAAAACTAAGCCCATTCTGACCCATCATTTGACGGTTCCTGATGAGTAAGCCAATTATGCAGGCCCCATTGTGGGTCTTAGATTAGGGTTGAAGACCCTGCAAAGGGTCGGCTAGACACAGGTTATGAGTAGATACCTATTAACAAACCAGCCCAGCCCTCAAACACATTTTAACCCAGCCCCAAAATTCCCATCAACTTTTCAGGTGAGTATTTTTTCAGCCCTGCCACCCGAATTTGTCGCTCCGTGTTGTGTGGTGCAGTTATGCATTCCTCATGTAAGAGGTTAGGACGCTTGCCCAGTTTGAATTTTGCCTACTCGACCTTCTCGCATCTTTCGCATCAGCGGACGACAAAAACGTGAGTGTCTAGCGGCTTGAAAAACAGCCCGATGAGGCCAAGGAGAAAGGTGACAGACGCACAGAGCACCATCCACGACGTCTCCACTCACCCAGCTAACCCAGGACCCCCGCAACACATTTATTATTACTCCCACACGTCCATTGGCGTAATTACTGTGAGTATTACTTGGAGGAGGCTGGAGAGGGGTAACGGAGATACGGAGACACAACAACGACTGTGAGGCTACCACGATGGCTGGATGGTGATGATGGACCCAGAACCGGTTTTGATGACGAGATTTTTCAGGTGTTTTGTAGTGCTGCCTAGCCACATTGCACAGTCCATGTCAGAAACGACCCATCCAATCTCTGAATCGAAATCAAAGTGACACTGCGACTGTGATGGGGACAACAGTGGACTCAGGTGAGCACGTATTATTTCGTGTCTGTCAATGTCCACTGTTTTGTTTGTCTCTATTGTGCCGTTTTCGCCCATTATGCAATGCTGATTTCGACGTCATCGGGTATTATGAGGCACATCCATATCCATCCAGCAACCATCACCATCCACGCCGAGGCCGGTGCGCCATATTCGCAATGTGGTCATCCGAGCGCTATTATCGCTCCTGCACCGTTTTCATTTTGCGCACTCCTTGTGCTCTCTCAGCGCTTTGTCGCCATAAATCACACTTCGACGTTGCCTATATGCAGCTGGTCCCAACCCAAAATCATGCACCTCATACTAACTCAGACAATGGACCAACCACAGGAGAAACCAGCATCCAACGCTACGTCTCCCAAAATGTCGCCCAAGACTGAGCCCGAGGCGGATTCCGGAGCGGCTCCCGCAACCTCTTCTGCAGCTGCACCCACCCCCGCAGCTCCCGCCTCTGCCCCATCCGACGCTGCTACTACTGTCCCAGCACCTTCTTCGGCAACACCCATCCCAGCACCGCCAGCACAAGACGCATCGGCCCAGGCAGCACCCACTCCCGCAACTGCTCCTGCCTCCGAAACTTCCGCTGCCACCGCTCCCCAGGCCACCAGTGCTCCTCCCACAGTTAAACCAGAGGAGAGTGTGCCTGCTCCTGGCCCCACCGGCAGCGCTCCCACTACAGCAACCACGTCAGCAGTGCCTACGCCCGTGCCCTCCGCGGCACCAGCTCCCTCTACTGCTGCCCCCGCCGCTCCTACACCTTCCACTGCTTCTGCTCCCCCATCCACAGCAGGACCCAACTCGGCGTCTCCGGCTCCTCCCCACCCTGCTCCTGCCTCTGCACCTGCTCCAGCACACTACCACGGATCGCCTCCTCACCAGATGCACCCTGGCCCTGGACCCCGAGGCTCGCCTGCTCCCCCTCAGCAGCCCCAGCAGCACACTCCTCAGCCCGGCGCGCAACCGTCGCCCGCTGGAGATATTGAACACATGCACCACATGCACCTGCCACCGCGAAACCACTCGCAGACCAGCGTGTACCGGGCTCTCAATGTGACGGACGCGTTGACGTACCTGGACCAGGTGAAGATCCAGTTCAGCGACAACCCCGATGTGTATAACCGGTTCCTGGACATTATGAAGGACTTTAAGAGCCATACACTGGACACTCCGGGCGTCATTTCGCGGGTTTCCAACCTCTTCCGAGGGTTTCCTCATCTGATCGAGGGTTTCAACACGTTCCTGCCTCCCGGGTACCGAATCGAGTGCAGTGGAGATCCCTCGGACCCCCATCCCATCAAGGTGACCACTCCTGCAGGAACTACCACCGGTGCAGAGATGGGTATCACTCAGGGTCAGCAGCCTCAGCCTCATTTGCAGCAGCAACCTCAGCAGCAACAGCAAGGAGGTCCCCAGCAGCAACAGGGTGGTCCCCAAGGTGGTCCCCAAACCGCCGGTCCTCAGGGAGGCCCCCAGGGTCCCCCTCACATGCAGCACCCCCACCTGCAGCAGCACCCTCATCACCCCCCTCCCCATGGTGCTCCCCTCTACGGTCCTCCTTCCGAGCAGGCTGCCGGCCAGTCTCTCCAGCAGCTCTCTGGAGTCGATAACCGAGCCTCTCCTAGCGAGCCTAGCCGTCGATCCGGGGCTCCTGTCGAGTTCAACCATGCCATCAACTACGTGCACAAGATCAAGAACCGGTTTGCCGATCAGGAAGAGACCTACAAGCACTTTTTGGAGATTCTGCAGACTTACCAGAAGGAGCAGAAACCCATTGGCGAGGTCTACCAGCAGGTGACCATTCTGTTCCGAAACGAGCCCGATCTGCTTGACGATTTCAAGCAGTTCCTGCCCGATACTAGCGGCGAGGCTGCTGCTTATCTGGAGGCTGTGGGCCAGCAGCAGCGACTTCCTCCCGTTGGAAACTTTGCTCCTGCTTACCCTGGTCCTGTTCACCAGCCCAGCGGCACTCCTGGTGCTGCCACTGCTCCCCCTCCCTCTACAGCTGCCCCCTCTGTCAAGCGAAAGCGATCCTCTGTTAGCGAGTTCCCCACAGAGTACAGCAACATTCGAGGAGGCGCTGGTGCCGCTGCTGGAGCTGCTAACAAGAGAAAGAAGGAAGACTCTCCCTCTCTTCTCCCTACCCCCTCTCCCCTGGCTCCCACTTCTGGCAACGACGCTCTTGTGGAGGAGATTTCTTTCTTCGACCGAGCCAAGAAGCACATTTCCAACAAGGCTGTGTACAATGAGTTCCTCAAGATTCTGAATCTTTTCTCTCAGGGTCTTATTGACAAGGCTACTCTGGTGGAGCGAGTCGAGGGATTCCTTGGCGGCTCTCATGAGCTATTCACCTGGTTCAAGAAGTTTGTCAACTACCAGGAGAAGCCCCTGCATATCGAGAACATTGTGTTCAAGAAGTCCCACCTTGAGCTGTCTCTCTGTCCTCCTCTGGGCCCCTCCTACAGACTGCTTCCCAAGTCTGAGCGTTTCATGCCCTGCTCTGGCCGAGATGAAATGTGCTGGGAGGTGCTGAACGACGAGTGGGTCGGTCACCCTACCTGGGCTTCTGAGGACTCTGGTTTTGTCGCCCATCGAAAGAACCAGTACGAAGAGGTTCTCCATCGAGTTGAGGAGGAGCGTCATGAGTACGACTACTACATCGAGGCCAACCTTCGATCTATTCAGACCCTTGAGACCATCAGCAACCGAATCGCCAACATGAGCCACGAGGAACGACTCAACTTCCGACTGCAGCCCGGCCTGGGTCATGGAACCACCATCTACCAGAAGGTGATTCGAAAGATCTACGACAAGGAACGTGGTCTTGAGGTTATTGAGGCTCTCCACGAGAACCCCGGCATTGCTGTCCCTGTTGTTTTGCGACGTCTGAAGCAGAAGGACGAGGAGTGGCGACGGGCTCACCGTGAGTGGAACAAGGTCTGGCGAGAAACCGAGCAGAAGGCTTTCTACAAGTCCCTGGATCATCTGGGACTGACCTTCAAGCAGCTGGACAAGAAGATGCTGACCAGTAAGCAACTGGTTGCCGAGTTGGCCGCTGCTCGAGTTGATAGCAATGTTACTCCCGCCACCAAGAAGCCCCTTCTGGGACTCAAGCCTGTTCAGCAGCTGGACTACGACTTTAAGGACTACTCTGTTTTCGGCGATGTTCTCAAGCTGGTTAGTGTGTTCCTGGAGCACAGCAGCAGTTACAGTGCTAACGATCGAGAGAAGCTCGGCGTTGTGATGGATGGTTTCTTGTGGCTTTTCTTTGGCTACGAGAGCCAGACTTCCAAGGTCGAAGAGTTCAAGGAGGAGACTGAAGATAAGATGGATGAGGAGGAAGACAAGAAGGACACTGAGGCCGAGGACAAGAAGGAAGCATCACCCGTCAAGGTTGAGGGCGAGACCGAGAAGGAGACCAAGGAGGATGTCAAGGAGGAGGCCAAGGATACCAAGGATGAGACCAAGGAGGAAGGGTCTAAGGATTCTAAGGACGAATCCAAGGATGAGTCCAAGGAGGACGCTAAGGATGAGGCCCCTACTACTAACGGCCACTCCAACGGAACCGCCAAGACTCGACCTTCTCTCAGAGAAATCCTGCTCAAGGCCAAGTCTCGAGACAACAGCCCAGACGCTGAGGATCCCTCCCACCCCTGGATCCACACCGAGACTCCTCTCAACACTTCTACCCCCGGCAAGCGACACCGGTTCAACCTCTTCGCCAACACCACCATCTACGTGTTCTTCCGTCTGTTGCAGACTCTGTACCAGCGACTGGTGGAGGTCAAGGCTCTTGAGGAGACTGTTTCTGCTGAGATTGCCTCTCGAACTCCCGTCGATTTCGCCGTTGATCTCAACCTCTACGACCACAAGCTTGATGATATGGGTCTGAGATTCAAGTCCAAGAACTGCTACCCCCAGCTTCTCAACCTGTCGTGTCGTCTGATTGAAGGAGACGTTGAGCACCAGTGGTTCGAGGAGGCTCTCCGACAGGCTTACCGAAACCGGGCTTACAAGCTGTACACCATTGACAAGGTTGTTCAGGCCCTCGTCAAGCACATGCATACCGTCATCAGTGACCAGAAGTCTAACGACATCATGTTGCTGTTTGAGCGAGACCGTCTGACCCCCACTTCGTCCGTGCATCAGCAGATTCTCCACCGACTTCAGGTTAAGCAGGTGGTGGACTCGGATGAGAGTCTGTACCGAATCGAGTTTGATGAGAAGACTGGTCATGTGAGCATTGTGTACTTGTCGGGTGAGGACGAGTCTGTTAGTGTGGTTGGAGCCTCTGACGAGGACAAGTGGAAGTACTACCTTACTTCCTACGTCATGGCCAACCCTACGGAGGGTGTCAAGTCGGACAAGATTCGAATGCCCCTCCTTCGACGAACATTGGAGGACTTTGAGTCGCGCGACGAGGAGGAAGATGGACATGTGCATTCCGATTCCATCTTTGAGACTGTGGAGCAGAATCTGCTTGTTCGAATCGCTCTTGGTTCGTTCAAGATGTTCTTTGTTCCTGGCACGGAGGACTGCTTCGTTCGAAAGAGCGTTGCTTCAGAGCCCATCAAGGGCGAGACTATCCGACAGCAAAAGTTCAAGGCCATCCAGGACGGATCGTCGACTTTCAAGCAGGGTCTGGACCAGTCTCAGATTGACACTCTGACGTCGCACTTTGAGGCATTCAAGAACGGCGAGGTGGATGAGCTGTTGGTGGACATCAAGACCAACAGCACCAGTGATACCGAGGACCCTAACAAGACCACTGAGATGGTTGATGGTGACAAGACCGAGGAGGTCAAGGAGGAAGATGAAGAAGAAAAGGTTGAGACTGAAAAGGAGGATGTGGAAATGAAGGAGTGAAGGATTTTTGTATGATTATTGTATTTTATTGTAAGTTATTATTGATGATCGAGGTCGTACCAGTAGAGCATTGTCAGTATTGTAATAATATGCTATTGTAGCCATCCATTGTCTATGCGGTTGACTGGAATTATCCTAACGGCTTCGTATTTACCCCATTCCGGATGCAGTAAGACTGTCTTAGACCTTTACAGTCACGAGGACACACTAGAGGCGTATAAGTAGAGGAGTTTCCCCAGAGAAAGACACGGAAGTTCATCTACAGCATGTTCTTCTTCATTGAGCTATTTTGGACAGCAGTCTACTATTTTGGCAAATGTGGACCGTTTGAGAAACCAAACACGGTTCAACACGAAACGGTCTCTTGAAAGGCAACCTCACGACGCATAACCGAAACCATACAGTTGAAGGAATCAAGTAATATGACATCATCAATATAATAATTTTCAAAAACAACCATACAATGTAAATTTGATTAGATGTTGCAAGTGATCTACATTAAATGAGACTGGGCAGTCATAACAGCCGCTTTGGAGTCTTTCTCTTTGAACACGAGACTGCCTAACATGTGCATAAATAGTGCCGTAGGGGAAGCACCTAGAGAAAACTCGAGTAAACACGTCCCTAGTTCATTCTAGCCCACTATTTCAGGCCCTGCTACTCGCCGTTAGACGGTGTTTTGTCTCCCAAACTCTTACCCCTGTCTCGCCTTGGTCTCATAGACTAAAGTTTACTATCAGCACGTGAATACGACAAGTTCTGCTTATCGTCTTCAGCATCACACATCCATTTGCCCATGTTCAAGGAGAGCTATTACGAGAGCCAAGAGCGGGATCTGAAGGAGGACATTCGGTCCGTCGAACGGGCTTTATTTGGTCTTGAAGATCACGTGGACGAGGCCCATCTGCGAGCCCAGAAAGCTCAGAGGGAGCTGGATGAAGCAGAAGCAGACTTGAAGAGGGCACGCAAAGCCATGAAGATGGCCAAGCAGCGGCTGGACAGCTACAGAGAGCAGTTGCAAGAGCTGCATGACGCCAGAGATGGCAAGACGACGCCGATAAAGGGTCAGATCGAGACCCTGGAGCTCATGGATGAAGTCGAGATAGTCAAGGGTCTTGGGCTGGACTATCTCCAGAAACTTGAGATTAGTTCGTGATTATCGGGGGAAAAGGACAGCCCGAAGGGTCGAAGATAGTCTTACCTCTTCGAATACTTGCCTGGGTGGACTTTCCACCAGGTATTATGGCACATGTCATTTATGCATGTGCCGATGAGCTGAGAAGAGGAACTCGTGTGGTATGAGACGCACAAGAAAAGCAGTGTTGAGAAAAGAGTCTTATTAAGGGGAAAACTGGCAGGTCAATATCCCAGTTTGGCCAGTGAATCACTATGACGATACTAACATCTATTTATTACAATACAATTGATATAATTCACTTTCTAATGTAGTCCTTTTCTATATGCTATAAATACCTGTGCTGCTAGATATCGGTGTGCTCAACGCCGAAATCAGTCAACTTTTCGCCCTCCACGTTTCTCCAATGATCCCGCTTGTAAAAGTCATTCTCGGACTTCATTTTTCCAGCTCCAACACCTCCAAGCAGACAGTCAGGCTCCTCACCTCGTCGACGAAGACCGTCCTTCAAGTTCTGAAGAGGAACGTTTTCGGGGTCGTAGTCAACATGGTCCGGAGGCCAGCAGAGAGGCTCGCCTTCCTCGGTGTATCCACTTTCATTCTTCTCGAAAGTGATTCCGTCACCTCGAGGACCACCCCAGGGTAGCCAGAAGGTGAAAGGAGTACCAACAGCATTGAAGATGTTAGTGAAAAGCTCGATATCGTAAGGAAACTCGGCTCGGTCCTCGGTGATGACTTTTCGTCGAACCAGACTCTCAATACGGTCACACTCCCAAGACTCTATCTGGGTGATACCGTTGCACACATTGACAAAGACACGAATGGTAAGAATGCCAACTGTGAAAAGCACAAAGAAAGAAGCGGGTAGGAAGACAATAGACAGGATGACCTCGGTCTTGTCAAAGAGGTATGAGGGAAGATGTCTGTCTCCCCACAGTTTGATAATTCGCATACACAGCCGGATAAAGAGGTATCCAACAGTCATGTCGACCCAAACAAGAAACCGCATGAAATGAGGCATGTTTCTGTGTCCAACAGTGTTGTTGGTCCAGGGACAATGGTGGTCCATCTTGAGAACACACACTCCCAGAGCCTTGGAATGATGGGTTCGCTCAGGCTTGTAGGCCTTGCACTTGAGACAGTACATCTTCATTCCATTCTCAGGAGGAGTGTAGTTTTTGGGTGGAGATCCAGGAGGCACAATGATGGCGATGACATAGGAGATCCAGACCATGGCGGAAGCGCCTATGAACAGTGTCAGCTCGTTGTTGGACACATGGTGAGGAAGAATGTAGATGGCCGAAAAGGTCGATAGAGTGAAGATGATGATGCACGGGATTATGACTCCTATCCAAGGATTGGAGAATGTGATCATGGCGGCTGGGTTGTGTAGACAGACTCCTCTCTAAAAATCGCGTTTGATCTTGGTATGCGCTGTACATGCGCCTCTATCCCAGCTTACTAAGGGGTAGCTTGAAGAGTGCCCTAACCTTGAAACAGGATAATATTACAATGGTACGAGTTCGTACAGTAGGTGGGATGACTCAGCCCATATCTACGAAAAATCTCAATTGACTACAATGACAAATTCTTGTATTACTTATTCTTTCCTAAACGTGGCTGCTCTTTTATCAGTCTGAAAACTTCAATTGGTCCCATTATTGAAAGTCAGTTGAAGTGTGGGAAAAAGTCAATGTGGACTGATAGAGAGACCTTATCTGGTAATGTTACTAGGGTAAGACATCGGTTTTACCCAGTAGATGTGAAGCTGCTAGTCAAAGCTGCTCGTCTCGTATTCTTCATACAGCATTTTCATACAATGGAACAACTTATCGCACTATGCGGCCCGGAAAAGCCGGCTTATCTCTCCCTACAGTAGTCCCAAGCAGAAGTTTATTTTTGACAACCTTCCCCAATTGAGTCACTCCCCAGATTTTTTGCAGAGACCTTAACTTGACCACCATCAACAGCTCACCACCACCACACCAAAATGTCTGCTGAAGTTCCTTCTAAGCTCAAGCTCTGGGGAGGCCGATTCACCGGCGCCACCGACCCCCTCATGAACCTGTACAATGCTTCTCTGCCCTACGACAAGAAGATGTACGAGGCTGATCTCGAGGGTACCCGAGTCTACACTGCTGCTCTTCGAAAGCTCGACATTCTCAACGACCACGAGCTCAGCGAGATCCACCGAGGTCTGGAGGAGATCAAGAAGGAGTGGGCCGCCGGCACCTTCAAGGAAGAGGAGGGAGACGAGGATATCCACACTGCCAACGAGCGACGACTGGGAGAGATTATCGGTCGAGATATCTCTGGAAAGGTCCACACTGGTCGATCCCGAAACGACCAGGTCGCTACCGACATGCGACTCTACGTCCGAAAGGAGCTCGGCGAGATCCGAAAGCTGCTGGCCGACTTCATCAAGGTTCTTATCAACCGAGGTAAGACTGAGATGGACGTTCTCATGCCTGGATACACCCATCTGCAGCGAGCCCAGCCCATCCGATGGGCCCACTGGCTGTCTTCTTACGCCACCTACTTCACCTCCGATCTGCAGCGACTTGACCAGCTCATTGAGCGAGTTAACGTCTCTCCTCTGGGATGTGGAGCTCTGGCTGGCCACCCCTTTGGCATTGACCGAGAGTACATTGCTTCCGAGCTTGGCTTTGGCGGTATCATCGGCAACTCCCTTGTCGGTGTTGGAGACCGAGACTTTGTCACCGAGACTCTCTTCTGGGGCTCTCTGCTCATGAACCACATTTCTCGATTTGCTGAGGATCTCATCATCTACTCCACTGCCGAGTTTGGCTTCATCCAGCTCGCCGATGCCTACTCCACCGGCTCTTCTCTCATGCCCCAGAAGAAGAACCCCGACTCTCTGGAGCTTCTGCGAGGCAAGTCTGGCCGAGCCTTTGGTCAGCTCGCTGGCTTCATGATGTCCGTCAAGTCCACTCCTTCCACCTACAACAAGGATCTCCAGGAGGACAAGGAGCCTCTCTTTGACAACCTGACCACCGTCTCTCACTCCATCCAGATTGCTACCGGTGTCATGTCCACTCTCTCCATCAACAAGGAGAAGATGGAGGGTGCTCTCACCATGGATATGCTTGCCACCGATCTGGCCGACTACCTTGTCCGAAAGGGTGTTCCTTTCCGAGAGACCCACCACATTTCCGGTGAGGCCGTCCGAACCGCTGAGGAGCTCAAGGTGTCTGGTATTGACAAGCTCACTCTGGAGCAGTACAAGAAGATTGACGAGCGGTTCGAGGAGGACGTTGCCAAGGTCTTTGACTTTGAGCAGTCTGTCGAGCGACGAACCGCCATTGGAGGAACCGCCAAGTCCGCCATTCTCCAGCAGTTTGATGCTCTTGAGAAGGCTCTTTAGGTGGTCTGTATATAGGTTTTATTGATGTTGAAAAGTAGCTTGGAAAAGTAGCTTGGAAAAGTAGCTTGGAAAAGTAGACTTGCTGGACTTGAAAGTCGTAGTAACTGTCGGTAGTTTCCATTATGGAGCTCAGACTGTCAGATAGAGGTAACTTGAGACTCCTTCTCACTGTGGTACACATCAATTGTGTTCCTGGCAAGCCTATCAAACCCCCTGAGAATCCTCTTACTAACCATGCACTCATGCAATGCAGATGCAACCTTCCTTCTCAGGCGAGAAGCGTTGTGTCAAGACCAGAGATTGCTTGGAACTTCCGCTTGCGTCATTTTCAACTAACTCCATGCTCAGACTCTGGCTGGGGCTGTCAACCTGTTCATTAAATTACTCAGTTCTTCAGGGTTCAAGGCCCCTGCTTAAGGCCGCTCCTCAGCCGTATATGTCTATTTATAGAGAGTAAAATGAGTACTTATTTTGTAGGATATTCCTGGAAATATTACCTGAAAAACAGGCCAATGTCGTCATTCCATTGGTATGATGTCTTTTGAAATGAATTCCGGAACCGGTTCTAAGATATTTGCCGCGTTTAAGGGTCGGTCTAAAGCAATTTCGACAGACTTCAGTATGACGGCTATTAGTGGCAAGCAGGAGCAGGTTTTGAATGAAATATCTTCTCGACGCTGAAAAATGGATGCGCAAGTAATATAACGCAGTGAAAATTCGATCTGGATCTCGTGACCAATTCAATTGTGTGACTACAACTTCCACAATTCTCATTTTAGAGTATCCCTTCGTTCTTCCCTCAGGACAAGGACTACAATCACCCACTCACTACCTTTTCATATCTAATATCATTCACTCATTCACATACTTAATTCTCCTTGTTGGACCGTTAGAGGCATGTGGTCTACGTCCGTCTTATTGTGCGCGGTCGTGGGGTCCACAGAGGCCCATGGCGTTTGTGTTAGTTTTGCGGGCTCTGCCGCGAGACGCCGTATCGTTTGTCTTCCGGGGGATCCTGCTCGTCTCAGCTCGATTCTCCTATTCTGTCTCCTAGTTGTTCTGGCTCAGCTGGCTGCTCTCTTTGATGGGGGACTGGATTCCTGGGGGCGAAGAACCGCCGGGAGCACACGAGCCTCCACAGCCGTTGTGCTGGAGCTTGGAGATCTTTTCGGGGTTGGGGTGCTGCAGACCAACCTGGCCAGCATCTACCGAGTCGACTCGACCAGCTCGGCTCATGGCGTAGTCTCCGGAGTCAAAGTACTTTCGCTCGTTGATTTTCTTGGAGAGCACGTCCTTCTGGGTAGGCAGTTTGCCGTAGAGCTTGAAAATGCGCTGCTCTTCAGGCGACAGAGACGACACGTCGACCTTGTTGGCACGGTTGGGGTTCAGAGACGACATATGGAGCGTGGTGTGTGTGTTTCCGCGAGCTGTTTCTGTGTGGTGGAGTTGGGTGGACTGGTTCGTAGCAGGTTTGGTGAGTGCTGTGTCGACTGCTATAATACTGGGCAGTACTCGCACATACATACCGAACTGCACATAGACTCTAACTCAACTAAGTTTTGTCCCGTGTGCAGCCCAAGTGTAAAGTCCAGGTCAAGACACACTTCCAGACCTGATGATATAATGGAGGTGGACGGTGCATTCCTGCTGCCGTCGTTCCCTCAATGAAATAATACTGTCTCGGGCGCGCCCCTGTCATCTGTTTGCACGTACGGTGCCTCGTGTTCAGCTACTTTTAATATCTCTGACAGGGTCTCCCCTCTCCATCTTCAATTACGCTCGTTTTTTTTTCCATATTGCCCACCAACTAACGTCGGCGTTGAAACAAGCTATGTTACGAGAGCCAATCGCCACTCTCCGCTATGGGGCTTGATTGTTTGCCGTCGAGACAACGGAACATTTTCGTACAATGGATTGGACTCCTCCGCAAGCACATAAAACCCAACCATGTGGGGTCTTAGATCTACCCTAACCTGTAGGTGGAGGTGGCGACCCTAGAGGAGAGGGCCAGAGACACTCTTGAGCGACGCGAAGCTCAGGTGAGCAACGTGAACCTTGCCCGGGGGTGTCAAACGTGCCTGTTGGCCGCTTCCGTCTTACTTTATATGGCTCAGATAACGGAGAGAGTGTGGTGCTGCTTTGATAGCCATCAGTATATGGAGCAAGTGAACAAGAAGCGCACCTTTTTTTTTCTTTGGCAACGTCCAAAGCTACACATTTCTTCCACACCTTAAAGTGCTTGTATTGTAGCGCTACAATGAGATGCAAGAGGAAAGGAGCCCATATTATTATTCTTGTTATTCACATGTCGCACTAGTGGGCTTTTTTCGTTCCTAAGGGCTTACTAACACACTTGTCTTGGGTGCGTCCCCAGAATTGGGTCCTGAACAACGCAGCATTACATCACGTTACTTTGAAACAGCGTTTAACAGCTCGCAGACCACCGTACCTGACCCTCTTTTTGGCTCCATCGAGAGGGGCTGTGACCCTACCACATTTCCTGTCGCTTACGTGAGAGACGCTGGCTCCGTCTCTTTGCATTTCTCACGCTTGCATGTGGCCAATGGGACCGCTGGCTCTTTGAACATGCCCCCAACGGCGGGTCATGGGAACACCTTTTTATGGCTTTAGAGTTCCACATGTGAAGACTGAGCACCACCTTTCACCAAGAAAGTGAACTGAAAGCAAATGTAAACTTGGGCATGACGATATCTCAGAACGGCAGAATGAGACAGTTCCCAGACGAGGATTTAATATGGCACTGGGGAGCTTGATACCACCCAGGTTGAGACATTGCAAAGGTGTAACATTTCGAGCTGTTTCCCCCCTGAACATTCTCCTACATTCGCCAGGTGACCCCCATGTCCGGTAGCTACCTCAATCGGTGATTCGGTGATTATCCTGTGGAGGACCACACTGCAACACACTAACCCCGCCGCCCTGACAAGACTAAGAGAGTCTGGAGAAGAGCGTTGGCTAAATCTAAATTGGTCTGGAGAACAAGACCGTGTGGAAGTAAAAAGCCCGCTAATTGTTGCCAATAGACGAGCGAGTGTATAGCTGAGCCAGACCCCTCTCTCATTCTCTTCCTGTAGCATTATTATTTCACCTTGCGATATTGAAGTCAACCTTAGCCTGCCTGTGAGAAGTGCTATTGACAAGTGCTTTTCGGCAATGACGTTCTGAGGCTTTTACTCAGTGCTACGATGCACATTGGAGTGCGCTAAATTCCACGACGTTTCCTAGCTTGTCAGAAATGCCTCCAGATCTGCAATTGAGGTGGTGATACTCCACGACCATGACGTCTCATGCTCTAACCATACCCAAAAGAGCGAGTTATTGGGCAGGGTAACTTCAGTTATCAGCTTTAGCTCAACCTTATCTCTCTGTTATCCGTGTGGCGTGCTTAGTCAGGGCTCGATTTACGTCATCGGCAAACCACGTTCATATCGGCCCGTCCAAACGTAAATCGCGTGTGGAAACCTGCTGAAAATAGAATCGGTATTTCGACGTCCTGAGTATCGTACATTCCAGAAGATGACGGTGCTTGGTTTGAAAAAGTACGACCACATGATAGAGGTACCAGGTAGCTCTCAGAGGAATCCACAGCTATTTCCAAGTCTCCCATGGACAGAGCCTTTACAGATAGAATGGAGCCACCTCAACGGTGGCGTGTTCTCGCAGTGCTTTTTTCAGGTGCCTGAAGTAATGTCGTATCACCGTGGAGTATTGCTGTTCTTGAGCTTGCTACTTGGACAGGGCTCCACTCTGGCTACAAGTGCTACAAGTAGAAGTATGTACCTCGTCTGACTCAGTCGAACCTCGATTTGTAACAGCATTGACCCCTTCAAGGGAGTTATTGTTGTGTTTTGTGCTGTCACTTCTACGAATACTTGTAGCCAGCTTCTCTCTCCTTATCATTCGCACTTCTACAGTACAAGTAGGGTGTGTAGTTGTATGGTCCTTCCAATCTGTTGTTCTACTGGTATGCACTTGCAACGGCAGCTTTCAAAAGTCGGAACTCCGGAACTCCGACTTTCATCCCCCTACAACCGACTTCCCCTGGACTACCGTACATACCCGTATAGACCCCGGTCGCTGTCAAATGTCAAAATATCTATACGCTTGAAAAGCCGAACCAGTTCTTGGTATGCCTGCAATATTACGTCAAGAGCCATAGCAGGGAGGTGGAATGAAGATCGAGCTTCCCCTATTACTAGCTCGTGAAATATCCCCCAGGGGGAGCTGATTCTGTTCTTAGCCTGAATGAGTGGCTTAGATGTGACGTCGTGAGGTTCTCGGGCTGTATGCCAGTCATATAGCTACCAAGAGCTTCTCCGACTTTCAAGTGTGTGCTTGATGTGATTGGGACATTAATTACAATATCGTGTCTTTCTCTCTTTGAATGGAGTATCTTTAAGCATGAGGTACAGCTGGAGATAAGGCCGTTCGGTAGCGCAGGTTGTGCATTAGCGCGGGCTCTAACTCTTAGTCTAATGAGGTGCCGCTATACCCCTGTTGGTTCAAGGAGCTAAGGGTGACTTCTTATCACTGTATATTATTCATTTCTTATCTTTCCTGTGCGTTTGAGACATTCAGGGAAACAAATACAACGGGTAAATACAATGCGGTTCTACAATAGAGAGCGTTTCGGGGCTTGAGGAGTTTTACTATCGTTATTACTTGTACACTGGGTTCTAAGATGACTCTATATTATTGAGATATGTAATTAGGACTCTGGAGAAACTGAACCGAGTTATTAGGGAGGGAGAGATGCTGTCTAGATTTAAAGAGAGATTCCAAGACCAGCAAGGATGCCCTTGAGCTTGTCAACCAGCGCAAGAGCAGAGTTGACCTGGCCTCCGAGAACAGGCACGTCTCCGAGCAGAGTGTTAAGAACCTGGTCAACAGTAGCGAGAAGGGGACCCAGAGCAGCAAGAGCGGGTCCAAGAACAGCCTTGTCAACATCGTCAACAAGGAGAACAAGAATCTTCTCGAGAGTAGAGGTGAGGTTGAGGACCAGAGGAGAGAGGATGATGGGAACAAGGAGTCCGATCACGGGTCCGAGCAGAGGAAGATCCTCAAGAGCAGCAACAACGCTGTTAAGACCGGTAGTGAGGTCAGCAAAGGTCTTGGCCAGAACCTCGGCGGCAGAAGCAGAGCCAGGCTTGGTGATAGAGTTGACAGTTCCGGTCAGCAGGTTGAGGACGGTGCCAACAATGGAGGTCAGAGATCCAACCAGGTCAAGCAGACCTCGCTCCTGGAGAACGTGGGCAGTGTAGACCTCGACAGTTCGAGCAGCAAGCTCCTCGTAAGCCCGCTCGTTGAGAACAATAGGGGCGGGAGCGGGAGCGGGAGCGGGAGCAGGGGCGGGAGCAGCAACGGCAGCAGTGGCCAGAACAGTGGCGAGGATCATAGACTTGGCAGAGACCATTGTGAGAAGCGAGAGTATTAGTTCTTGAGGAGGAGGAAGAAGAAGATGTGTGTGATGAGAGAGAAAAGGAAGAGAAGGAAGGGGTCTTGGAGGGTCGCTTATATATTCTTGGAACGGCCAGCGGTCTGGCCGAAGGCTCTCGACTCGGAACATTTCCCTGTGCATTGTTCAGATTGGCGTGCATAGGGGGGTAGACTAAAGAACAAGCAGGGACACTAACGGGTCCTTTGTCTCCTGAACTTGGTTATCTAAGGAGTACCTCAGCTACGTGCGTGCGTGTTTGCCCAGCTCCAAAAAAGGTGGACGCTGGGTATGTAGGGCTTCGCACCTGTGCCTGAGTGCCTGCTTGGAATCTGTACAAGAAGGAGGAGAGTGTGGAGAGCATCTACGATCGTCAAGATCTGCGCAGATAGTATAACGATTATGCTTGTGGAGGATCTTCACTTTAGGGGGTAAAGGCCTACTCCACGCCAAATGACCCTGAGAGTCGCGTCTTCTGCTCTTGTCTCAGTAGTATTCGCTTATCTCGGCTGGATGATGTGATCCGGCGTGCTATGTTTGCCTCCGGCGCTGCATTCTCACGTTCCCGCCCCCTTCACCAGCTGAAGTTCCGGATCGGGAAGCGCTATCTGTCCGCATAGCGTGACGAGACATTCGGTGGAGGCGTGACGCGCCTGGGGGTGGAGGTATCACTTGGTTAGCATGGTATAGGGGTGTTAAAATGGTGGATATTTGTTTCAGACCGTTTTATGAGTCATCTTTTCTGGGGTATCTGGTTCTCATTACTGCATTTTTGGGTGGTGGATGGTTTTATCCAACTCTCCCACTCGGTGTCCCTTTCGGAATCCTGCTTTGTTCTCCTTGCCATTTGGGTTCTTGTGGTTCCTGCGGTTGAACGGATCAGGGTTTATACTCTATCCAAAGGAGTAATATTGTATGGAGGATGATAAATGCCACCCAGAGAAATGGACAGGTTAGAGCTTAGAGAACGGTATAATCTTGGATTTCATAATATCTAACACGTCACAATTTCATTCTGACAACCTCCCTTTCCATGTGGCTGAAATACACTACCAACTCCCGTCGACCATTGCGTCACCCCCCCAGATAGCGTTTAATTGTTCTCCCAAAGCTCCCTGATTCAAGCGCCAAACGAAACCCTATGCAAACTTGTCACCCAGCCATCGCACCTATCCCGATCCTATGACCAGTTTTCTACGTGTAACCTCGTTTTTTCCGGCCAGGTGGGCTTGGTGAATGTGGTGGTTGGCAAATATGAAAGAAAATGTGCTATTTCGCCATCTATGACCAGGTTTATACTCTCTGTTATGCCCAGATAAACACTGTTTATTGGTGTACCTCGAATCAGGAGAACAAGAGGCTTGGCAGGTTGCGCTGACGGCTCAACCCAAAGCGGAGGTGCTCGGAGAAGATAAGACCCGCAAACCTACAGTAGCCCGGTTTGGTGACGTGGACGCTGGTTCGGGGCATCATGTGCACCCTTACGCGTCCATTTCAAGAATACGACTCGCGTTATTCTTTGTCGCAGACGAGTACGGTATGTACATACATACGTCTACCCCCAAGGTCTCATCCCCAACAGATTCGATTCAGTAGCAACAACAATGCTCTTCCTTCCACCCGTTGGTCTAGCGCCAAGGCAACAACCCGGGGTAGTACAGGCACCGATAGGTACCACGCAGCACAATGTAGCCGTACCTACAGCCGAGTGGGCAATCTCGAGGTCCCCACTAGCGGGATTAGCGGCTAGCCCATAAGAAAAGTTACAGTGTGGACTAAAGCCATTTTGACAGCTCTTTATTCTCGAGGGTAAAAGCTCGAACAAGCGCCCTCAAGGTCGTAAATGTGCACCGACATTGCGTTTAGTGTGCATTCGGGCCTGTTCGGACTTCCATCTGACGGATGTTAGTGTGGAATTTCTTGGCTGCCTCGACTCAGGGTAAATATACGGTCTTGTGAATGTTCTTATCTCTCTGGCAGCCTGCTCTCTGTCAGCTGACTTGGCCAATTGACAAGGGAGCGGGGTATAATAACTGCTACTTCTTCGTCTTTCTAGTGCTACCAAGTTGTTCTACGAATGATAGTCACGAGACACGGTACCCACTTTGAATTCAGTGTAGCATTCAGCAACTTTCCAGCCACTTGTGCCAGCAATAGGTAATAAGACAGCACGTGTGTCAACACACCTGTTCGAACCAGCCTACAAGCATTGACAGACTAGTTTCCATGAGTTCAAGCTGAATAATTTTGTAAGAAATAATTGCAACATAATTAATTCGATGACGACCATTTACTCCTGATCTTATCTTTTTCAACAAGGCTGCTTGATTGGTTCAAGATATCTCTATCAACTCCACTAGATACTCCTGGACTAAACTACAAGTAGAACTGTTTACGAGGTTATCAATCGCCCAAAAGTTGCTAACTGTATAGACTAAAGAGGTAGGCTGGATGGACTGTAACATGGAACTTGGGAAGAAGCCATGTTGCAATCTGAACCAACCAACATTGTAGCTATCTCATAGTCTCGTAATCTCGTACTTGTACCTAATCTCTGGAGATCTACACCTTGCTCTTCTCTTTATACCTCATCTACTATTCCTAAAGAATGTACGACCAGTATAATATATTGGTGAAGATCTGTTTAGATCGCTCATCTACACCTCAGCTTGTGCGATTTGCTTTTCGGCTCCGTCAATACATAGTGCACTGTATCTTGTCAGACTTACTTGTTCGGGTCAGCCACATTTCACCGTAATTCAAGATGTCATATTCTGGTTCTGCTGAAAAATTAGGGGAAGTGCTGTCGGCTCAGTTTCGTCGGTTTGATGATATCCACTGAGCTACCAGACTGAGAGGACACTGTACTGTGAGGATGTTTGCACCGTTCAGTACAATCGAACGAAAGACACCCATTGTATCAGATATAAGACATAGGAGTCAGATACACACCGTCAGAAGTGACAGACAGAGATAAACATGACACTAACGAGAGGAGTAATACAACTTGAATCTACTCGTATGAAGTATCTTAACGAGTACTGTGGTAGTAAAGCACTGGTAAATACAATCCCCCCTCGTTAAGATCCTCGGCTTCGGGCTCGGCTCTTGACAGTTCTCAACGGATATACAGTGCTACATTGTATATCGTTTCTTCTGCCACGGGAATTGTTTTTTCTTTGCTCTCCTTTCCCCCACCAGCTTGTCGATGTTTCCATTTTGGAACGATCGTCGTGGCGTGATTAAACAACGTTCGCGAGTGATCGACACCGAGAGCAAAAGGAGACGGTCAACTTTACAAAGCAGGGTGCCCTCTCAGGGTTCGTCATCGCGCAAAAGCAGGGTGCGTGTGGGGGCTCGCTTACTTTGACTCCTGCTTAAAAAGAAAATAACAGCGCGTGTAGGAAGATGCTGGGGTGATCCAGCCCGCATAGGAGAGGTCGTTATAGGGGGAAAGTGGCATGTATCTACTCAGGCAGTGTTTTTTAACCTACTGCCCCAGACGGCACTGGTTATTGTCTCCTTACTCTCTCTTTCTCTTGGTTCAACACGTATTTATGATCATCACTGCACACACACCTGGTTGAACCAACTTTTACGTGTTTTCGAGAGACTGTCGATCTTTACAATTGACTTTGACCCTCTAGAAGAGTTACATCAGAATGTTCCTCGGAGAGGGTAAAAGTAGGAAGAAAGGAAAGCTGGGTAAAGCTTTGGAGATACTACAATGTCTACAGTGCAATTGTGAATTAATGGTTATCACTTTTGAGAGTTATTATTAACATCTATATCATCGGTACTGCAGACTTCTGACCCAGAGCTTCAAAATAAATTACTTGAATTGTAGAGATAATTTCCGCTATAGGGAGCCTCTTAGTGGTGGGTGGCCTCGACAGAAGACAGAGACTGGGCGAGGACGTTAGAGGCGGAGCCAAGGTCGGAGAGCTGGCCCTGGAGACCGGGAACGTTTCCGAGTCCACCGATAAGACCGCCAACACCGCCGAGGATGCCGTTGAGCAGGTCACCGATGGGGCCAACAACACCGTCACCAACAATGGAGAGCAGAGAAGTGGCAATGGCCTCAATAAGAGCCTTCAGGGAGGTGATAAGAGGGGAGAAGAGAACAACACCGAGGATGTCGCCAACAAGGGTGGTGAGGGGAGACTTCTTCAGGTCCATGACAAGCTGTCCAATGGCCCAGTTGAGCTTGGTGAAGAACTCCTTGACGGTAGCGTAGTAGGTGGGTCGGTCAGAAGAGGGCTTCAGGAGCAGGTTAAGGGTGCCCTGGACAAGCTGGAGGGTGATGTTGACAATGTTGAAAGCCTCACCGACGACGTTTCCAATGAGCTGGAGGTCTCGCTTGTCGAGGTCCTCAGGCTGAGTGGGGGCAGCGACAGCGGCAGAGACGATAGCAGAAGCAGCGAGGATGTTCTTGATGGCAACCATTGTGATAGATGTTAGTGGGTATTTGTCGTGTGAAACGAAGCGAACGAATGTGAGAGAATGTGTTGTAGAGAACTGGTCTGGAGAAAGAAAACTGGAGGGAGGTGGCAGCTGTATTTATAATGAAATCCTGACCCTTTGCTTCCCTCTGCATCGCTCCAATGCGTTTAGGGCCGCGCACCAAATGTTTGGCGCGCACTGGGTGTGTGATCATCGTGATCTTCGAGATCGTCGGATCGTCCAATGTTGTTTGCTGGGGGTCACCAACAAGAGCGACAACAGACAAGAGAACATGGGGCTCTGATAGCTAGAGAGAGCTATCGTCGGGGTATCTCAATGGCTCTAAAGACTGGGTATCTTCAATCCCACTTTTCTGGGGTCATTGTCCAAATCTCACGATCTAACCTTGGAGTATCACAGACTAGTCACGTGTAGAAGGCAGGTGTGAAGGGGTTCAGGGTACGCATCAGACGCACACCAACCGTCCGCTGGTTGCCCACACGCAACGCCCCTTTCTGGCAAAACACATTTTTGGATTAACATTGTCGTGACGCTGATCCTCCCAGAGAAGCAACGATTTTCTCAAGTGCGACTAAAAAATTTACAAGGGTAGTTGGCTTTCAAGCAGCACATGTTTGGGTATAGTGACGAAATCCACACTGTGGATGGGTGTGTGTGTGTATAGTCGAGCAGATCGACTCTGTCGTGTGTATCGCGATCGTAGTGTAGCATTGGCTGGCTCATTGACTAGATTTGGGGAGACACCAACGACTGGCTGAAGAACGACTTACTTACCACTTACTAAACACTTTCTTACCACTGACTTGCCACTGGCACTTACAATTCTGACTGGAGCACCTCACCCCTGTCAATGTTGTGATTATTCGTGGCCAAATTGGTTTTATCATGTGTTGGTCTTTGGCAGCCCAGGGCAAACTGTACATACTCAAGGTATGCCCACGGAATGAAAGTGAGCCCAGAGATGTTGGGCGATACGGGATGTCACCAAGAAACGCGTCGCCGAAAGATACATACATTGGTATTTGCTTGTTTGGGCCCTATCCTGGCCCTGGCGCTGCAGCCCGCCTTCCCTGCATGCTTGTACATGAGACTGACCACCCTTTCGCCCACTCGGAAAATGCTCGGAAAATGTAGGCTCCTGAAAAGATCACCTTAACATTGAGTGTCCATGGAAAGCATGGAAAAAAAAGTGAGGGTTGGATAACGACGCGTGCTGTGCGAGACAGGGCCGCCTCTCCCGCTCGTAAAAATAGTCTGCTTCCTGTCAAAAATGTCTGGGACAGGTCAATCAGCAGATACAGCCGGTATCATGCTTCCTAACAGCCTATAGATGATGCGGCTGTTGAGGAATGAGCAGCTCCTCCATTAGAACTCCATTTTGGTGATGTTTAGAGATCCCCTTATCCAGCCTCACCCACCCTCCAGCCGATACGTTCGTTATCATTGCCAATCTGACTGTTCATCACGTCTATCATTCACTTGTGTGTGTACATCCGATTACTCATGGTCTGTTTACCAAAACCTCTATCCAGCACTCGGGCACACTGTGTACACTGTGTAAGTTTGGTTTCGTGGCTTCTACTTTTCAATTGATCTACAGCAATGCACCATTTCAGTGAAGATCTCCATATACCCAAAACAACACGTCTGGGGTGATCGGCCGTGAGCCATAATTCACCTTGTCCTCCTCTGCCAACAAGCGAGAGAGAGCTGGACCGTGAGCTGGAATGAGGAGATCTACCATTCACTATGTGGACGGACCCGGGAATGTATATGAATTCGGGTCTGCATGTTTCTACTGGTACCCCTGAAGACCGTTGTCCTATCCGCTCTCCCCGTGTTTCTTGTTCCTGGTACCCCTTGATTCCTAGGCACCAGGGGTTGCTTGTGGTCTGTACCTTCAGACAGGGCCTTTGACTGTGGTCTAATGTTAACAGCGGTCAGCCAAAGGGCCTAACTTGCCCCCTAACTCAGAGCCTGTCCAAAGAGAGTGCTACAAGCGATAGGGATCTTCGCTTCTGCAAAATGTTATTATAGGTCTGCGAGCCAAGGCATCCCTGGAAGCCTATTGCGACGATAATCATAGATTCGACGGCATTGGGACATCCGAATCTGGCGTTAAGAACGCTGATCAGCGCCCTTCAAAGACAAACAAGTGACGTTTCCAGTCACAGCAACCACGCTATTGGGCAACCGGGACTCTAGACCCTAGGGTCCGCGATCCCTTCGGGCATGGGAGACGCAGGTGCGGCCAAACGCGTGATAATAACGCCCATATGAAAATACAACCCTGAGAGACAACGCGATGGAGTATCGGCCAAATGAGACATTGCCGATGCCGACAAGTACCTCTGCGGGTGCTCATCTCATGGCAACGGGCTGGTGTAGTGATTATCCTCGGCCCAAGCATGAAATCGAAGATCGTTGTTCTCGTTGACGATCTTGCACTGTTAGAACACGGGTTAGGGGAAATCGTCCAAGTAAAGCTCCCTTTAGGCTTTGATCATCTTTGTTCAACTTTGTTGGCTGTCTTTCTTTCGGCCGAGGTGCTTCTCTCTGCCGTTTTCTCTCTCTATACCCTTCCAATTCTCCCAGCATAACATATCCAAAAGCCACACCAATGAGATGTTTTTAAACTTTGTTAACCGACCCGTTAAGCCTCGGAAAAGCAAACTACAAGCCCATTGTTTAACCATTGTCAACTTCATTCTCACTGCAGAAGTTGATGGATTGTCCGCCAATCACACATCCCGTTACACCTAACTCACCAGCCCACGTTACATTGATAGGCGTGGTGATTACGTACTTGTAGGGACCATGAACAGAGCTGTGTTCAGCCTCCATAATTACATGTTGGGACTGAATCGGGTTGAGAGTCAATGGAACATCCCGCCTGCAACATTTGCACCCAAACCACACGCCAAATTGACTCCCGATTGTGCGTACAATGACGAGCCGGGTAACTGCAAAGTATGGTCTCTGTGGGTAACCAAGTTTCCCTTTCTGGACAAAAATCAATCAATTTGGTTAGCATGTTCCACTGGAGAATTTGGGAGACTTGGCAGTTATCATAGTCCAAGGTGTATGCCTGGTTAACGTACTCCGTACTTGTAATATGGACCTCCCCACGTGTAAACAAAATTCTGGGGAAATAAATAATATTCTCACAGGCTAACCACTCACCCAGGCTGATCGATAAACCAGCAACTCTACTCTGCTTATCCGATGAAGCGATTGTCATCAAAAGATCAAAAGACCAAATGGAAGCAACTTCGCATACGCAATGCGGGCTGACACGGCTCAGGCGATGATGCTGATCCCTGGTAGGGAGAATAGACGTCTTCAGGTTGTCTTAGACGAGTCTGTTCTGGTCTCAAGTTTGTCTTTGTTACTGTCCCAAGTTTATCCTATTCATCAAATGTATAGAATTGAGAGGTATAGACGTTTCCGGTGTATTAATGGGTGTTTTTGGACCAGCCAGATTCATGAACAAGTATGTACCCCGTACTGTAACCACTCCAGGATCGGTTGTCTCCACCGGGCTGGATGGTGGTATGAAACGGGTGTCACAGTGGTGCTCATCACAGTGTCCATCTTCATGACAATCATTTTATGCCGCTATTTCCTCACCCCACTCCGCTGGTGCATCTTTCAACGTCTATCACTTTCGAAGAAGCAAGCTGTATACTGACAAAGCATGGTTATTCACTCAGGCTTAACTAACGTGTGGTTATGGCCCATCGACCTATGAGAATGTTCTCCACCAAACTGGACCCACCAAACTGGACCCAAATTGAACTCATTAGAACAGCCAATGACCAATATTGCAGCCAAAACGCCGTTAAACACCCATCCGGGGTCTCCACTCTGCTATGAGATCGGCAGTTATGGTATATATTGACCAGGGACCATGATCTATGGTCCAACACTCAAACTTCAGCTAAACCGTCAGGCTATAGAAAAGAACTACAATACCCAGGGTGTTAAAGAACATACATCTTAGATCCAACTTATATTACGAACAAGAGTCATGGCCATTATACCATTATACCCATGCTATAGCAAGGGGGCAGTACCTGGTAGGACCATTGGCAACGGTCGTGGTCTAATTACTTGTACCACCACCAGTTGAGCCCACGAAGACAAATTGTTTATTTCAGAAAAAAGTTCTGGGGTGGGCCTGTTCTTATTCTGGTGGAGGAAATGGGGTTTCAGCCAGTCCCATGGTATCTGACAATGTTCCACCGAAATCACAATCAGTGGTAATTTGCCGGACCAATTGAACGCCGACATACCCGCTCAATGGCCAATCAGTGTCGGAGACCGACTGTGGCGCATTTAGCGTCGGCGCTAGCGGGAGTCTGAGGTTCGTGGCTATGGCGTTGGTCTGTAGTAAACAGTAGATGGGCCATAGAATGGGCTACATAGATAGGCCACCGTGGATAGCTTACAGAGGTGGCTGGTCACGTGACCCCATCCTGCCACATTTATTGTCCAATCATTTTCCACAACCTCCCTTCATAGCTCTATATAATCCACCCTTGCCTCTTCATCTCCCAGCAGGCATGACGACACGCATAGATACGGCGTGGCTTGCATTAGCCACGGAAATACGCCATCAAAGAATTCGTGGCACAAGTGTGGCTGGAAATGAAACCGTGATCCAGAGGAAGTTATAAACACTTGGCTGGGGTTCTTTTGCGCGCTCAATTGGCCTCCAAAACCAGGAAACAAAAATGCCCCATTCTCAGAAAAAACCAAACTTCCTTATCATTGTCGCTGATGATCTGGGATGGTCAGACACCCAGCCTTTTGGAGGAGAAATCCACACCCCCAATCTTGAACGGCTGGCCAAGTCTGGTGTCAGATTCACCGACTTCCATACCGCCTCTGCCTGCTCTCCTACGAGATCAATGCTCTTTTCGGGAACTGATAACCACATTGCTGGTCTGGGTCAGATGGCTGAGACGGTGAAACGGTTCACTGAGTTCCAGGGAAAGCCAGGATACGAGGGATATCTCAACGACCGAGTCGCTGCTCTTCCAGAGCTGCTTTCTGATGCTGGCTACCATACTATTATGAGTGGTAAATGGCATCTGGGTCTTGTTCCTGAACGATTTCCTTCTGCTCGAGGATTCCAGAAATCGTTTGCTCTCTTGCCTGGTGGAGCCAACCATTACGCCTTTGAGCCTGGAACCAAAGAGAAGCCTGCAGTTCCCTTTCTTCCCCAGCTCTACGCTCAAGATAAGGAGTATGTTGAGGTAGATGATTCCCACTTTTACTCCTCTGATAGTTTCACCGATCAGCTTCTAGAGTATCTTGAGGAGAAGCCTGAAGATAAACCCTGGTTTGCTTATCTTCCCTTTACTGCTCCTCACTGGCCTCTTCAGGCTCCCAAGGAGTACATTGAGAAGTACAAGGGCAAGTACAATGAAGGCCCTGATGTTCTACGAGAACAGCGACTCAAGGCCCAGGTTGAACTTGGGCTTGTTGGAAAAGATGTCGTCAGTGCTCCCATTCTAGCTGATAACGAAACTGAATGGCATGACAAGACCGATGAAGAAAAGGAGTACTCTGCCAGAACCATGGAGATTTACGCTGCCATGGTACAGAAGATGGACGAGAACATTGGCCGGGTGCTGGATCACCTGGAAAAGACCGGAGAGCTGGACAACACCTTCATCTCTTTCATGTCTGATAATGGAGCCGAGGGTGCTATCCTTGAGGCTATTCCTCTTCTCACCAATGATCTGAACGAAAAGTACTTTGACAACTCCCTTGAAAACATTGGAGCCAAGAACTCCTTCATCTGGTACGGTCCTCGATGGGCCCAGGCTGCTACTGCTCCTGCAAAGTACACCAAGGGATACATCTTTGAGGGAGGTATCCGATGTCCTCTCATTGTGAGATATCCCGGATTCGAAAAGCCTGGCTCCATCTCTCACGAGTTTACTACTGTTATGGACATTCTTCCTACTGTTCTCGAGCTGGCAGGAGTCACTCATCCCGGTACAAACTACAAGGGCCGAGAAGTTGTTGTTCCTAGAGGAGTCTCGTGGGTGTCGAACCTGTCAGGCAAGTCCAAGGACGCTATTCACAGCAACACCCACTTTACAGGATGGGAGCTCTTTGGACAACGTGCTATTCGTAAGGGCAACCTGAAGGCCATTCTTGCTCCTGAAGAGGGCAAGGAAGATACCTGGGAGCTTTACGACTTGGACGCTGACTTTGGCGAGACCAAGGATTTGGCCAAGACCCATCCTGATCTTCTCAAGGAACTGGTGGAGCTCTGGTACCTTTACGAGGGTGACTGTGGAGTCTTTATTCCCGATAATGCTGATCAGATGAACCTGAGTAAGATGCTCAAGGAGAACCCTCGTCGAAAGGCCTGGGGCGAAAAGAAATAGATGCATAGATTGATTCTTGTAAATGCGAGTATATGGTATGAATAAATAGGGTGAGAGATTAGAGATAGGTAGAGGGGAAAACAAAGACGAATCATGCGATTGTATTGAAACAATCACGCCTGGTCCTCACCTGCATAGCACTCATTGCAAGAGGGTGAGCGCCCGTAGTATGATACACAGCGCTCTAGGCGAGTCATAGCGACTGTGTGAAATCCACTACCTCGCCCTCGCAGTCATTCTCTCGGGTCTCTCTGTTCTCTCATCTTTTCTGGACTTGCCGGCTGTCTCCAGACGCGACAGCTTGAGACCTTCACGGACCTCCTTTTCTGTCAAGAATGGTGGCGCAATAATGGTTCTATCAGGAGTCTGAGGACCATTGGAAAACAGCTCATGTACACCCAGATCCTTCCAAGCAGGGGTTTTCTTCACAGCTCGATGGTGCTGGTTGCGCGTTCCAAACAGGGAAGCTCCATCGGCAACAAGTCCGTCATCATCATCACTCAGCTGAGTGTCATGCTCTGGAGCCACGTCAATGTGGTCAAACTCCAGTTTATCCTGCATCCATTCGTCAAAGACAGTGCATGTCTTTGGTGCTGTGAGATGGATGTGTGATCTCACCGAGTCTCTCTGCATTTTGAACTTGTACTTGTATGGATGGTGATGGAGTCGCGTGGTGGATCTATTGTTTATGCATGTTCGTTAGTTCACGTGGACAGTCCGTCACTGTGGAGTGGTTGGGAGTTTACGTAATTCTTAACCAGTTTGCAAATAATTAAGCTTATCGTGTTCAGAAAAAAATTAAGCTCGAATGACATTGAATCATGTGACCTACCCGTTTATCTGAAGTAATATGGAGATGCAACAATCAGGGGATATAACCAGTCACTACATCGCTTCCAGCACCTATAGACACATAAACTAGTCCATTGATTCACTCAACTACCCAGACTTCTACCCCTCCCCCACCAAACCAAATCGGGGTCTCTCATTAGTCCCGCAACCTATTAAGTGCCTCCTTTGGGCAACGCCGGTAATAAAACACTGCTGCTCGGAAATATCGGATCGTCGGACAATGCGGCTTTTACAGGGCTAGCCAAACTGATTCAGCAAGAGTGAAACAGGTGTCTCTACAACGCTGGTAAATACGGACAAAAACAGCAGTAGACGATAACTGTCACCTGTCCAGTGATATACGGGCGGAGTCTTCTGCAAAAAGCTGTCAAAATTGGGCAATGTACGGTCTAATCTGCTGTCATTTTGGTGTGGCGGATTTTCGCCGAGCTCATTGATTAACAGTAGCAATAACGGCACCATCAAATATGACCTCCCTGACCGCGAGCTCTTTTCCAAAGACAGTTCATCTTGGTTACATTTTCTCATTGTTCGTGGAGGTGGCCATCTTATTTAGGAAAAGCCCTTATCCATATTGCCCAAGATTGTGCGCAATCTACGTTAGTGTAGTGACGACCGCCCGTTCCTGAGGGCATATAGCGAGAGGTAAAAAATGGCGCTTAGGGACCGCTAGAAGCAAATTCTGGCCTCATACGTACAAGGACAATATCCCAAGTAATCAAGCCGGCTGCAATGCACCCTCCCCCTCCCCCAATTACCACTTGCATCTCTCTCCTAATCATCCCCCCCACACCATTGCTCCTCTAAATAACGCTAGCATAGCCCAACCCTAAAAGAGAGTGACCCAGTCCCATCTCCGACACATCACCACATCAATTTACTCCACCACACCAGACAGCAGCAAAAGCACACTACGAAAATACAATGTCGAAATCCATCGTCCGTTCCATCAAGAACGTCACGAACGGATACACCTCGGCCCAGGTCAAGGTCCGAAATGGTGAGTATACAATTCCCCCCCTTCTCTCTAGGGTATATTGCCCTCTCCCCTCATGAGATACCACTCAGATTTTATCGGTCTACTAACACCCAGCCACATCCAACGACGCATGGGGTCCGTCCACATTCGACCTCGAGGAAATCGCCAGACTCACCCACTCCAACCAGGAGCTGTTTGAGGTCATGGACATGATCGATCGACGACTCAACGACAAGGGCAAGAACTGGCGCCATGTCATCAAGGCCCTCAACCTGCTCGACTACTGCATCCACTGTGGCTCTGAGAATGTGGTCCTGTGGTGCAAGGATAACCTCTACGTTGTCAAGACCTTGCGAGAGTTCCATTACATTGACGAGAACGGCCGGGACCAGGGAGCCAGCATCCGTTCCCGAGCAAAAGAAATCACCTCATTGCTGCTGGACGACGAGCGACTACGAAGCGAGCGGGCCAACCGGTCTTCGTGGAAGAAGGGCCGACGAGCCCAGGGAGATGACTACGGCTCCGACGAGGATGGAGGAATTGTGTCTTCTCGAACCAGAACCGCTGACAGACGGGGAGATGACCGACGGGAGGATCGACGAGAGTCCCGACGACCCTCCAGACGAGGATCTACGCCAGACGACGATCTTGCTCGTGCACTTGCCGAGTCGCAGCGAACGGCTGAGGAGGAGGCTCGAATGCGACAAAACGGAGGAGCCGAGGACGAGGCTCTGCGAAAGGCCATTGCCCTGTCTGAGGAGGAGCAGAAGAACCGAGATCTTGGCGGTGGCTCAGCATCTGCACAGCCCATCAACCTCATCGACACAGACAGCTTCCCTACCCAGTTCCAGCCACAGCAGCAGATGCAGCCTACTGGCTACGACCTGTTTGGAAACCCCATTTACGGTCAGCAGCAGCCCACCATGAACACTGGTGTGCTTCAGAACGCATACGCCACAGGAGGCATGTTTGACCAGCAGCCCAACCAATTCCAGCAGCAGCAACAGCAGCAGCAGTTCCAGCCCCAACAGCAGCAGTACACCGGCTTCCAGCCCCAGCAGCCCCAGCAGCAGCAGTACACTGGTTTCCAGCAGCAAAACGACTTTTCCCAGTCCTTCCAGCAGCAGCAGCAGCAGCCTGCCGAGCCCCTTCAACCTCTCAAGACCGGATCCAACAACCCCTTTGCAAAGCATGACTCCACCAATGGCTCTTCCAACACTGGTCCTTCTCTCAACTTTATGGCTTCTAACAACATGACCACTCAGGCACATCCCAACCAGCAACAGCAGCAGCAGCAGCAGCAGCAGCAACAAGCACCCAAGCAGCGTGCCCAGGTTACTGGAGGTGCTCATCCCGAACTCAACAACCTGCTCATGACCGGAGACGGTGTCGACACCTTTGGAAACACTGGAGAGACCCGAATCCCCGCACAGCACACTCGAGATACGTTCATGAACACTCGTCTGCAGCCCCAGGCCACCGCCAACAACAACCCGTTTGTGGGCCAGCAGTACACCGGTATTCCCAGCACCCAGATCCAGCCTGCAGTGACGGGCTACGGTTTTGGCAATGCGCCACAGCAGACCGGCATGCAGCAGCACAACGGCCAGCAGCAGTACGGCCAGCAGCAGAACCAGCAGCAGTATGGTCAACAGCAGTATGGACAGTACGGACAGCAGCAGCCTCAGCAGCAACAGTACGGCGGCGGAGCACCCCAGCAATCGCTGATAGATTTGTAAGATGCCTACCAGGAGGCGTGAGATACGAGACGACGATGATTTGATGCTTTTCTTTAGTGTAATGATTATGAAGTGGACTTGCAGCAAGCCACTACTAACGATATATGAGGTTTCTGTACTTAACGACGATATGTATTTGTAGATGATACAGTACAGCACAAGTACAGTAATACAAGTAGGAGGTGTTATCAAGTTCTTTGCTATGAAGCAATTAATGGTTTATTAATGGAAATGCTAATAAATAGGAACGAACGTTGACCTTGATGGCAACGTCTTTTTTTGTCTTTATGTTACAGTGTTAGTTGGTGGTGGTGTTTCGAGATTGCTGTCAGCTCTCTTCCCGTCTAATGATCACACTGCCCGCATAGCTCTCATCGCTGCTGCTCTGAGTAGGAGCCACTCGGGGGTTGGGCTCGTAGTAGTCATCAGGGCCGATAACTGACCCAACAGGCGAGAAACGAGATACGCGAGATCCCCGAGTGGAGTTTCGAGACAGAGGATGTTCAAACAGACCAGTATCGTTCTGAGGATGGTCTCCTCCAGTGAAAAAGTGATAGGGGTGGTTAATGACTGGCTGAGCAGCCTGGTTCGTGGAACCAGCACGAACGTGGCTGTTCTGCTGTTGCAACACGTATTCAGCATCAGATCTAGCATTGGAGCCACGATGTACAGGCGACTCACTATTGACATTGCTGGACCAGGTAGTTAGCACTGCTAGATCGTCCGACAGGAAGTTTGGACCCACAGAGGCGTTGGACTTGCTGCCCAGAGCAGGTGGCGGCAGCAAGTGATTATGTGAGGCAAACTGCGTGGCTGCCACACTGCTAGGATTAGCTGTGTTGTTTTTGTAGAGAACGTCTTCTGGAGGAAAGTCAATGTTCTCCATGAGACGCATGAGACGCTCAATAAAAGTTCGAATTTCGGGCGCGGAAATGGGCTTGCCTGAAAATCGAAGTCTCTCGTAGAGCTCGACAAACTGAAAGCCGACATTTGCGTCCGAAATGACATGGCACGAAATCAAATGCGAAATGTACTCCCGGAAGGGCATACCGATGGGTTTTCCGAACGAAAAGTGAATGTTTCTGGCTCGCGAATCAACCAGTAATGCAGTAGTGTCCACAACATCTTTGTAGGGCACATCAGGGGGAAGGTCTCCTGACGAGTCAGGGGGAGCAAGACCGTCATGGTCCACCTTTTCTATTGGGCGTGTGTCTCGCAGGATTTGCTTGCACCTATCCAGGTCGTTTTTGATCTCTTTGGCGATATCTTTAGGCACATCGTCTGGGCGAGGCACGTAGCGTCGAGGAATATCTGCGAGGTTTTGTCGGGTTCGAAACAGTCGTAGAAACGAGAGAAGTTTAGCTAGGACGATGAAGATGACGCAGCCAGCAATGACGATAGCACCGTTCCAAAACTGGTTGGTTTGTCGCGACTGGGTGATAATGTCAATAGGCGAAACGACCATGAAGCCGATAATGAAGACGATGAGCAGCACATGCGAAAGCAGATAGAGCCACTGCTTGAAGGATCGTTTGGCCCTCAGAGGCTCTGTGATCAGGGTTTTGGAGCTGTCTTCGGACGGTATCGATGCGGTGACCACCGTCTTGACCGTCGCGCCTCTCAGGGTCCCCGTCCCTTCGTCTTTTTCCATGTGTAGTGTTGTTGCGTTGAGCGACTGGCGATGTTCTTCAAGATGGTGTGCTCACGAAGGTTATAATCATGCACAGCCGCTGGCATGCAAGAGCCCATGGAGCTCTGTCGTCGTGGAGACTAGAAGCATTTATATCCAAAAGGGGTAACTAATACGAGTTATGGGAACATTTCAATAAATACTGCTTACTAACGAGTTTTGATTTTCTTTCTCATCATCTGGTCTTCCCCTTACTCATGCCTCATTCACAGTATCCAAGGCTAATTGAAACTACTCGGCCTGAGTCTCGGTCTTTTTCCCAACAACGAACTTCTTATTTTCTCTTGTCTGGCTGCAGTCTTTTAATCTGCGCAGAATGCGGGGCTACACACAACGTGAAATAATACGGCTCGTGTTAATCAAAAACGAGCAAAATTTGATTTTTGGGACCCACCGTGACAAAATTTTCCTCATAGAGTGTTGCCACCAGTTGCCACCATCCTTTCAAAGTATATATCGCAGACTGTTGTGATGGACAGAAGATGGACAGTGAGTTTCAGTTTGAGAGGCAGAAAACGTGGGATTTGCAGGGCTTGCAAAAAACGTTGATCTCTAAACTTCACTTGAAGGGGCATAATAAGGGGTTTAGGAGAAAGAAAAGCAAATAAATCTAAAGAGGACTGCTTTCAGGAGCTTTTAATCCAATTTCTATTCATTTTACACCCACAAACGATCATAATACCCCATCCAAAAACAGTCACATTCTTCAAGGAGTCAAAACTCTATACAACGGTTATGCATGCAATCCAGGCACCGACCAAAGAAACAGATGGATCAATACACCTTGTAAGCACCAGTTTTATATTCCCTCTAACTAAATGTTCGACATGTATCTGTCTTGGCTTCGTGGGCCTTGCTCCACCAAGTCTTCAAAAGTCGGCTTCGTTATAGTGCCCTCGTGTGGGGTTGGACCAACGGGATATATACGAAACAACCTGTATCTACGAGGGCTAGAAAAAACGGGATTATTATTATGCTATCAAGGAGAGGTCTATTCTAAAGGGCGACCTACCATTTTTGTGGATTGTGAGAGTTTCAGAGAAAGAAAGAGAGTCTTCTTAGTCAAGTCTTCTTAGTCAAGTCGTCGTCGCTGGTTCTGCAGCTTGATGTTCTCGTATTGTCGACCATCCTTTCGTCGACGCTGGTTCTTGAACTTGGGGATGGATCGAGCTCCGGCAGTGACCTGGGTGAACAGGACATAGATACAGGCAAACACGATGACAACAGAGGGGATAGTGATGATGGTGATCATCATACCCTCCTCGTTCTTGTCCAGATCAAGTCGGCCCTTGTCCTTCTTCTGAACAATGGCACCTCGTCGGAACCGCACAAAGGTGGAGTTTTTCAACAGGTACTCCTCGGTGATCTCATCGTCGTCCATGTAGTCGGGCTGGATGGCAACGGCAACCTTTTGCTCGTACTCACCATCAAGCCACTCCTCCTCAATCTCCATGGGGTAGACTCCCCAGGTGTTAGACACCCACTCGGTGATGTGGAAGGCGTGCTGGTCCTCAAGCTCTCGCTTGTGAAGAGCCTTACCCTGGATGTATGCGCAGTGGAGTCGGACCTTTTCGGCGTCGGGGAACTCTCGAGTGTACCAGGTGAACCAATGGACGTGGTCAAGCATGACACCCTTTCCGTACTGGGGAGAACACCAGGGTCCAACTCGCTGCTTCTTGACCTTGATGAACTTCTCGGGAGTGCATCGCTCGACAGGGTTGAAAGAGGCCTCAATGGGGTCTTCCTCATCCATCATGACATTATGGACCACCATGGCTGTAGCGTCGGCAGTCTTGATTCCGGCGGATCGGGCGTTTTCAGTCACCATTCGGTTGACCTGAAAGTGGTCTCCGTACTCCGGAGGAGCGTTCTTGGTCTTTCCCTTGACCACCTTGGGAGTGATGGTCTTGGCCTGACCGTCCTTCTTGAGCTTGATCCAAGGGTTGGGCACAGCTCCCACCTGTCGCTGCCCACGGAAAAGCGCGTCTCCCCACACGGTGGGAGTGACATGCATGGGTTCTCCGCCGTCTGTGGGCTTGAGCAGCCACGGTTGGGTCACGTGGGCCTTTGTGACTTTGGTCTTCTTGGAAAAGACCTTGGGGGGTTTCTTGAAGGGGTCTGCTCGCTTCTCGAGGTCAGACACGTCTGTGGGCTCGGATCCGGGCAGATCTGTGATGGTGGAGTAGTCGATGGCTTGGGTATCGGCCACGGTAGCTGTTGGCAGAGCCAGAACGGCTCCGGCAAGAAGAAGTACCGAAAATTTCATTGTAGAGGTGTGTTTAGCTGGTACACGTGTGTTGTAGCTATGAGATGGGGTTGGGGAGTGCGAATGCAAGTGTTGAGGGCACTGGATTGATGCTGGGCTCAAATGCGCTTGTTTTCAACGTGGGTACAGGCGGTGGCGAAAAGGGTCGTGGCTTCTCAGAGGAGGTAGAAAGACGGTTGGAGGGTGATGTGTGTTTTAAACCTGATGCGTGATTTAGCTCAAAAAATAGATACCGTGAAGTCTAAGCAGAATGTTGGCACGGCTGGGAGAAGGAAATTGAGTGAAAAGTAGGCTGTCTGGAGGGGGAAAACGTGCGTTCGAGCGGTAAAATTGTTCCCAACAGCCACGTGGCAGTTTTTGCAGGCTCCAACCGCAAATACCTCGCATATTCGCGCCTTTACAGCCGCCTTACTTTTGCCACTCGTATCTCGACGTTACGTTTCCCGGACTTGTAGAGTTTTGAGTCTAATCCATGTTTTTGGTGGCACCCAAAACCTGTTCCGAACACGAGTATTTTCCAGCATATGCACATTTTCCTGGGACCGTTAAAAATTAAATCCGACGGAGATAACGCATTGACAAAAAGTTTGACGAGTTTGACGAGCACTCGAAACAGAAAAAGTTCAGACAATCAACGGCAAATATTCTTCAGGGCTTTCTATCACAATACACAGGGCAACAAATAATGGCTGAACAAATAAAAACCAACCTTGTTCACCAGCATTTATGGACAGATGTGGTCATCCATAAGACCAACCTCATAGATCTGGTCCATGGCACTCCACCAAAGACCCTGCATCCTGATGACCCCGAAATCAGATCCGAATGGCTGGTTCCTGCAAGATCCAACGACGATTGGACCATCAAGCAGTGGGACGAGTGTTTCCGTGAGGCTGAGGGTGTGGCTGGGAAGGACGTTGATCGTATGCTTATGGCTATTGTCGACAACGACTCCACCATTGTCTACTACTTTGTCTACAAGGGTCTGGTCAAACCTCGAAAGAACTAGACCAACATCAACAACAATTGTTCTTATTACATCCCGCACCGTTATGATCCCGGTTCAGGCACTATCATCTTGCATTATAAATATATATGTACATTACGAAGCAGTACAAGTACAATCCTGGAGCAGCCAGACATGTAGCTTCACCAAGTGTTCTCTTACCACCTTCTTCACTCCAAGTACACCATGGACTCATCGATCACAGGGCTCAGTTTCACATTGCCACAGTTGACCCAGCGTCTCACTGACTTTTTGAGAACCCGTCCTCCGATTTTCTTTTCCTTGGCCTTTTCGTCGCTGTAGAGAACCACAGCATGCATTTCTTTGAGCGCTCGCATCACATCTTCGGGCTGGATATACGTGTGTTCACTGATTGACTCAATAGAGATAATCTCCTCGGTACACTCTACCAAGATGAACCTCGCTATCGTAGCACACCAGTAAGACATGTATGACAAGGTACCGAATTTCGATAACGGTCGCTCTGGACTTCCTTTGCGACCTTCGTACTTTGACAGAACGTATGAGAATTCGATCAGCAGTTTTCCAAGCCCTCGTCTTTGGTATGGTGGAAACACCAGAATGCAAGCCAGGTTATTTTCGTCCCATGACAATTTCTCCTTGGAGAAGAAACCCATGGGCTTAAAGTGCCTACTGCTCGCAGAATCTTTGCCTAGCACAACGTAGAACTCGAAGGCATCAGCTCCAAAGAAGACAGACTTGTGATCAAGGAAGAGCTTTGCAAACAGACAGAGGTTCTGGCAGTAGAGCTTGTGAACAGCACCGTCAACACGACGAATAGCGTAGTCTTTGGATTTGTAGACCGTTTCTCCAGGATGCTTGAAGACATATTTGCATGTACTTCTATGCTGGGCCATATCCTTGGAGACCTTTGAGTATTTGAAGCAAGAATCGCAAACAAACAGTTGCTTCACCTGGAAGTCGACCTGGGCCGGTTGCTGTTCATTAGGAGCCACGGATGCGTTTGCTGAGGAGCCTGACGACGAAATCGTCGAGGATGTTAATGCAGAAGAGACTCCTCCCGGTGTACCGACTGATGGCGAGCTGTATCGCTCAATGAAGAGCCTGGACATGTCGCAGGTGTGATTATCCTTGTCCTTGTCGAGAGCCTTGGCCTCCATCAAAGCCATGGCTCTCTTCCAGGTGAGCTTTTTGAGCTCCTCCTTCTGAGAAAAATAGTATGCCGACGAATGGTACCACGTGTCGAATTCACGGGGCCCAAAGACCACCCGTCCAATGTTTCGAGGAGGCTCTTCTTCCTCCTCATCATCCAAAGGGTCGTCGTGCATTAGTGTGGGCATGCCAGGCGAAGATGTTGTCTATGATGATTTTCTTCGTTTCTCGTCACCACACACAACCCTCATGCATGCTTCAGCGTCGCGCTTAAAGCCATGAGCAAGAGCAAGAGACCTTTGGAGGAAAGTATAGGTAGCAATCAATTGATTTGAAAAGTGGTTTTTATTCTATACCGGTGAATAAACCTGATTGAACGTTTTTTCGCTATTTTTTTCTTCATTTTATGTCATATTTCATCCCTCAAAAGTGCCCACTCTTTGAACAGTGCCACTTTTTGGTCCTCGAATTTAGTCACACATTTTTTCGACTTTTGCCCCTCACAAAAAAATTGGCTCCCAAAAGTCTCAGCTGCAGTGGAGTTGCAGGCTTGTCTTCGCTGCTAAGTAGTGTCTGAGTAAATTCTAAGTAAAACCCTGGGTTAAACCATCTCTCCCAACTGAGTATCACATGACAGTGCATTCACCATGCACCTTCAGAAAAAATTGGGCGATATAGCATAACCTGAGTGAAGCCGATTCAACCCATCGCTTCAACTATGGCGAAATACAAGCTAGGATACAACGCCAAGGGCCGAGCCGGCTCGCTCAAGAAACAGCAAGAGCTCAAGGCCGCCAAACAGAAAACGTGGGTCAAGAACCCCACCGCAGAGGAGGAGGACGAAGATGCCAATGCGGAGCTCATGGTACCCAAGAGTCAGGCTGAAAAGGAGGCTCGAAAGAGAAAGCTCCAGGAGGAGCTCACACCTGCCGAGAGCAAGCTGTCTTCAAAGAAGCGAAAGCGTCTTGATAAGTATATTGTGAGTATGTCGGAGGAGACACGCAGTGGTCTGAAGTCCTGATTCATGTCAGCGAGGAATCAACTGTAGAAGTTGTCTAGAGCCCACATTAACCCAGGAAAAACAACTCAAGCGAGAAGAAAAGAAGGCTCTGTTTTCCGAGTTTGCTGCTCGAAAGGGTACCTTTGATACCTCTCAACTCAAGTCCATGAAGCACATGGGAGACAAGGAAACCAAAAAAGCCCGTATCGAGGAAGCTCTTCGTTTGGAGAAGCTGGGTCTCGGTACTGAAGAGACCAAAGAGATTCTGTACGAGAAACGTGACCATGAAGAGTGGGATGACGAGAAGCATTCACATCTTTTGACAGAGCTGGAGCGAAAGGAAAAGGAAATGGCCGAGGAGGAAGAGAAGGAAAACAAGAGCTCATTCATTGACATGAGACCCAAGGGTGGAAGTGGATTTGGTTTCCAGAATCTGGCCAAGGTGTCCAAGCCCGCAAAGAACTCTTATTCTTGGCGAAAGAAGCTCGAGATTGAGCGTGCTCGAAAGAACAAGAAGGATTACGTTAGTTCTGGAGAGGACGACGATACTGACTCTGATGAGGAGGATTCAGATGAGGAGTCTGACGAGGAGTCTGACGAGGAGTCTGATGAAGAATCTGGAGAGCAGGTTGCCAAGAAGTCCAAGGTTACTAAGGTAGAGGAGGAGGTAGAGGAGGAAGACGAAGACGAAGAAGATGGAGATGACGAAGAAGAAGAGGAGGAGGAAGAAGAGGAGGACAGTGAGGAGGAGGACAGTGAGGAGGAAGATGATGAAGAAGAAGACGACACAGAAGTTGTCACTAAAAAGTCCAAGGGTTCTTCGTTTAAGGAATGGATCGATGAACAGTCTGGACCCAAGTCATCCAATATCGAGGATCTTTCGCATATCAAAACCAAAAAGGAGCGGGTGGACCGTGATGAAGATCGTCTTACTCCTCCCCCTGAAGACATTGCTCAGCCCGAGTATGCCAAGAGAAAGGCGTTTTATGTCAATGTTGAACGTGACCCTGAAATCCAGACTTCTCGAATGAACCTTCCTGTTACTGGAGAGGAACAGAGAATCATGGAAGCCATCTTCAATAACGACTGTGTCATCATTTGTGGTGAGACTGGTTCAGGTAAGACTACACAGACTCCTCAGTTCTTGATTGAAGCTGGCTTTGGTACCAAGGGCAGTGACTACCCTGGAATGATTGGTGTCACACAGCCTCGACGAGTTGCTGCCATTTCCATGGCTCAGCGTGTCGCCAATGAGTTGGGTAACCAGGGTGATCGAGTTGCCCATCAGGTGCGATTCGATGTCACTGTGAAGGAAAACACTGCTCTCAAGTTTATGACTGATGGTGTGCTTCTACGAGAACTGTCTCAGGACTTTGCTCTTACCAAGTACTCTGCTCTTGTCATTGATGAGGCTCACGAACGTAACATAAACACTGATATTCTGATTGGTGTCCTTTCTCGAGTTCTCAAGCTTCGAAAGGAAATGTTCAACGAAGGAAAGTGCGAGTCTCCTCTCAAGCTGATTATCATGTCTGCTACTCTACGAGTTTCAGATTTCACCGAGAACAAGACTCTGTTCCCTGTTCCTCCTCCCGTTCTCAAGGTCGAGGCCCGACAGTACCCTGTTTCTGTTCATTTCAACAAACGAACTACCTACGATTACATGGAGGAGATTTACCGAAAAACCTGCAAGATTCACAAGCGATTGCCCGATGGAGGTATTCTCATTTTCCTGACTGGCCAGAATGAGATTGTCAACGTTGTCAAACGACTTCGAAAGGCTTTCCCTGACAGAACCAAGGTCTGGAAGCCCAAGGACAAGTCTGAGGATCTTCAGGTCAAGGTGTCTGCCAACGAGACTGTGGTAGAGGCTGAGGAGGTTGAGTTCGGTGCTGATATGCGACAACAAGACTACGCTGCTGTGGAAGGAGAGTCCGAGACTGATGAGGAGGATGGAGAAGAGGGTTTCGAAGAGGAACTTGCTGTGGAGGAGCGAAACGAGTCTGCCCCTCTTCACGTGCTTCCCCTGTACTCTCTGTTGCCCACCAAGGAGCAGATGAAGGTGTTTGAGGAGGTTCCTGCTGGCCACCGTCTGTGTGTTGTTGCTACTAACGTTGCTGAAACCTCGCTGACCATTCCAGGTATCAGATATGTGGTTGATTGTGGTCGAGCCAAGGAGCGAAAGTACGACGAAGAGACTGGAGTTCAGTCCTTTGAGGTTGACTTCATCTCCAAGGCTTCTGCCGATCAGCGAGCTGGTCGAGCTGGTCGAACTGGCCCTGGTCATTGCTACAGAGTGTTCTCTTCTGCCGTGTACGAAGAGTTCTTCCCTCAGTTCTCCATCCCCGAGATTCTGCGATGTCCTGTGGAGGGTATTGTTCTGGAGATGAAACACATGGGTATTGACAAGGTGGTCAACTTCCCCTTCCCCACTCCTCCTGACAGACAGTCTCTTGCCAAGGCCGAGAAGCTGCTGGAGTACCTCGGAGCTCTCAGCAAGGCTGGTGTCATTTCTGATATGGGTAAACAAATGTCTCTGTTCCCTCTTTCTCCCAGATTCGCCAAGATGCTCATTATCGGTTCTCAGCTCGAGTGTCTGCCTTACATGGTTGCTATTGTTGCAGCTCTGACTGTTGGAGACCCCTTCATTGGAGAGCATGAGCTCGGTATCAATGAGAAGCCTCCCAAGCCCAAGGTTGAGGAGGTTGATGAAGATGGAGACCGTATCAAGGCCAACGAGTCTGACTCTGAACCGGAAGACATTTACGAGATTGAGCGAAAGCGAAAGCTGCGATCCAGCTACCACAAGGCCCAGGCTAAGCTGGCTTCCCTGGATCCTTCCTCGGACGCTCTCAAGCTTCTTTCTGCCGTCTGTGCCATGGACTACGACTCCGATCTGGAGAACTTTTGCAAGGGATTCTTCTTGCGACACAAGCTGATGGAGGAGATGCGAAAACTGAGACAGCAGCTGAGCCGAATCGTGGTGGCCAACTCGGACCCCCGATCCGCTCCCATGCTCAAGGAACAACTGGCTGCCAAGCTCAAGCCTCCTTCCAAGCTTCAGATCAAGGCTCTCAAGCAGATGATTGCTACTGGTTTTGTTGACCAGGTTGCCCAGCGTCTGGATAAGGTCAGTGAGGACTACAAGCTCACTTCTCGAGAGAGAATCATCAACGTTCCTTACCAGACCTTGTTCCCTACTTCTACCACCAACAAGAAGACTGACGACCAAGGAAACCCCATTCCTGACGATACTCAGGTGTTCATTCACCCTGGCTCCGTCATCAACACCATGGGAACCCATCCTCCGGAAATGTTGGTCTTTGCATCTGTTAACCGATCCGGCTCTTCCAAGCTGAGAATCAAGCCTCTCTGTGATATCACTCCTGCCCAGATTGGTAACATTGCCAAGGGCACGGCTCTTCTCACATACTCCAAGCCCTTACCTCCTCCCTACGGCCCCAAGATGATCACCAGTACTTCTCGAGAGTGCTGGGTGGTTCCTCGGCTGGGAGCTGCCATTGGTTCTGGAGGCACTGGATGGGATCTGCCTCCTATCAAGGTGAAGCAGGAGAAGAAGGGTAGCCAGTGGGTTACTCTGTAAAAGTCTGAAAAGTAGTAAGACGCAACCATTAGCATGTTTATATTGTATTAGATCATAATTAGATGTTGGGATTTGTATTGTTTTCATGAGTTCCTCTCTATCCGTACTTGTAGAGGAATTCTGTCTTGTGGTGTAGTCCCCTTACTAAGCACATCCTCGGTAAAGAATTAGGTTCAAACTCCATACCCCGCATAAAGTTGAACATGAAATAAGGCAAGATTGATTTGCCCCCATAGCACCAGACAACCAGTTCAAACGGTTGATGTTGGTGAGATAAAGCAATCTAAAGCTGTCATTTGTTCACACCCTACCCCGATAACTACGCTTGCACAAAATGGACTACTTTTCGTCGCTCAACGCCAGCCAGCTGGATCCCGATGTTCCCACACTGTTTGAACTGCTGTCTGCCAAACAGCTAGAAGGTCTGATTGCTCCTTCGGTTCGATACATTCTTGCATTTTACGCCCAGAGACACCCGCGGTATCTGTTGCGGATCGTGAACCGCTACGATGAACTGTATGCGCTGCTCATGGGTCTGGTGGAGTACTACAATCTCAAGACATGGAATGCCAGCTTCACGGAAAAGTTCTATGGACTCAAGAGAACACAGATTTTGACGAATCCCGCACTTCGAACGCGCCAGGCGGTGCCGGATTTGGTCGAGGCCGAAAAACGGCTCAGTAAGAAGAAAATCTGGGGATCGCTCTTCTTCCTCATCGTGGTGCCATATATCAAGGAGAAGCTGGACGCGAGATATGAGAGACTCAAGGGTCGATACCTGGCCCGAGATATCAACGAGGAACGAGCAGAAATCAAGAGAACTGGAACAGCACAGCAAATAGCCGTCTTCGAGTTTGATTACTGGCTTCTCAAGCTCTATCCTATCGTTACCATGGGATGCACCACTGCTACTCTGGCGTTCCACATGCTCTTCCTCTTTTCTGTTACCAGAGCGTATAGCATCGATGACTTCCTTCTCAACATCCAGTTCTCTCGAATGACCCGATACGATTACCAGATGGAGGCTCAGAGAGATAGCAGAAACGCTGCCAATGTGGCCCATACCATGAAGTCCATTTCCGAGTACCCCATTGCTGAGCGTGTGATGCTGCTGCTCACTACAAAGGCCGGAGCCAACGCTATGCGATCTGCTGCTCTCAGCGGTCTATCATATGTGCTCCCCACCTCCATTTTCGCCCTCAAGTTCCTGGAGTGGTGGTACGCATCTGATTTCGCTCGTCAGTTGAACCAGAAGCGACGAGGAGACTTGGAAGACAATCTTCCAGTGCCTGACAAGGTCAAGGGAGCCGACAAGCTTGCCGAGTCCGTGGCAAAGTGGAAGGAAGACACCTCAAAGTGTCCTCTTTGCAACAAGGAGCTGGTCAACCCTACAGTGATTGAGTCTGGATACGTGTTTTGTTACACATGCATTTACCGACATTTGGAGGATGGAGACGAGGAGACGGGAGGACGGTGTCCCGTGACAGGCCAGAAGCTGCTGGGATGCAGATGGCAGGACGATATGTGGCACGTCTCTGGTTTGAGACGGTTGATGGTGTAACATACTTATAGCATAACATGTACATTTGAAATAGATATTCTGTGATGATGACTATACTTTAGTGGATATCGTAAAATTACAGTAATGTATAACTTATAAAACCTCCTGTCGATTCTCGACCTATACCTTTTGTATCAGTATCATCATATCTCTTAGATCGGCTTGATCTTGAAATGCAGACCCACCAGAGAAAATACCAGCGCCTTGATATCTTGAACAAGGTAGTAGAATGTCCGCAGACCCTCCGGGTCATCTGATCTCTGCACATCCGACAACGATCCTATTCGACCAGTCTCGAAGGCAATGTGATAATTGGCAAACTTGATTTCCAGCTCCTGTTTACCGTCTCGGTTCTTTGGTGGCCACTTGGCATCGTCTTCCTTGAGAATTTCAGACTCCTTAATCATCTTCTTGAGCACCTTGACCACCACCGGTGAAACAGCCACTTCTCGACGGATAAGAGTGTCGTTCTTGTAGTTGGAGTTGTTGGCGTAACGCAGCAGCGCCGATCGTCCCTGGTCCAGCACCTGGAAATCGAATTCCAGAAACTCATGGCCAAATCGACCCTTGTGACCGGAGTAATATTGAAGATAGAAGGCCTCTTCTTGAGCATCTACCCTCAGAATCATGGGCTTCTCAATGTCTTCCTTCTCGGGCTCTTTTTCCTCCACCAGGGGGAGCTCCTCCTCGGCCTCCATCTCAACGTCCTCCCCGAGCCGCGTCGCAATGCTGTATTCCTCTTCGTCCATGTTGTGTTTCGATACAATCAATGTTCAGCTCTCGTCTTGAAAGAGTCGTGCATGCTGCAATCAAGGTTAGGGTTGGGGTGTGGTTGTGAATAAACTGGGTCGAAATAGTTAGCTTATAGTTATTGCAAGCATCACCTAAGGATACCCTGGCAGGAGCCTTTGAATGAAGACTTTTAGTAGTTTTTCAGGAGTTTTCTACCACACTAAAGATACTACATGTTGCTAATCACAGCCAAATTCATAATTCATTATTCGTTACATTAATCGTTAAACACTCAATTTCTTGTCAAAGGCATACTTGGTCTTTTCCGAACAAGAGCATTGAGACTCACATCTACAAGACATGGTGATACCACATGACTTCTCTTCCTTCTCCTTGACACTACTCTTATCTCCAGATCCAAAAACCGTACCCTTTACGTGCTGATTGAGCTCTCCAAGGTCCACATTAGGAAGAGTCAAGGTCAGAAGAATCAAAACTCCTCCAACTACAACAGGTCCATACAGCATATGTCTATAGACGTTGTTGAAGGCTCCAACTATAGCATCTCGTTCAGGGGAGCCCCAAGTATACTTTAGAGGTGCCTGGACGTTATTGACCATTTTATCAATGTCTGTTTCTGACAGAAAAGAAGCCATCTCAGCCAATTTCTTGGGATACTGTTGACGATAAAGAGAACCAGAAATGGCATCTCCAACAGCTGTTCCAACAGAAATGGAAGAGTAGAAGATGGCAGTTGCTGAAACGACCTGTCTATGAGACACAACCGCCTGGATCATGACAAGTACTGGAAACTGAATCATACCAGTTCCCAATCCTTCAATTGCCTGAGCAACAATAAACTGAGCCAGTGAGTGGTACGGCTGTCTGTAACGGTAGGTGAGTCCTAGACCCAGCATATAGAGACATCCACCGACTACAATGATAGGCTTGAGTCTGTTGGAGTACTTGATGATGGGAGCAGCTATGAGAGATCCAGCCGTGGAGCCTACTACCCATACTGAATTGACGTTGGTTGCTGCTGTAACCGATAAGCCCTTACAGACCAGCAGCCAAGCATAGTAGTAAGGGGAGTAGATGTAGTAGGCCAGAGAGTAGAGGGCTACCACTCCACATCCAGTAATAAGAGTTCTGTCTTTGAGAGCAGAGAAGGAGAGGAAGGGGTACTTTGGGTACAACTTTTCCCAAATGGGGAATAGGATGAGAAGAATGGGTCCAATGATGATCATGGAAAGTACATGAGGTTGACCCCAGGAATGAGAAGTCTTGACGAGAGTGACAGCGAGAAAGAGAAGACTGAGTCCTCCAGTGAAAAGAATGAGACCTAGTATATCGAACTGGGCCATTGTTGTTCGAAAGTTGCGTACTGCTTTTCCACATTCCATACCCAGAGCTCGAGCTCTCATTTTATGTCTAAACATGATAGTCAGCACTGGAATAGAAAGCACAGGAATAATGATACACCACATACCATAACCCCAGTGCCATGTAGAGTGTTTAATGACGGCATTGGTAATAGGAGCAGCACACCAAGGAACAAACAAGTAGCAGATGTTAGGTAAAACGACGAAAAATGCTCGGTTCTTGAGATCAGAAGTATCAGCTGCAAAGACCTGTTCCATAAACTGAATACCTACCTGACCAAACACGTAGAAAATGTGAGCTGCAAAGTAGGTGCCAATATTAGGAGAGGCTGCCAACATGATAAAACCAATAGTGAAAACCACTACTGATAAAAGAAGAGTCTCAAAACGGCCTAGAACGTCTGCAAACTTGGCCAGAATAGGTCGTGTAGCAATGTACATGACTGCCTTGACCACACTGAGGGCAGAAAGTAAGGACATTTGGTTGAAATCAGAGGTTGCAAAGGTGGAATAGACACCCACAGTCTGAACTTCCAGACCTAGAGAGATTCCAAGCAAAAGCATGGATCCCCAAGCAAGCCAGAGATCTTTCTTGTTCCATAGAGAAGTGATCTGCTCCATCTCTTGGGCACCAGCAGGGGCTCCTTCCTCAGAGGTATGGGTATCATCTTGTTGGTGGATCGGAGGGTTGAAGATCTTCTGGAACCATGTAGTTTTGTTGGGGGACTCAGAAGTATCAGAATCAGACGAAAAGCCTTGTTCTTTGATCTCCTCTGAGCTCTGAGGGGCAATGAGAGCATGCTTTATTGCTGTCAACCATTCACTCATTGGCATGGTGGAGTCTTGGATGGAGAGGAGGGTCGTTCAGTGGATGTATATATACATGAAGATAGCCAAGACTTTTGCTATACTTTTTATCAATCTAATCAATCTTTTCCGAGATCGTAAGACACTTTTTCCTCCCTTCCAAGATCAAACTTTTATCAATCGGAGAGGAGACGACGCTACAGATGAAGTGGGAGCCTAGAAATAAGACTAAAAACTTCTCAGATACATTAATGGAGTCTCTCTCTATTTATCAATACCATTTTCTGTCTCTATATCTTTTCAAAGCCGACTTATCAAATACTTTGGATGAACCTCTCCATCCCGAACCGCATACCATCTGCAGCCTGATGAGTTTTGGTGAGAAATTTCCTACAAACGGACTCCGAAGTGCATATTTCAGGCAGTCCACACCTCAAATCGGACTCCGAGGCGAAGAAATCGTGAACGTAGAATAATATTAGCTAGGTGCGGCTGAGGCATATCATTGATCTCAAAGTGGGTGAAGTAGTACCTTGTGGGTTGAAAGTTGCACCCTCTGGTCTTCTAGAGCCTCAGTAGAGTCAAATACTTGTACTGGGTCGACTAAATCGATATTCGTTCTCTCCCTTTTTTTTAAAAAAACAAAATAATCATTTATTAAATTCAGTCTATTTAACCTCAGTACGGCAGCGACTGTAGTTCGCAAGAGGGCTACCGTTCTCTCCCTGTGCCTTGTTCATTACTTTCGGACTGACTATTGGTTCTGCTTGTCGGAGCCCAAGTTCACTGGTACTGGTGGTTGACGAAACAAGCAGTTCCAAGTTATGATGGAACGAACACTCTACACTTCGGTTTGGCATACAACGCATCATTGTTAATCTATATATAAATATGCAATAGAGACTTGGTCCCTTGACAGAACAGGTATCTTGACCTGTTTGTGAATGTTTTCAGATGTGCTGCTGATTTGATTTTTGAGATTTTGATTTTTGGGGGGTGACAGTTAGTCTCGATGCATGGCGGCGTTCTTCTCAATGATGGCGTTCCAGTCGGAGGTGAGCACAAAGTAGGCCTCAGTGGCAGCAATGCCAACAATACCCACAATGATACCTGCCCACAGACCCATGAGCTCCCACTTGCACACAAAGCCAAAGAAGAGAGACAGAGGAGTGGCCACGGCGTAGTAGTAGAAGAGGTTGACGTAGCCTCCAATCTTCTGTCGGCCCTGTCCTCTCAGAACACCAGCAACGACTGAAGAGATACAGTCGAAGAACTGGCCAACGGCACAGAGAGGCAGTACAAAGGCCACAAGGTCAACCACATCCATGTCCGACGAAAAGAGACCAGCAATGGGTCGTCGGAAAAGGAAGAGGGTGGTGCAGTTGAAGGTGGAGATGAGAATGGTGGAGTAGAGGGCGATTCGAGCAGCTCGTTTGGCCGACTGGGGCTGGGCAGCTCCAATGAAGTGGGCCACTCGCGTGGAAGCAGCAATGGCGACGGAAAAGGGGATCTGGTAGGCCAGGGCCATGACGGTCGAAAGAACCGACTGGGCTGCCAGGGCTGCGGATCCAAAGTAGGAGGATGCGAGAGTAAGGATTTCAAACGCCAAAAACTCGGCCTCCACCATAATGACACCCGGGACAGCTAGTCGAAGCATGGGGCCCCAGTTGGAGAAGGCAGCTCGAGGAGAAATACCAAACCAGCACTGTCGACCATCTACAAAGGCAATGTAAGCAATGATGAGAATAGCCATGGCCCATTCGGTGATGACGACAGCGACAGGAGCTCCAGCGTAGCCAATACCCACATGTTTATCCCAGACAAGTAGCCAGTTGAGGAATGCGTTGAGAGGAGCGCAGATGGCCAGCACGTAAGTTCCAGCCATAAAGATACCCTGGGCCTGGAGGTACTTCTTTCCGCACTCGAAAACAATGTAACCAGGCACACCGAGAGCAACAATCTGGAGATAGAGAGCCGCGAGGGCAGCCAGTTCACCCTCGGGGATAATGAGGGCGAGAAGAGGCTCGGAACACATCCAGATGGCAGCAATAGGCAGAAAGACGAGAATGCTCATGCACACGCACTGCTGGAAGTAGATTCCGACCTTTCGCATGTTGCCAGCTCCATACGCCTGGCAACAAAGAGTGTCGAGACAAGTCGACAGGCCCTGGAAGAGGGCAAAACCTGTAATGTTAGAAGTCATGCATGCAAGGGACACAGCTCCAAGTTCCTCCTTACCAAGGTGTCCCACGGAGAAGATTGATGCAACGGTAAGAGAGTACTGGAGGAGAAAGGTGACTGCGAGAGGAAGAGAGTACTGCCACAGGATCTTGAGTTCTCGAACATCCTGTGATCTCTTTTGGCTAGGAACGTCCTCCCAGACATTATCTTCTGGGTTGAGAGAGGTTGTAGAGCTGGAATCAGCAGTAGTGCCATAAGCAGGAGGTTCACTGGGTTCTCTGGTGTTGTTATTGGATGCATGATGATTTGAAGGCTCAGAGGAGCTAGATACGGCCATGGAAGGTCGTGCTGGTCTGGGGTTGAGGTGGGTAGTTTCAGATGCAGATTCCAGATCCTCGTTGACCCGTTGAAAGTCGCCCGAAAACCGGCTGGACTCGCCAGAGTGACGGTACTCGCCCGAGTTGCGGTTGTACTCTCCCGAGTGTCGTTTCATGAACGACTTGTTATAGGACTGGGAGTAGGACGAGCCGAACATCATGGAGTTTGCCATGGGCGATGCCGGGAAGATGTTTGCTGCCGCGGCCTGGGCGGCGTTACACTCCGGGTCGTTTTTGTGGTTCTCCATTGTGAAGGTGTGTTGTGGGATGGAGAGGGCAGAAAAGTCGATCGTGAAAAAAGCTGCCAGTTGTCGCTGCAAAATCCTTTCACTGTGGCTTGTGGCTAGTAAAGTATATGGAAAAAGGGACTGACAAAGAGCTTTTTAGTTCGAATGTGGCTATGAACAAGTCTGGAGGGTGGATCCAGGTGCGGAATCGAAGGTAGACGACGGCTAGAGTCGATTCGAGCAGCTCACAGAGACGGTGAAGAGCAATATGGGGAAGATAGTGTTGCTGAGATGTCGTCACTCGATGATGCCGATAAGTTGCACTGCTAATGTATGCAATAAGCTTGCAGCCACGCACCGAGGTGCATGGCCCTATATAAGTATCCGGAACAGAGTTCTGTTTGACTGACTTCTTGAGGTTTGAGGTTTGAGAGACAAGATGACAGATTGGAGGGGCGAGTGACTAGCTACAGGCTTCAACAGTTGGCACCCACAGATAACTATTTATACGGTTAATGAACCTGGCAGCTGACTGCTCTTACTACTAACAGCAAGTATCGGTACCGGTATCAACTCTGTTGTCGTGCCTGAACAACGCCAGAGGAATGGACAGCTGAGGGTGGGCTGTGAACTTCTCCACATTGAGAGACCCAAAACAAAAACGGTGCCGGGAAAAAAGAGGCTAGATGCGTGCAGAGCGCCCCCAGATACGCCGCCATATTATTCTGCTAGTGCCGAAACAGCTAAGGCAGCTCCCTGAATACGACCAACACAATCTGTATCAGTAGCCCGGTTTGTCCTGCATCGAAGCTACTAAACGAAAAAAATCAGTCTGTTTGGGCAACTGCGGCTAGGGCAGGAAAACTTTGTCGGCCGGGCCGAGGGTCATAAGGGGCTACGCAAAGTGGTAATAGGGCAGGTGGAGAAGATAAGCGGGGGAGATTTATCGGCTGCTCTTGGTCACACAAGCAGCTAAGACACTTTAGTCCATCTGTTTGTGGCGTAAAAGTGCAGTAGTTTGGGGGGTTATGTGGGCTACCAGTAGTGGCTCATAGCTCTCTCTATTCTACGCCAAGCCCAAATATTTTCGATTTTGTCTGTCTCATAACGGAAATTCTATTGTTCAAAACCACACAAGGATAGACGAAGAAGAGGAGCAAATCAAAGGTTGAAAATGCCTCATTTGGAGGGGAAAAACGGTAAAAAGGGGCTGAATGGTGTCTGGAGTGGCAATGTCAATAGCCAAGACGCACGTTACACTAGAATAGCTCCTTACATCAGTCATAGTAACCTCTTGCAATTTCCTACAGTGCGTTGAGCGTGGTGTACATTTTAGCCTTTTTGGCAGATGTTAATATGGGAACCTTTTTGTCTCCAGTAATACTCTTGGCCAGGTACGTTCAGGCACGCCAAAAACAGGGACACCATAATAACAGGGACGGGCCTCTGAAACCTCGAAAAGCCAGAATACTGTTGTTGTATAACCAAGAGCGTGTTCACATGCGCTTTTACGAGTCTCAGCGGGGTATGCACCAAAAAGGCACGTTCTTGCATTGAGTCACGAGTGGCCAACCACAAGTCCAAGTTGGAGCCGGTGCAGTCCTAACCGTCCTAACTCGAGTGCATCCAGTGCATCGGAGACGTTGCCAAAGTCGTTGGAAATGTGGAGCTAAGTCGACCAGAATTACTCATATTACATTGGTAAGACATGGAAAATACTCCCACGAGCGCGGTTATCCCGGAACGGCCGGAATTTATGAGATTGACTGTCGCGCTGTCTCACTTCCAAACTGTATCATCCTTGTCGATGTTAGCTGGAGGAGTGGACAAGATGAACTTGTAGAAAGAGGAGAAATGAAATAAAAAAGAAGACGACTTTATGCCAAAAAGAAGACGATTTATGCCGATATAGTGCCAGCCACTTTTGTATCCCTTCCTAGATCACTACGGTACCTGCTACTGGTACCCTTCCGTCGTTTCCATAGCTGCTCAACGTTAACATTCCATTTAGAACCTCTCGAGGTCGATCTTCAAGCCAGACAGACTTCAGCTTCGTATAGCTCACGCTTTGAGTATAAAAACACTGCCAACAGATCAAAACAAGTTTTGTATATCTGAAAATGTCTATCTGGAAATGGTTGCTTGACTGATAGTCGGTTGTGATACATGGCAGAATATTATCAAGTCGAGCAATCTACAATCTTACATTCATAAAAGATGCTGATAGGAGTCAAGAATAAGTATACAAGTTGTACTGGTAACTTACATTCTCCGTTTCATACAAGATATTCCCTCTACCGCAAAACCTACAATTCTTACAAATACTACCAAACCCATAACCTCTAAATGCGTAATTCATATCATATACAAGAGCCTCTAATGAGAGGCCCGCTCACCAGCAGTGGTGCAGTAAAAGTCGGACACCACAATGGGTCGGTAGATACCCTGCAGACCCGTCCAGATGGTGTACTTGTGGGTCTTGATGCTTCCCACCGTGTGTGTCTCCACCACCACTTCCTTGCCCGAAATCATCTCACTTCGAGTGTACTGAAGCTGGAAGGGAGGAGTTCCCTGTAGATGGAAGTGGATCTCAGCCTTCTCAGCTCCATTCTCGTCGAAAATCAACGAGGTTCCCTCCTCCACTCGAGCTGTAGGAATGGGGTGGATTCGCTTAGGTAGCTGTTTGGCACCCTCAAGATCAATTCGACAGCTTGAAGCAGTGTCGGAAATGGCCTTGATTGTAAGGTTACCAGGTTCGGCAGCCAGTCGTCGGAACAGAGTGCCAGAAGTAGACTCCCGAACGTTACCGTTAAAATCATAGGTGACATCAAACGGAGGAATACCAGTAAGGGAGTACGAGATTCGCTCACCCACACAGAAATCAGTTCGCTCCTCGACAGCAGTAATGGTAGGAGTGTCGGCCACATGCACAGTGACCCGCTGATCTGCTCCAAAGTTGGACTGTCGACATCCACGGGCATCAACAACCTGGTAGAGCTGGACAGTGTGCTTGCCCAGACCCAGACGAGAGTAAAGCTGGCTCTTGAGTTCAAAGTCGGAGAGTACGTTGTTGTAGGTGACCTTTTCAGTATGTCCAGAAGAGTCAACACGAATGGAAACGGTCAGAGAGAAGGGAGCCTCACCAGTCAGCTTGATGGGGATACCATCAGCAGATTCAGCAATACCCTGGCAGGCTCTGTAGATTCGTCCCTTGTCCACAAACTTGGCTGTGGGTCTGGCCTTGACGAGCTGTCGAAGCTTGGAGTCGGAGAAAGCCACATCGTTTCCAGCCTTGACATCAGCCAACCACTTTCGATCGTAGTAGTTGGAGTCCAAAACACCCATGAAAAAGTACTCGTACTCGCCGGGGATGTTGGTCTCGACTCGAACGTTGGCAAAAGGAGTAGCAACCTGAATCTCATGGTCCTTGGTTCTTCCTCCAGGTGCAGTGACTCGGTAGAGAACAGTAAAGGGAGGAGAACCCTCAAGAGCAATTTCGACAGAGTCCTGGTCACCCTCGCAAATAGGAGCTCGTGAAAGAAGTCCATCCTTGGCCTCGGTGTTTCCAGCCTTGACAATCTTGACTGCAGGTCGAGCAATCCAAGTAAGAGAGAAGATGGCATCATGAGTAATCTCTCCAGGACAATGAGCATCTCGAACAGACACCAGTCGGTAATGACCAGGTCGAGCAACAGGGAAAAAGCCGTTGGCATCTCCAATCTGCACCTGGTGTCGTTCGCGCTTATCTCCCTCAATGTACTCGTACTCCACATTCCAAGGTCCGTCTCCGTTGAGAGTGACAGGTAGCTTGACAGGAGAACCCTGGGGCACAGCAACATCGTAGTCACCGGAAATGGGCAGGAAACCAGCAGAGGGACGCTGTCGACGCACCTCAACTCGAATATCCTGCTCATCAAGTAGAGACCGACATCCATGAGAGTCAGTTACAGCCACCAGAGAAATAGTGTACTGACCACCCTGAGACAGTCCAGACGTAGAAATCACGTGCTTCTGGTCGTTGATATCCTTGACAGTATGAGGAACTCGTCGAGAAGAACCGTGGACGATTTCGTACTCCAGAGTGAAAGGAGGAACACCTCGTAGGGTGACAGGCAGCTCAACAGACTCGCCCGAACAAACAAATCGTTGTCGAGCAATAGACTTGTCAAAGAAGGCGCCAGCAAGCACTCGAATGGTCTGCTTCTTGGTGAAAGAAGTCTCTTGAGGCTGCTTGTAGACGGCATCGCTGAACGAAACAATCTCATAAGTGTAGGTACCAGCAGACTGGGGCTTGAACTTGAGCTGATGTCGCAGTCGATGGGTGGTGATCTTCTGAGTATCAATAACCTGACCGTCTCGTACAGTTCGGTAGACTGCATGGAAAGGAGGCTGACCAGTGAAGGCCAGCTCTGCAGTGGCTCCAACAGGACCAGCACACTGATCCTGGATATCAGTGAACTCAACGGAAAGAGAGGGCTTGGGAGGCACGTAGACGTGGCACTCGGACGACTCAACGATATCTCCAGCACAGTACTTGCCCTGAACAGCTTCCAGCTCGTAGATACCAGCCTTGGACACCTGGATGGACTGCTGGCCTCGAGGAACGGTGGTGTTGAAAATCTCAGACTTGCCGTACTCATCGGTATGCTTGATTGTGAGAACCAAATCTTCCTGGGCCTGCTGCACCTTGAGGTCCAAAGACACATTGTCGCCAGCCAGACGAGCTCGCTTCTCAGCAGAACAAGTTCGGAAAGAAACCTGAGGTCGAGGGTGGACAAAGAACTCGTGGGTCAGCTGTCGTCGAGTTTTCCATTCTTCATCCTTGCCCTTGGCAATGGCAGTGTAGTTGATAATGTTTCCTAGTCCATCTTCCACCTCGTCCACAGCGTAGACCCACTTTCCAGTATGACTAAGTCTGGCATCGAGATGAATAGGAACCTCGTGAGGAGCAGCCCAGTTAAGATCAGCTCCATTCTGCCACACGTATCGGTTGACATCTCCACTGGCAATGGGTGAAACAAAGTGACGAGGTTGAACTGACTGTACGGAAAAGACGGACGATTGACCCTCAACTTCCTTGGAGTACTTGATTCGTAGAGGAGGGACACCAATGACAACCAGGTTGGGCTGTTCTGTGCCTCCAATACATCTGTTGGATCCAAGATGCAGAGAATCGTTGCTCTGTCGCAGCTTGGCACTGGGACAAGCTCCAACAATGACATCCTTCATGTATGTTCGAACAGCGTTGTTAGAGTCGTCGACAACTCGACCAAGTCGATACAGACCAGTCTTGTCCACAGGAAGCTCCACGTAGAACAGCTTCTTCTTATCAGCATCCTTCAGCTTATGGTCCAGAGAACGCACGTAATCAGATCGGCCTCTGAACTTGACAAGTTGGTTCTTGGTGAAGTTGAAAGACTTTTCTTCGAGATTGTCGAAATCAATGTACTTCAACTCCAGAGAAGACAGACCAGTAGCATTGAGACGAACGGGAATTGTGATGCTCTTGGCACTGTCACCAAGACAAAAGGGCTGATCCATGGGGTTGATGAGAGCAGTGCTTTTAGGCAGAATCTGAACGATATGTTCTCCAATCAAATGACTAGAGGCATCCTGCAAAGACGCCACCTTGATTTTGAGGCCCGAAAAAGACAACTCCTTGTCATTGACCGTTCTCCAAACGGCCGAACCCAGACCCAGAGCAAAGACAAGACCCTCCCGGTAGTAGACAATGCCCATATCGAATCCCAGAAATGCAAGAGACAGCAGAGTGGTCACCACGGGGCCAAACGTGAGCCAGGGGATTCGGAAAAGTGGAAGAGTCCACAACAGGACCAGATCCAATGCAAAGAATTTGACCAGCAGTCCAAACTGCTCTCCTGGCGGCACCGGCGTGAGCAGATATGTGATTTTGGACGCTAGAAACAGGAGAAACAGCGACACCGCGGCCCATCGCTGGTTCGCTGCACTCATGTATGTTTCGGGTATTAAGGGCTCGCTTTTGGGCGGCACGGTGATTTTCTCTTGTCGCCACGGCTTTTGCGTCGCGTGGAACGTCTTGATGGGCTTGGCTACTCCAGAGCTCCGTCGAGCATCTGGATAGACTGTCGAGTCCCGTACACTGTTGATAGGGGGAGCTGTGTTGCCGTCTCGGCTAGTATTGAGCAGGTCGCGCCTGTCGAACCGCCGGCTGAATCCGGGGCTGGACGTGGTCCTTCCGGCGCCATTGAGATTGGCCATTGTGTTGGATGTGTGGTGTAGATGGCTTTTGTTAACAGTTCGCTTGCGATATGTTTTGAAATTTGGCTTTGCTGCAAGGCATTGTATATTTTCGGTTTGCCTCTGCACGTGACGGGAGAAGAGATGTGGAGACGAGGAGGTGGAATACCATAGTGGCAATGTATTACTGTTTTTGACGTGAGCACTCTACAGATGAAACTTCGTCTTTGCCAATTGTTTTCTGATCCTGCTGACTTGGATTGAACTCATTGTTTTGAGGCATCTCTGAGCATGCATGATATCGTGGAGTGGACCTGATCAAACAACACGCCAAGAGTGGATGTTAGGGGTGAGAAAGCTATACTGAGGGGTTAAAACCAGCGCGAATACGTTTGAGAAGCAGCAACAATGAGTTACACTATTATTATTTGTCTATCAATACATTAATTGTCGGATCAGTTTCCATTTCGAGATTGTTCACTTTTGTTGACAAACTTTACTATAGTTGAGAGATTGGTTGGACGGTGAATAATGAGCAGAATACCAGTTTAGATAGAACCTGATAGCCCAAAGAAGTGCAACGCAGCTTCAGAATGAACCACTAGCCTGCTTCAACTGGAATATTCTGCCAAGTCTCTAACTTTAGTCGTTTCAGACTGCTCTCTCCGACAATGAGCGAGACAAGAGCTGTATACATTCTCCTTCATTCAAGGCCTCGTCGTTTTGATAAAGTGACTCAAAGTCTTCAGTAAAAAAAATGAAACAAAAAGGACCTATAACTTATAGCGACCCTTTCTATGTCGTCCTTCGCTTATTCTGTGGCAATCCCTACTCTTCCATATTAAGCCCTCATCGGAAGACAAGATCCTGAGCCCTGGAAATCAATGACACCAGACCCAACCGTTGAGCTTCCACATCTTCATCGAAATCCAAAGGCTCGACATAAGGAAGTGTTGCTTCATCACTGTCAACCTGCTTATCTAAGATATTATGCGATGCCGGGGAAGTATCGCCAGCACTCAACAGTACTTGTACCGGTGTTGACCGTGATCTGGGAGTCAGTATGAACTCTTCTAGACTTACCCTCCAGACAGATTTCAAAGAACTACTCTCGTCTTAGCACATCATGATCCATGACCTTGCTAGGACCTTCCTGACGACCTTCATAAGCCTCTGCTCTCTCCAATGAAAAGTTCCCTTTATTTAGCGAACAGCTCGTCTTGGTTTAGATACACAGCGGCAACTGGATAGATAAGAACCGTCTGTGTCATACACCAAGTACTTTTAGCGAGCTTCAATGCCTCTCATCAAAACCTGTAGTCTGCGTAGGTATCAGCTATACTGGTGAAGTGCAGTAATGCACCGGCAGCCTTGAACGTCACCCCAGTCTACAAGCTGAAGTAGTGGTTAACGCGATTTGAAAGAACGAAACCAGCAGACAGATAACAGTCTTTGGCTTGATATCTGACCCCTTTGTATTTTCAGGAGTGTGAGAATTCCTCAGCCAACGTCAGTTTCGAACATCAGTCGGGACGGACCCCAAGAAGCCGACAAGTCTCGCTATTCCCACTTAGCGGTTTTGCTAACGTACAGAGTCTTCGTCACGTTTCTCTTTAGTCCCTAACTCGAGAAAAAATGGTATTTATGGTATCCAGGTATGGTATCCCAAGTTCTCTTCTGGGGTATCATCTCTTCTCTGACCACCCTCCTGGTCTGTTCAGCCGCACCTTGCTACTGGCGCTTGCTAGTGAACCACTGGACCCTTTAACATGTGGAATAACCGTTAACAACCCATATCCAATGTCAATTTCAAGCGCAATCTTGAAGTGCTTTCCAGTTGATAATTACTCAGGTGTAATTATTTTTTCGAGCCCGCACCACTTTAATAAACCTTTGCCAAGGCGTAGAATCGTATGGGCGCAATGTAAGCTAATAAGCGGTCTCAGAGGTTGAATTTATGACAGGAGTGGGGTTACTGAATCAGCTTTTCGTAAGTATCTATTTAGGGGTTCTTCTCTTGATACTCAGCACCTTCAACTCCACCATAAGAGTGTCCCCATATGTCGCACCCTCGCTACGTCACTGTGCGGGGTCACACGACTTTACTTTGCAGTGTTCATGCTGGTTGCGTCGCTCCTTCATCTGGATATTATGAACCTTGCTCTTTTGCTGGCGCAAGTCTCACGATAAAGAGGTTAAAATGGATGGTCTGTTATTAAGGCGAAGGGAGTGAACACCAACAAAGTAAAACACGACTCTGTGAGGTAGCCAGCTGTCGGTATAATGTATGCAACGTCGGAACAACTCCGCCACGGAAGAATCCCGTGTGTGACATGCGTTTCAGATGCGCTTTTCGGGTCCTTTCGTGTGCCATTCTTGCACGTCAGACTTATAACCACCCTTCAATTTCTCTAAGCTTTTCGGCACGAAAATGTTTTAGCCACTCGTGTCCCACGCACCATCAAAGGGAGTGAGGTTATTCCAAACGCCAACTTTGGGACAAGCAAAATTTGAGGAGAGAATTCCAGCAAAAAATAGCAAAAAATGTGGATCCACTGCCCACCTATACTATACCATACCATACTATAGATCTTCAGGTGGAGGTACCAAGGCTATTGTAGGCGTTGTAGGCGTTGTATGGCGTTTTAAAGACCTGCCATACCAAAGGTGGGGTCATTCCCCTCTGAATAAACCACATTCAATTTCTGTCTTCCATTTCATCTTCCATTTCTTTTTTTCTTTTGTAGCGTTCCATATTTTCTGACGGTTACATTATGAACATTGCACAATGGTTACTCTCTTAATTAGACTTCTGTTGATTGGGCTATTTCTTCCGACTGGACCCGGAACCTCCCGAAATGTAAGAATCCCCAAGGTGCATGATCTCTTACATATTTATGAACCGTGACTGACCCCACAGTTGAACACGACCCGCCGCAACACCCTCGACCCGGAGAAACACGTTCCAACCACCCGCCAAGCACGCTAGCTACCCTTTTCAGTGCAAAACCAACCCACACCAACGCCCAGAACCTCCATTCCCCGCCTAACTTACTACCTACAGAGACAAAGTCATCCTTGCTCACCACAGCGATACCCTCACACATATCATGAACTGCCCGACCCGTGATCCCGACCCAAAGGGAGTGCCTGGCTTCAACCAGCAGCCACCACAGTTTGACAACGAGCTCAACAACAACAAGTCCTTCAACAAGAACAACTCTGGCGTGGAGTCCAGCAAGAAGCTCAGTGCCCAGGACCTGGCAAATGTCATGGGAGACTCAGACCTAGCAGGAGGCCAAAATAGTCGCTCGACCTCACGGCCCTCCAAGCGTAACCGGCCGGGTCACCAGAACAGGGGCCTGAGTGAGAGCTCGCGCGGAATCCAGATGAGAAGATCTTCTACCTCTCTTAACAACCTTTCCGATAGCAACGGCACCAACTCCTCAGACGACTCCAATGAGTCGACCCCGCTCACCGCATCTGGCTCCGCCGACCCCAACAAAAAGCCCCTGTCCACCTGGGGCAACATGATGCGGATTCTGTCCAAGTACGGCAAGTTTGTGGGACCTGGAATCATGGTCTCCGTGGCGTACATGGACCCCGGTAACTACTCCACGGCCGTGTCTGCTGGAGCCATGTACCAATACAAGCTGCTTTTTATCATTTTTGTCAGCAACCTCTTTGCCGTCTTCCTGCAGGTGCTGTGTGTGAAGCTCGGATCCGTCACTGGTCTTGATCTGGCTGAAAACTGCAGACAGCACCTTCCTCCCTGGCTCTCTGTTAGTATCTACGTCATGGCTGAGATTGCTATCATTGCTACTGATCTCGCCGAAGTCGTGGGAACTGCCATTTCTCTTAACATTCTCTTTGGTATTCCTCTCTTCTTTGGTGTGCTGGTGACAGTCATTGATGTTCTCATTGTTCTCATGGCCTACAGACCCAACGGACCCATGCGAATTGTGCGATACTTTGAGTACGCCGTGGCTGCTCTGGTGGCCGTGGTTGTCGTCTGCTTTGCCTTTGAGCTTGCTGCCATTGATAACCTCGACATTCCTCTGGTTCTCGAGGGCTTCCTTCCCTCCAAGGAGCTGCTGGAAACCAACGGTCTGTACCTCTCTTGTGGTATTCTCGGAGCTACCGTCATGCCCCATTCTCTCTACCTCGGTTCTGGTCTTGTCCAGCCTCGTCTCCGTGAATACGACGAGGACCACGGATACGCCATTCCTGAGGATGCCCGATTTGGAGACGAGGACGATGATCTCAAGTACAAGCCTTCCATCCACGCCATCAAGTATGCCATGAAATACTCTATTGCCGAGTTGGTCATTTCACTCTTCACCGTGGCAATCTTTATCAACTCTGCTATTCTCATTGTCGCCGGTTCCACCCTGAACGGCTCCCCTGAGGCTTACGACGCTGATCTCTTCTCCATTTACGATATGCTGCGAACCATTCTGTCTCCTGCTGCTGGAACCGTGTTTGCCCTGGCTCTGCTTGCCTCGGGACAGTCTGCAGGTATTGTTTGCACTCTTTCTGGCCAGATGGTGTCTGAGGGATTCCTGCGATGGTCTTTCAAGCCCTGGATCCGACGTCTCATCACCCGATCCATCGCCATTGTTCCCTGTCTCTTTGTCACTCTTTTTGTTGGCCGAAAGGGTCTGGCCGATGTGCTGAACGCCTCCCAGGTCGTTCTGTCCCTGCTGCTGCCCGTTGTCTCTGCCCCTCTCATCTACTTTACTGGTTCTAAGAAGATTATGAAGGTGGCTGCCAACGCTGCTGTGGTCCACACTCGACCTCGAACTAACTCGAACGGTACTCTGACTCCTGCTGATCGGCCCAGCAACGGATATGGCATGGTTGACACCGAGGCCTCTTCCGACGATGAGTCCATCTGCATTCCTGAGTACGTCGACATGAGCAACTCCGCCACCACCCAGTTTGTTTCCTACCTGGTGTTTGGCATGGTCTCTGCTCTCAACCTATTTTTGATCATCTCCATCGCCATGGGAGCCGATGTTCCTCTCTAATGGAGTTGGTCTCTTTAATTATAATATATGAATGTGTAACTACTGACTACAGTATAACCAACTGCTGTAACAACCAAACGCTGTAATCTATCATACGTGTAGACGCCATCTATGTCCATTATTTCATACCATTTGTTGAGCTATTCCATTACAGCCCTCATTAAAATTACTAAACATACATTATCCTAACTAATACAGGTCCTGGCAGCCCGTGCCAGGAGTCACGCCGTGGCGTCTCCCCCAATCATCACCGTTCTATCTAACCCACCTATCGCTTGGCCCGTCGGTTCTTTGAGCCAGAAGGCAGCCGTCCAACCGACGAAATGGGCTTTGGAGGCTCGGGAGCCGGCAGCACACCCAAGTAGTTTGTCTTGAGAGCAGGGATGTTAGTGGAGGGCTTGATTTTGGAGTTTGCAACATCGATACCCTCGGTAGATTGCAGCAGCCGTCCCAGAACACCCTCAATCTTCATGGCCAGCCGTCGCTCCTCAAACGACACTGGTGGAGGAATGTCAGGTGTGGCCAGACGATCTGCCTGGAGTTGTTGCAGCTGGAGCATGAGTCTGCTGACAAACTCGAGCTCCGTGCCAGTCTTGATGGCCTCAAACTCATCATCATCAATGAAGTTTCGAGGATGCCATTGGATGATATCCTCCATGGGCAGAGGCTTGGAAGCGTCCACATCCTCATCCTTGAAGACTTGCTGAAGGTCTTCTTCCTCCTCCTCCTTCTCCTGCTCCTCTGGCTTCTTTTCGGTCTCTCCGTCCTGCTCCTCCACCTTGGTCTCAGTCGCGTCCTTCATCTCCACGTCGTTAGTATCCTCCTTTTTGGTGTCGTCGGTCTTCTTGAGAGCATCGTCAATGGCGCTTTCTCGCAGCCGGCCCACCTTTTCGTACCATAGAGCTCCGGTCGAAGCAGGGTCGTACACGGCCTTTCCACTGTCGCTGGTGGGCGCAAAGGACGAGTTTGCATCCATTCGCAGGAAGCGACTGGGCGCCAGCTCGGAGCCGTTGGGATGCACAAAGTGCGTCATCATCTCCGTTGGAGGCAGAGCTGGATGTGGAAGTCGCGACACGGCGGGTGTGAGATAACCCAGCTGGTAGGCAGGGACCGACCGGGTGCGCGGCAGCACGTTGGTCACCTGGAAGGCGCCCGGAGTTATACTTGGGCGCGGGTCGATGGCTGATTTGGTGGAGAGAGACGAAAACAGAGGTCCATTCTGGCCCATGACCAGAAACGCTTCTGCGCTCCACGACTCCAGGTCGGCCGTCAGGTCGGCATAGTCCGCCACGATATCCTCCTCGAACTCCGTCACGTCCTCAGGCACCACGTCCTCGGGGTCCTTTCCTCCAAACAGATCCATTCGCGAGCCTTCTCGGATGATGAGAGCCGCGGCAAACTTGAAGAACCGGTCCACCTCCAGATACTGCTCCGAGCCAATTGGAAGCGCCACCAGCGCCTGCACGGCCGCGGTCTTGACGTCCACGTACAAGTTGCGCACCGAATCGTACGACTTGTCGGCCACCGAGGTCAGATCAGCTGCGTTGTGTTGGGCATAACTAGCGAGCACGGCCAGGTCTGTTGACTGAGGCGACACCTGGGGCACGGCCTTTGTGGAGAGCACGGCCTTTCCGACGGGGTCGGCCTGCAACACGTGCAAAATGTCTTGTATGAGCGACATGATGTCTGTGTGTTGGTGTCGGGGTATGTACGATGGGATGTGTGGAGTTTTGTCTTCGACGTGATGAACGTTCCGACGTGTGGGTGTCGACTAACTGTACAACGGAAACTGTACTTTGGAAAATTAGCTTTGTCATGTGACTGGCTGGCAGATGGACAATGTACGGGTATTGGAGAGCTGTATATGGAAGGGTGGATATATAAATGATTGAGAGGATAACGATTAGTTTATACAAGCGAGTGTCGTTCAGTTGAACGCAATATTTTTTACCTCTTGCAATGTCTCTGATGCATCTACATTTACTGTACCTACTCGTTGTATGTTCGCTGGGCAAGATTGATATGCATATCAGAACGCTTCTCTCTATATCTCCAAATCCACATTTCAACACACCATGGACGATTCGGACGACGATTACATTGAGAACATTAGTGGAGACGAGTACCAGGGCGCTCCCCGACGGTCTCGACGAAACCAGGCCCCCAAGGGTGCGGGAGGCTCAGTGGAAAACATGAAGATGGCTAATGGAGGATACTCTTGGGAAGACGAATACCACCGATCTTGGGATGTGGTTCAAGAGGACGAGGGAGGATCTCTGGCTGGTTCAGTGGCCGGTCTTGTGGAAGCACGAAAGAAACGACACATCAAGGATGCCACTCCGTTCCAAAGAGGTATCATTCGAAACCTCATTTTGGTGCTCGACTTTTCCTTTGCTATGAAGGAGTCGGATCTCAGACCAAACCGGTACCAGTTTGTCATTAACCACGCCATTGAATTTGTCACCAACTTTTTCGACCAAAATCCCATTTCTCAGCTTGGAATTCTGGGCATGAGAAACGGACAAGCTATCAGCATATCTACCTTGGGCAGCAACCCCAACGATCACATCAACGCTCTTACGGCAGCTAAAAAACTCGAGCCTCAGGGTGACCCATCTCTACAAAACGCTCTGGAAATGGCCAGAGGTCTACTTTTCCATGTTCCTTCCCATTGCACCAAGGAAGTGCTTGTTGTACTGGGTGCCTTGCTTTCAGCAGACCCTGGAGATATCCATGTCACCATCGACAAATTAGTTATAGACAAGATTCGAGCCCGAGTCATTGGTTTGGCAGCTCAGGTGGCTATTTGCAAGGAACTGTGTGTCAAAACCAACTTTGGAGACGCCTCATATTACGGAGTCGTCCTGAACGAGCAACACTTCCAGGAACTCATGGACGAAGCTACTACACCTTTGGCCGAGTCGCAACAAAGCCAGAGCGCCAACCCAGCATCTCTAGTACTAATGGGATTTCCTTCAAAGGTTTCTGAAACTGCCCCTTCACTCTCAGCTTCGGATGCTACCCTTACTCAAGGAGGATACATCTGCCCTCAGTGCAAGATCAAGGTATCCTCGCTTCCTACAGTCTGTCCCTGTTGTGGTCTCACATTGATTCTGTCTACTCATTTGGCAAGATCTTACCACCACTTGTTCCCATTGGCTCCATTCATTGAAGTGCCATGTAAGCATGCTCACAAGTCAGAATTCTGTGCGGGATGCCAGACCAAGTTTCCTACAGTGGCAAGAGACGCCAAGGGGACGCAGGCAGACGGCTCCATGACGTCACGGTACGAGTGTCCCACGTGCCACTCCCACTTTTGCATCGACTGTGACGTTTTCTGTCACGAAATTCTACACAACTGCATTGGCTGCCAGGCACGCAGCTACTCGCTCTACCAGGTGGTGGTCACCAAACACAAGGATGCTGCTCCTTCACTCAAACTGGTGATGAAGCGGCCTGAACCTGATGGAGAGGAGAGTTCCAGACCAGTCAAGGTGAGAGTCGTCAATGATAAGGAGGGCCCTGCCTGGAACGAAGGAGGACAGGCACCTACTTGGGGGGATTAACCCTTCAAATAACATAGATATATAATTCATTTGATCGAAAGCATTTCACTACTATCTTGCAAGTACTGGTGCATCTCTTCAGGATTCCACTTCACTCTCCATACAAGTTCCACTCCTCTAATGCTTGATAAATGATATTATGATAAGTATACCTACACGAGAATCTCGAAATCCTCGTCAGTATCGCCATCCCACTTTTTGGCACGCTGAGACACAAAGTCGCGGCCCTCTCCCCGTCGTCGTCGTAGAGACTTCTTAGCAGGTCGGTCCAACAACAGACCTTGGGCCTTGAGAGATGCGGTAAGCTGAGTACCCTGAGTGACGGTGGCCAGGAAAGCAGCAGTGAGAGCCTGCGACTCCTGTAGACTATCCTTGGACTCGTTGTTAGAAGATGCACTGAGCTGAGATAGAATGGACCGTAGGGATCGGAGAAGTCGCTGGTCAGGTACAATGGATCCCTCATTCACTCCCTTGACGTAATCCAGAACAGTCTTGACTCGTCCATTGAAGATCTTGACAGCGGCATGCTGACTAACCAGATGCTGTCTCACTCGTTCCGATGCAGCATGCTGGCTAGTTTCTCGCACAAGATCCTCCACAGCCACTCTCTCTGCCTCTCCAGTTTCAATGACCACCGTTGCCTCTCTATACTTTGTTTCTCCACTGTCGATAATAGGCTCGTAGACATGTAGAGGCAGCTGCTGGGAGTCAGATCCAGGTTGGATGAGTAGCACCAAAGGAGCCTCATCAAACTCCATGAGCTGTTTCTGCAGATTGGCCACTTTATCGGTGGGGGATGTGTGTTCTTTGGAAACGTAGAACCAGCCCACGAAATGGAGTTCGGGCATGACCTGTTGGAACTGGGCCAGCCGTCGAGTCACAAGTTCATTGTCAATCACTCCATTTTCGATTTTGAACTCGAAAGAGGTGTCAATGCTAACTTGCCGTCCATCCTGGGTTCCTAATAATGCTCCTGCAAACTCGTCCGACGTGGCGACCGCTCGTGTGTAAAAGTTTGAGATGTTGAGCAATGGCAGCGGATGCAGGGCCACGGCCACGCTGGCGTCCGACGATTTCATAACAGACGGCATTTTGTTGTTTGCGAGTGTGCTGATGTGTGTGGGTGTAAAGTGTGGAGTGGAGTGGAGTATTTCGTGCAGTCCTTGATTATGCATGCCAACCTTGGGGCTTAGAACATGACGATACAATATTGACATTAACCAAGAGTAGGATATAGGCAAAATACAAAAGTGCCATCTGCAATATGTTTGTTGCAGTATTCCGTATTGTACTCGTTCTATACTGTTACTCCCCGCTACTCAACCAGCACAAAAAACTCTTAATTACACTATAAATCACAATCCTTACCGTTACCGTTAGTATTCCTTTTCCCAGGCCTCTATCCCGGATCCTTTCTTTCACTCCGGCTTGACAAGAGTATCGTCCATCACCCAGATGGCTCCGTTGTTGGTCTGGATAATCTTGGTCACAACACTGGTGGAGTCCTTGGACTTGACCATGATTTTGTTGTCCTCAGTAAAGATCTCGAGCTCCAGGCCAGAAAGGGTTCGGGCTCGCTTCACAACGTCAAAGGTTGTCACCAGCTGAGTGTCAACGACAACGTGGTTAGCAACAAAAGAGGAAATGTTTTCGTTGGCCACAGCATCCTGGTCCTTCTCGGACTTGCCAGTAATGGCATTGGGGAACTGCCAGGGCTTGAGAGACAGAGCGGCAACTGCGGCGTTGGAAGGCGCAAGCACCACAGTGTAAGCGTCACCGTCGTTGAGTCGCTTAATCAGTTCAGTATCGTCTCTCAGGTATCCAGCAAAGATGGAGATTTGAGGGTCCTGGACTAGGCCGGTTGTGAGATAAGTGGGCCCGCTCTTGGGCTGTTCTCCAGAAGGCATTTTGATTCCAGGGTTGCTGAGGTCCACGTGGTCCACATGAGGTCCGCTGGAAGAGTCGTCCTGGACCATGAAGTTGCCAGGGTAGAAGCCGTTCTTGACGGGCTCGTTTCGCTTGTCAAGAGGCTTGGGGTTATCGAGAGGGCCGTCGACGGGGGAGATGTTGATCACGTTCTTGGCGTAGACAAAAGACGCGAGAGCAAAAAGAGTCACGTTCGATAGTCGCATGTTTGTTGGGGTGTGTAGAGACGAGAGTCAAGTTCAATAGAGCGATATAATGGTGGTGTGCAATTTAAAACTGTGTTTTGAGTTAGCGAGGCGGGTGAGTAGTGAGATGGTGGAGAGAGTACAGTAGAGTTGAAGACATACAGGTAGAAAGGGGTAAATGTAAATGTGGGGAGGGGTTTGGAGCAAGTACTGAAGCTGTCGAGCAGTTTCTGGAAAGCTTTTGGACGAATTTATCAAATTTCGCCACTTTCCGTTCCTCAATTCATGTATGGAAGGTGGAGCTGTGCGTAGAGAATGCACGGCATCCACATGATAAGCGAGCTAATAAGCGGACTTGAAGTGGAGGTAGTGGTGAAAAATGTTGTTGTCAGGAAAGGACGGGAGATACTGAGAAATTCGAGGTGGTCAGAATACCCACACTTCTCTCTTTTACCAATTTGAAAGGACTCTTAGCACCTCTCCCTTAGCTCTATTCATATTAAAGCGTGGGGCATATCAGATAATATTATCCAGACAACGCACTGGCCTTAATCTCTCCATTTAAAGCTCTATTCAAAAGTTTTCAGAGAAGTCAAATATACAGCAATGATCTACACTTCAAGCTGCTGTCAATAACTGATTTGCTGCTCTGGTTCATTCCTCTTTCCCTTGGCCCTTCAAGATCCTACTGCACCTTCCACGTGACCCCTTTACATGCACACTAGCCACAGCAGAGCTGCACGAACAACTTGTAGGGGCAGGAGCATCAGAAGCTGTTATATCCACACACCAGAACACTCACACACATGTCCATCTTTGCACCGGTTCCCGACGACCCGAATTCGGAAGAACACGACCTGCTGGGTATCTCCAAGCTGACAGAATCGTTTTTAGCTCTCACTGGAGCAATTGACACGCGTATAGATGCTCTTGTCAACGAGACCCAGGATAGTATCAATAGCCAGACAGAGGCGTACACGGAAGGAGAAATGGCCCAGTGTGACGAGACTCTGGAGGCCATGCGACGGATCATGAAACAGTGCGACCAGATTGAACAGGAATTCGACAAGATTGCCATCATTGGAGAGATTGCAAAGGACTTTCAGGTGAGGCTGGCTCAGGCTGAAAAGAGCTTGGTGGAGTTGAGCCAAGTTCAATGACGTGGAAATACATTCACTAACAGCTGCGTGCTATGAGTTTTCATTCGACGCGTCTACCTATTTATCACTCATCAAAAAATACAGTCATTAATGCATTTGTACAAGTTCTCCATGTTACTGTACAAGTATTACCATTCCATTCCATTATAATAAATAGTTGTTAGCGTCTGTCAGCAAATGTAGTTTGTCTGTCTTGTCAGCACACTAACTATAAGTGTCAGCGAGGTCCTTGAGCCGCTGCTTCTTCTCCTCGGCCTCGGCATACTCCTCCCCTAAGCGTTTGAGCATGACTGTTGCTAGAACCATCTGGGCAACAGCTCCAAAAGTGATTGCGCGCTTCCTCGTCTTCAACGTAGGCGTCAGTCCCATGGACTGTAGAAGCTTGAGATCAGCTCTATTGCAGAACCGCAGCTCAGCAACCAGAGCGTCATAGTACACCTTCTGAATGACCAGAGAGTTTCTGAGATCCTGGGATCGCTGTAGCTTGATTCGCAGGTAAGCCGTCTGGCACATTTCGAATCGAACTCCTCGATCGTAGGTGACAATCTCGCCCTTGAGGAACTCAATCTCGTCCTCACACTTGTGACAGGACGTGACACCAACCAGGCAGGGAGGCTGAGGTTCTGAAATGGGCTCGTTTCGGTGAGCTCGGCCACGAGAACCATTGCGCTCTGCATCAAGGTAGTCAGAGTGATCATGGCCACGACTTCGGGTCTTGGGACCAGGTTGGAAACCGTGTCGGGGACTTCCATAAGAAACGTCTGCCTCTTGTCTAGGTCTAAAGGGTTCCTTGAGAGACATCTTCTCCATCGCCCTGATCTGCTCCTCCATCTCCTGCTCGTGCAGTTCTTGTGAGTCTTGGTACTTTTGTCGGAAGCTATCTCTCTCACGCTGAGCCATCTTGAGACCCTTTCTCAACTCGTCTCTTTCTCCTCTGAGTCTGTAGATCTCAGCAGCCAGCCTATCAACATCATTCTGGTGCTTGGCCTGCATGGCCTCTATCGATCGCGTCTGCTCAACCGAAGCCTTCTTGTCTGCCAATTCCGCCTTCTTGGCCGCTAGAGCAGCGTTCTTTTCCTCGAGATCGGCCTCCTTCTCAGCCAAAAGTTCATCCTTCTCGGCCAAGAGTGTATCCTTCTCCTCCAACTCTGCCTCCAGCATCTGGTTCATCTTCTGCAGAGGCACCACTTCAGACCGGGTCTGACGACGGCCATCTCGAAGCTTTTTGATGTAGTCGACGAGCTTCTTCTTCTGGTCCGCAAAAGTGGCCCGGATTTCGGTGATCTCAGCCTCCTTCTCGGAAAGAAGACACAGAGCGTACTCCAGAGAAGACTGGGGGCTCTCATCCTCCTTCTTGACCACCAGATTGTCTCTCTCTTGCTCCACCTTGGCGAGATTGACTCGCAGGTCGCCAATGGATTTCTCCAGCTCAGCCACACGCTTCTCAAGGAACTCGACGTTCTTCTCAGCACCCTGTTGAAGCCGAGTAGCTGTTGCCAACTCAATCTTGCAGCCGTTGAGCTCCCGGTTTCCGTTATCAATCTGGCTCTGGAGCTCTCTGTTCTGTTCATGCAGATTGTTGTTGAGAGCCATGAAGGACTCGGTGCCCTGAGTAGGAGGAGGAGGTCGATTGGACATTTCTCGAAGTCGTTCCTCGGCCTGTTGCACCTGCTGCTCCAGAATCTGGCCCTTCTCCTCGGCATGAGTTCGTCGGTTCTGCTCGGCCTGGAAATGTTGCTCCATGAGACTAATGTTGTTGCTCATCTCCTGAAGCTTCTTGTCCACCGCAACTAGACGGGCAATCTCGTTGCTAGCGGCGTTGAGTTCGTCTGTCTGACGTCTCAGATCCTGGTACTGTGTGTCAATCAGCTTCTGCATTTCATCACGGGTATGCTCGGCCTGCAGCTGGTAGACACGCAGCTTCTCCTGCTCCTGGGCCACAATGGCGGCATAGCCTCGAGACGGAGTATGGCCGTTGGTGTGCTTCTGGTCCACATTGTCAAGCTTCTCCTGAAGACTATCTCTCTGACTCTCCAACAGAGCCTTCTCATGCACCCAGTACTGCGACCGGCTCTCGAGATTCTCACGGTAGTGGTTTCTCTCGCTCTCAGTCTGAGTAAGGCGATGCATGAGATCATCTCGCTGAGCAGCCAACTGTTGTCGGTCGTCCTCCTTCATAGCGTTGCGCTTGAGCTGAATCTCGAGTTCAGCAATGTTACCCTCAAGCATGAGCTTGTCCTGCTCCAGACGAGCAATAGCAGCTCGTAAGGGCTCCATCTCCATGGGCACCGACTCAAGTTCGCTCTTGAACCGGTTGAGCTGAGTCTGGAGCTCGGTGATCTGATCCTCCTTGAGTCCCAACTCGGCTGTGAGTCGCTCAATCTCGGTCCGAGCTCTCTCGAGCTCAACCGAGTGATCATGCTCAGCTCTTCGAACATGAGCGTCGAGGTCCGCATGCATGGTCTTGATGTCTCGCTCCTTTTCCTCCTTGATACGCTCAATGTGGGCAATGTACTCGTCAATCTGACGCCTGAGGGTCTCCTCGGTTGTAGAATGCGACCGGTCAGCATTAGCCTCCACTTCACGTTTGGCAGCCAGCTCTGAGGTCAACTTTTGAATGATCACCTGAGCTTGGTCGACCTGAGCGTCCTTCTGGTTCACTTCAGCAACAAGCTGGTCAATATCGTGCTTGAGATTGGTGATTTCGAAGCGCGCGTCGTTATGGTCAAGAGTACAGTTGAGACGGGACGACCGAGACGATCTTATAGAGTCCATAGTCTGGTCTCTCATGGATTTGTCCGTCATGGATCTGTCCACAGATCTATTGTATCGGTCCTGCTCTCGTTCTCGTTCCAGAGCCTCGAACTGAGCCTTGAGCGAGTCAATCTCGTCGAGTGCTCCGTCCAGCTCCTCCTGCTTGCGGTTAACCTCATATTCAGAGTCAGCCACCAGACCCTGCAGTCTTTCAAGCTCTGCTTCCACTCCGTTATTATTGATAGATCGATTGGTTTCGTCTCGTTGTTGCAGCTGATCCTCCAGCTGGTTAATGTAGTGTTCTTTCTCCTCCAATGTCACTCGTAGTTGGTGTACTTCAGTGGTCAGGCTCATATTCTCTGACCGTAGCTGTACCACCTCTTCCCGAATCTCCTTCATTTGCGCAGGCGTGTTTCGATGTAGCTCCTGCCGCGCCTGAAGCAGGTCGATCTTGAGCTTTGTATTTTCGTTGCTGAGTTCCTTCATTCGCGCCTCTTGCTCACGAAGAGGCATGCTTTCAGTCAGCAGCTCGTTGAGTCCTTTGGTAGCTGTAGGACCTCTCTGTTGCGGCCGCAGGGGCGTGAAAGAACCCCGTTGAATCCCAGACATGTTGTCAAACTCGTTGGAGGAGTAGGACATTTCGTCGTAAGGCAGTAACGGGTCGGGTCTTCCTCCATGTCTATTCGTGCCTCGAAACCTCGAGTTGGTGGGCGAATAGGACGCCTGTTGCTGCTGGGTGGTCGTGAATGACTTCTTGACGCTTCTGAGCAGCGGTGTGAATTCTCTAGGTGTCGCTGACGACGGTGAGCGTCGTGTTTGTGGGTGTTGTGAACCAACTAGTTTGCGGGCGAACGGTGCTGAACCGTTTGACGCTGCTGCAAACTCTTGACGAGCGCGAAATTGCGCTGCGCCGGGGACGTGGTCGGGAATCTCGAAGGAGCCCTCCTTGGACCCCAACGAGGGGTCCGAGTTCCCCCAGGTATTTCCGTCTAGTGTGGGCATGACGCGTCTAGATCGCGAACTGAATCAAGAAATAAACATTGACGCACCTTATGCAAGGAAGCTGACTAAGCTGGGAGGAGATGAGTTGGGAGGAATGAGGACCAGCTTGAAGAGAAAAAACGAGGTGAGATATCTTACTGATGAGAGGATAGTTGAACCAATAAAAGAGATAAAATGCGTCAGATGAACCTGTCAATGTATAATATGTGTCGAATAACGGGTTTCTGTTTTCTGGGTTAATAACACGTCTTTTCAAGGAAGCAGTTTACTGGTCATTCCTCATCGAAGAACAGAGACTATTTCCAGCCTCAAGCTTTCAAGCCTCAGTTCTTCTTATTCTCCAACCTCATGATCAAGCCTCATGTAGCATCTTGGTAGAAAAAGTCAGTGTACTTTGTACGTCACATCTACGAGCTGACCGTTGATATATCGTCTGAGATGCATCCGACGGTCTGCACCTTCCGTTTGGGGATTTCATACATTTGCACCTCGAAAAGCATGCATGTTTCACGTTGTGTTTTAGAAAGATGTGAGATAACAGATGCTCTAAAGATAAGACAATGAGTGAGATTAGTGTTGTTAAAACTGACTGGAAGTCACGTGTCGTTTCATAAGCCCACGAACAGCGTTTCTACGTGCCCCATTCCTTCAAAATATCGTCTCCTCGACCAGTGTACTCCCTCTGCCACACAGCAGCCATATAACGGCTGGACAAACCTTGTCTAGTGCAGCCAAGAGTTCGTTAGCAGCCCTTGCTGTATGGACATGTGACGAGATACCGGCTCGTATGTATCTATGCGTTGTCTTTCATCTTTCTGTCATTTTCTTTGTTGGGAAAGGAGTCCTGTTTTGCGGGCCGAAAAGGAGCTCCACACGCCCATCCAACCGTATACCTGAGAGTCTGCCTGATGGAAGCGGGATGGATCGGAAAGTATAATTTTGCACTTTAGAGCGGATAGTCTGCGATTGAGACCCGGCCAAGGAGGCTGTGGGAGATGAGGGCTGTGAAAAGCCCTGAAGGCTGTGTAGCGGCTGCAATCGCCAGATTGAGAATAAATGCACACGCTGTAATTAGAGAAGAAGGGGATTTGATAGGAGATAACAGTACGGATACCAGGGTAGAATGTTGCCGTGTGTAGATACCGGTACTGCACTGTTGGCATTGTTTGCTGGTGAGGTTACGTCTACTTGTACTTGTACATACTGCTCACACAATGGATACGCAAGCCATCTCGTAATTATGTATCCGGCTCAATCATACTCGGCTGGCACGCTAAAATGGGCTTTAGAAAAATCACCAGATTTCGAACCGAATAAGCTACCGGTGGGGCTGACAAGGTGCGGAAGCTTAGAGCGCCTACAGTATTTGCTGTCAGTCGATCAGAAGGGTGGAGTTTACGTGTTGAGGTGGAGGGAAAGGCACACATGAGTCTTGGTGATGGACAGTGGCTGAAACAACGAGAGATGATAATGCATAGACCAATAAGTTCATCCACTAGCGTCATTGTTTATACAGCCAGATCCGTAACGTTTGTCAATAATCTAAACAGAAAAAACCATCATCCAAAAAAGTGTGTACACGGCAGCTCTAGCTCCACCTTTCCATTTGCCTCCGGGGCCCCGTCTTGGTCCAATCCCACAGGACGCTCACGCACCGAGTCCCAACGAAAACAGTTGGCGCTAATTTGGGACTAATTAGCCCAATCTGCCAGTACAACAAACGGTCACGTGCCGCTAACAGGGCATAATCAGAAAGAAAGGCGGGGGTCCAGGAGCAATTGAAGACCCCCGGTAGGACCTACAGAACACCCTCCATCTGGTCGTGTGCCTATCAGTCGTCCTTTTCCTTCTAGAGACCCTTACCCCGGACATTGCCGTATCCGTATATTTTCTCAAGGCCCCGCTTGCCGCACATGCAGGTCTGGCAAACTTTGTCTGCAGCGACCAGTCGAGTCCGTTTGGGAAGCGTAAATCAAGCCAAGAACATCACCATCACCGTACGCAACGAGAGTGTGATGCATCTTCAGTAGCGGTTCCGAGTGAGTATCATACGAGACAGGGCAGGGAGAGCTTTTCGCAGCGTTTCCACACGCTTCAGAGACTGTACCAATCCGTACACCTCACTGGAAACAGCCGGCTAGGGACCGGAAGTCACTCAGTGGCGTAACAGATGTGGATAAGAGAGTCTCAGGGGCATTCAGGGACTCCTATAAGGTGTCTGAGATGGTTTTATACCATTGAGGTCTCTTACGAAACGTGTCTGGACCTCATATGTGGATATCATCTGCTATCAGTTATAGCTAAACTAACCCAGTGGAACGACAACGCTTACACCTGTTTTCGAAAAATCGAAGACAGGCCTATGAAGGCATGGGCTTCAAGGCTCCCCAACAACAGCAACAACAACAACAGCAACAGCACACACACCAAAACCAGCCTCAGCACCAACAGGAGGCGTTCGAGTCACCAGACCCGATTGAAATGCTTGATAGCGAGATGCAAGACCCCAACATGTGGTACGTGGACAATGCCTCTGGAGGCATGAACATGGACAATAATCCCTACTTGATGGACGTGAATCAGATTGCTATGGACCAGACCACGTCCTTTTTGGATTTTGCAAGCGAATCCCAGTCCCAGCAGATCATGCTGGAGGATGGAAGTCAGGGGCAACAGGGAGCTCAACAGCAGCAGCAGCAGCAGCAGCAGCAGCAGCAGCAGCCACCCTCGCTTCCTGGCCGAGTTCATGGCAATGTTCAAGACCAAAATGTCGACTTTATGTTCCAGCAGCAACCCCAGCAGCAACATCAACAACAGGCCCAGACTGCACAGCAACAACAATCGCAACAGCAACAACAACACCATGCCAACCGTCATCAGATAATCCATCATGAGGTGCCCCAGCAACAGCCGCAACCTCAGCAGCCCCACAATCACAACCACAATGCGTCCATCATGGCACCGAACATGAACCAGCAGTTTGAGGTGAACCAGACCCAGATGCAGCGACGGCTCGACCAACATCTACAATCTCAGCATGCCCAAATACAACAGCAGCAGCGTCAGCAACAATCACAACAACAACAACAGCAGCAGCAGCAGCAGCATCAACAGCAGCAAGCGGCTCAGCAACCTCAGCCGCAGAAACCCCACTTTCAGAGGTCTAATTCTAGATCGAGAATCCAGACCCTGAGACCCCAAGCCCAGCAGCCCTTTGAATACCCTCCCCATATTCACTCGCCGCTTCCCGATTCAGAGTACCAGTCCAGAAATGGAACTCCACTTCATCCTGGAACCCCTGGCCCTGGAGCTATTCCTGCTCCTCCGTATATACTCTCGAATCGAGACTCTCGGCGACTGACGTATAAGCCCAAGAGTTCTATTCCCAAGGACATTTCGTCTTCTCGGTATGCTAGCCAGTGTCTCAGTGCGGCTATTTCGTCTCGACTCAATCCTCTGGCATTGTGCCCTGATGAGTTTGATCTTTTGCGAAACCATCTCAGTCCTCTTCATGTGACTACTTACCTGAACATCCGTAACGGTATTCTACGATTGTGGTTGTGTAACCCGCTGGTAGGTGTGTCATTGATTGAGGCAGCTGGAGTGGCTCGAGAGGAAAGATACTTCTACCTTGCAGAGGTGGCGTACGAGTTTCTAGTCAGACAGGGATACATTAACTTTGGATGCATTGAGGTTGCCAAGGAGGAGCCTCCTACATCTCCTGGACAGGAATTCAGAGACCGAAAGCCGCGACTGACAGTTGTGGTGATTGGTGCTGGAATCGCTGGTCTTGGATGTGCTCGTCAGCTAGAAAACCTGTTCAATCTCTATGCAGACCGGTTCGAGGAGTACGAGGATGTGCCCCGAGTTGTGGTTCTGGAAGGCAGAAAGCGAATCGGAGGACGAATCTACACACAACCGCTCAAGAGCGACCCCAACTACCGTGCAGATTTAGGTGGTTCAGTCATTATGGGCTTCGGACGAGGAAACCCTCTTGCCATTCTTGCTCGTCGACAGCTAGGTCTACCTCTGGTTGGAATCGATACATCTACCAACATTATTGATGAAACCAGCGGTGGTCCTGTCTCTGACGATGGAGATACTCGTGTTGAGAAGCTCCTCGAATACCTGCTTGCTAAGCTGTCGGTATTCAAGTCTCAGTCAACGCCTCCCAAGACCATTGAAGGAGACGAGGCTCTGATGACAGCAGGCAAAGACCCACACAAGGAGGATTTCCATGACACATACGAGACCATTGCCAAGATGGAGGAGTCATATTCGCCTAATGAGCAGCCCAACGAGCAACAGGAGCCCACATTCTTGCCGGATGACATTACGTATCTGGAGTCTTTGGGATTCAAGAGAAAGCCCGTGACCATTCGGTCCAAGGACAAGACTATCCCAGTCACTTCTGAGCCTCCTGGTGAGGTTCATCCTTCTCTGGGACGAACAATTGACAAGTTGCTTGTGCGAATTCAAAGATTCATCACTCTCACAGACGAGGACACTCGGTTATTGCATTGGCATCTCGCCAACCTTGAGTTTGCCAACGGAACGAGTCTGGATCAACTGTCGCTGTCGTCATGGAATCAGGACGAGGGTCACGAGTTCACTGGTCGTCATTCACGTATCCCCAATGGCTTCATGTCCACTGTTAGAGGTCTTTACACGTACCCTGACAAGTTGGATGTGCGGTTCAATTCGACAGCCAAGGTGGTGGAGTATGAGGATGAGGAGCAGACTTCAATCTTTCTGGAGAATGGAGAGCGAATCCACGCAGACAAGATTTGTGTGACGGTTCCTCTTGGAGTTCTCAAGGCTCGTGCCATCCAGTTTATTCCTGATCTTCCCCAGTGGAAGACTGACTCTATTGAGCGTCTTGCATTTGGAGTGGTGAACAAAATCTGTCTGGTATTCGACCAATGTTTCTGGGATGATTCCAAGGACGTTCTGTGTGTCGTGAAGGACGCTGCAAACGGATCTGCAGATGATGTGGGCTTCAAACAGGCTCGTGGATTCTGCAACATGTTTTGGAACAATTCTGCGGTAGTCGGCAAGCCCTGTCTGATTGGAACAGTTTCTGGTGAAGCAGCGAAGATTATGGCTGACAAGTCTGACGAGGAGATTGTCGATGCTGCTCTCAAGTCATTGCAGGTCATCACTGGTAAAGAGACTATGCCTCAACCCGTGGAGAGTATTGTTACTAGATGGCAAATCGACCCCTTCTCCCGTGGTGCTTACTCTTGCATTGGTTTGGAAGCTACAGGTGCTGACTTTGATCTGTTGGCTCGGCCTGTTCACCATGACATTTTCTTTGCTGGTGAAGCTACTTGTCGTACTCACCCTTCCACAGTCCATGGAGCATACCTGTCTTCGTTAAGGGCAGCGGCTGAGATTCTGGACTCGCTAATTGGTGAGATTGAGATCCCCCATCCTCTGGTGCCCCATAAGATGGCTGGCTTCCGTCGGTCGTTCATGCAGCACCATCAGGCACCTGGTCAGCAACAACAGATGGCTATGGGAGGTCCTCACAGAATGTCCATCTACAGTCAACCCGCATATGGCTCCCAACCTATGCTTGTTGAAGAGGAATCTGTGGCCCCTCATGTCCCCGCTGCTCATCTGCCTCAGCCTGTCATGGCCAAGAAGAAGCGTCCAGCGGAGCCTTCGCCTCCCGTGGATGCCAAGAAAAAGGCTGTGGAGCAGGATGCCAACCAGACTCGTCTCAAGGAGCTACGTGATGAGCGTGTCTCCAAGTCCAACGAGATTATGAGAGACGAGATGGTTGCTGAGATTGGAGAACGGCCCATCAAGCCCGAAAGAGCTGGTGCCAATCCCTTTCTCATCTTCCAGAAGGACTTTTGGGACAAGTGCAGAGCCATCTGCGACAAGAAGAAGCAGGAATCGTCTGGTGATCCTACGATGCGAGCTGCCCGTAATGAGGTTCGTTCTGCTCTTGGTAAAATGTGGCGAGATCTTCCGGACTCGGAGAAGCAGCCCTACATTGACCAGACAAACGAAATCAAGGCTCTCAACGCCAAGAAGACGGAGGACTATAGAATCCAGGCCAAGCGGTATGAGGAGGAGGCTGAACAGTTCAAGAGACGGTGGAAGGAGGAGCACGTCAGCGAGCCGTCTCAGGAGGAGGTTGCATTAATGAAGTTGATAAAGGAGAGAAAGTGACTCTAGGATGTCGCTTTGATAAAGATAAGGAAATAGGATAATTGCATTAATATTAGAAATACGAACGCTGCTGCCTACCAGGTACATTGTAGTGGGAGGGAAGTTGGGTGGAGGGAGATGGTAAGTATTGAAGGTAGAAGAGCTACAGTAAGTAATGTTAAATGTTAAGGGGGGTGAAGAGGGTGATTGTAAGATGGTACAAAAGGGAGAGGTATTAGGGAATAAACAGCTAGAATCAACAGAGAAGGCGATTTTGAGCCAAACCACTTCTTTTACTTCTCTCAAGCTCTTCTTACTCACCTCAATATGGTTTTGTACATACTTACTGGCATCAGTTGACCTCAGCATTCAAATCTAGTGCATCAGAGAGGAACCAAAGGGAAAGGGACCATGAAGTAATACCTTTGATTTGGATTTTAGCAGTGTTTCATAGACCTCTATTGTGCTGGCAGTTCTTCAACTGCGTATTCGACAAATGCTAAGTAATATAGTGAGCACTCTACTTATATACTTCTGAATCTGATAAGGTTCTGATCACTTGACAATACATCAGAGACACTCAATGAGTTCTCCTCAACATGCTACCTACACTCACCACCAACGACTGGATCACTCTATTGCATTTCCTGCGGACTGTGTTTGGTCCCATGGAGCCCCGTGGCATCAGCTTTGCCCAGAAACTCTTCTGGATCGGCAACTTCCTCACCTACGCGCCACCCATGGGCAGCATGGGGCTTGGAGGCCGAAAGATTGTGCTGAAGAAGTTCCAACGAAGATAAAGGAAGATGGACTTCGATAGTCAGGCTACGAATAACACCATGAGCTGTTGGGGTGCAGTTTCACGGACTGGAACACGCTGTCATAATGGCCCAAATGAGAGCCAGCAACCATGCATACCCCAGATTATAGACTAATGAATTACGATTGCAAATACGATCTTAGTGTGGGAGAGAGGGTGTTCAGAATATTTAACTTGTATAAGAGATGACCAACGGAATTTGTAGATGTGCCATGCCTCACAAAATACGATATTAGTTACGATTAATTATTGCAGCTCTGACTGTTTGCAAATATAAGTCTGCTACAATCTCTACAACAAGTACAACGCCGGTATTCACGGTGCTGTCACTACAATACCTGTTAATTTGACAATATATTCTGCTACGTAGCAGCTTAGTTAAAAGTGAACTGGCGAACCAGGCCGTCTATAGTATTTGCAAGATGTGAAGTGATGCAGGTGTACATCTTGCTGGGATGCATTGGGTTGGTTGTCGGCACTTTACTCGTCTTCGTCCTCCACGTCCTCCTCATCCATATCCTCGTCATGGTCTCCTCCGTCACTCTCGTCTCCATCTTCACTGTCCGAGTCCAGGTCCTCGGCAACATCACTCCACTCAATGTAGAGGTCTCCAAGAACGCTTCTGGACCGTTTCAGTAGAAGAGGATCAAAGGGAAAGTATCCCTCGAGCTGGGTGAACTCCTTCTGGGGACCATCAAATAGTGTAGATGCTCCCTCCATGAAGGCTCGGGGAGCCATGGCTCTGTCCTTCTTGTCATGCAAGTCTTTTCTCACGATACCTCGCTTGTTCTCATCGATGATGGTAAAACAGTAAGCGGCATCATGGTGATGAGCAATCTTGGCAAACATGGCAACCACAGAATGGTTGCAGTACTGCAGAGGGTTGAACTTGGTCATGATGATTCGCTGGAAAAACTTGTCGAGCTTGCACTCCCACACTGAGTCTCCCTCAGGAGCGTCAGAGTCCAATCTCAGCATTTCATTACGGAAACAGAAAATGTACATGAGACCCTGGACGACAGAGTAAAAGGTCTTGAACCGGCTCATGGAGCCGGGGACGCCGTTGACCTCGGCCTCTCGCTCAGAGACATATCTGTCGATCCAGCCAGTGAGCATGCTCACCACGAAGACAATCTGGGCCTTGGAGAGGTGCTTGGCCCGTGCAATGTAAGATGCAATGTATTGCATGGCCTTGGACCGCTTGTCCATACCTTCTCCAGAGGACAGAGTGATTTCAATCAGCGACGCGAGGAAGGCGTCCATGAACTCGGGGCATGCCTGGGATGCCTGGAAGACAATGTACTGCACAAACCGGGTTCTGTGGGTAGGCAGAAGATAGGTCTTGAACACGTTGATGAGAGATGCATACATGGACACCGTTTCGGTGGTGATTTCCTCAGGGCCATCGTTGAACTTGCCTCCAACATGCATGAGAAGTAGAGACACGATACCGTCCAGCTTAGCCAGGAGTTCTCCAACAGAAGAAGCCTCGTTAACTTCGATATGGTCATCTTCTTCATCGTCAAACTCGTCATCAGAGTCTCCCAGGACCAGGCCGTTGTTGGCCTCTTCTCCCTCTTCTTCCTCTTCACCTTCACCCTCCTTGACGTCGGTGGCATCCTCCAGGTCAACCACCTCGGGGTCCTCAGCGGCATCGAGAAGTCCTGCGTCAAACAGCTCTTCTTCGTCAAGCTCATCGAGCTCGTCTTGTAGCTCTACGTCAATCTGTACACTCTTTTCCACGACCATACCCCAGACGGCGTTTCTGAGGGCAGGACAGTACTCGGTGGTTATAAGGGCATTTCGGATGAAATTGCACAGCCGTGCAGTGGTATCCATTTTGTTAGGGAAGGCCTCGAGCAACATGCCCTGGAGTAGGGTAGCCGACGTGGGGGTGATGCTAATCATGTATCGCAGGGCAGAATGCTGTGCTGAGGCATCATCCAGTGTGAAGTCTGCCACCAGACGAGTGGCAACGTCAGACCACCATCGAGGCACGGCGGAGACCAGGACCGCCAGAAATCGGTAGTATGTGTCCGTGAGAGCCTGGGAGGGCTGTCGCTTTTCTAGATGCAGACGTACCACGCCGTTGATGAGCTTGGAGCATCGAGGCGAGTCCAGACGACTGATTTCAATGGACAACGCCTGAATCATGTGTGTGAGCTGGTCATTAGAAAGAGCATCTGGCGAGTCGGACTTTTTAGTGATTTGGTCCGTCAGCTTGCCGAGTGGGCTGTAATTTTGCTAGGTTAGAAAAGAGAATATGAGGGGCGTAGACATCAGATTGTAAGGGGGACATTTATGGGGGAAGACAGCATAACTCACCTTTTCAACTTCATCTAGGGCATTCTTAACGAACGCCTTGTAAACGCCTGCAGATAGGTCACCTGTTTCTGGACAAGTAGTCAGTTTGCCATCATCCTGAGGGAGCACTCCTCCCTCATCCCTTGGTTTTTTTAAAGCCATCACTTGGGGCGAATCCACCCTCTTTCTCTTCAACGAGAGCCCTCTCGACTCCAATGCTACTGGGCTTTCCATCGTTTCTGTGTATCTCTTCTTTTTCTTCTTTTGGCAGCGAAACGGCGGAAAGCGTTGTGATGAACTTGGGATAGATTGAGCAGTGAGAATTATCAAAACCTCCAGAGGTTGGTTACGCACAAACTTTTCAGAGCCTAATTCTGATTATGCAAGGTGGGCAGAATTCCGTAAAATGTCATACGCACTTGGAAAGTGCAAGGGGAATGTGCAAATGGGGGGAGAATGTTTGTAATGTGGTACTTGTCACTTTGAACTATTAAAAATGAATATTTTCGTTCGATATTACTGCTTTCTTCGCACTTTCGAGCCCTCACGTGCAACGACCTGACCTCAAAGCTTAACTTTTCATCGAATTTTTTCGCCACAGTGCAAAGTTGCATCAGGGAGGACCTTGGAGTTGAGGCTGGCAAAATTCCAGTTGAGAAGTTGGGAGGGAGCTTAGTAATGAAATTTAAAATTCTGGATATTCCGATTTGGGAGATGCGATGTGTCTTACTTGCATGAACTTCATCAGGTCTCACCATCTGTCCAATGAGACAACCGAAAATGGAGGACGTCTTTTGACAGTTTTCAGCTACCAGGTACTCTAGTATGACTGCTGACTTTTCTGCTGTTTTTTTTTGTTCTCTTTTCTTCTGATTCTCGTATTGTTACCCTCTTACACTCGCCTTCCCAGCTCACCAGCTTAATCATCGAACCCAATTTCAGACCGTTAAGAGCGAGCCTGCCCTAGCCCTACAAGGTGGGGAAACATACAGTTGCAGGGGTGGCATCTGGTTAAGACGGTCTTTGAAACGAAGAGCAAGTCATATACCAAAGATAGTTGCAAGGCGTTCCCAGAAACTAGTCGAAAACAGTCTCAATATATAAGCCTTATTACTGCGCCCACATTATCTACCGAAATGAACTGTGCATTGTTCTTCAGCCGAACTACTGTGGCCAAGAGCAATTAAGCCAAGCCGGCTATACTTAGACACCGAACGACTAGCGTGCCAGAGTCGTGCCGACGTGGGATTGTGATTGGAGAGCGATTAGCGACAGAATCGGCGCTTGCTTATCTCGGGCGCCTAAAAATTTCGACCCGGTCCACAATATTACGTCTTTGACAAGGTCGGCTGTGGGCTCACCCTTCATCTCTCCACTGCTCTACCCCTCGTATTTCGCTTGAGTCGTTTTCCCGAGCCTCGGAGACAAGGTTCCGTGCACACAGGCCGCCTCATTTGGGCCAAGTAGGCAAGAGGAATGGTGTATAATAGTAGGTGGTGAAGCCCCCATTTTTCGCCGGTATTTTGGGCCATGTCTGTTTGCTTTTCGAGCCATGTTTCTGAGACGTAGTCGGCTTGTTTACACCTCTTTTCCCACGTGATCACATCGATTGGAACAGCAAACCCCTCCTTGTACTTGCTGCATATCTGTATGTATACCTAACTCTGAGAAGGTGCCCAACAGATCACCACCACACCACCACACGATGCAGTACGTTGGGCGAGCCATTGGAACCGTTTCCAAGACCTGGAACTCCATCAACCCAGCCACTCTCAGTGGTGCAATTGACATCATTGTGGTCGAGCGGGAAGACGGTGAGTATGACGAGAGAAGTTGAGAGACATGATGGTGCAGAGGGCTGGATGCACCATCTGTCGTGAGCGTGATAGAGGAGAATAAGTGGGATAAAGGTACGATAGGGAAGCAAAGTGGTTGATGGGGTATTACCATGTGTTCATAATGGCCTGGTTACACATTTATCAGGTTGCTATCGCTGTTCTGTTGACTTTACCTTCTCACACTACGAATGTGGTTATGACGCAATTTAGGTGATATTCTTCTCTGAAGGAGCAAACTATGGATACATGAAACTGTCCATCGAGTGGTATCCACGTAACCACTAACAGTCACTACTTGTTTCTCTTCTATCACCCCAACATGACACCTTCATATGCTGGTGGCGTAACATCTCATTTCCACCATATACTAACCCAGGTGAACTAAACTGCTCTCCTTTCCACGTGCGGTTTGGAATCTTTTCCTTGCTAAGACCATCACAGAAAAAGGTCGAGTTCTGCGTCAATGGCACCAAGACTGAACTGCCCATGAAGGTCGGCGACGGAGGAGAAGTCTTCTTTGTGTTTGAGACCGACGCAGATGTGCCCGAAGAACTCCTCACCTCCCCCGTCATTTCTCCCTCATCCTCACCATCGTGGGGTCAGGAAGAAGGCGGAGAGGGCGAGCCAGACTACCTGGCTCTTAACGACTCTAAACAGGGCGGAGACAATAAGCATGGTAGATCTCCCTCAGTAGGTGTACCATTTAGATCGCCTTCGGCTGATCAGCTAAATGATATGGGCAGCTTAGATGATAGTGACTTGGGCAGAAGACAGCGTGCTAGCACGGCAGCTCCAGAACCTATTCCTGGCTCATTGCGACACCCTGCCACCATCTCAGAGGGCATCTCTTCAGACTCATTCTCCAGCGAGACTGACCAAACAGATGGCTCCAGACCCACAGCAACTACAGAGCCCACAGAAGCACTGGATCATCTTGAACACAGTCTTCATCGGGCTGCTACCTCCCCTGCTCCTTCTACCGAGGAAATCTGGGAAAAGGCTCGAGCCTTGTCTAAGAAACTCACATCGGAAAACATTCAGAGTAAAATCTCCGACAACGGAGACATCATTTTGGATATGACTGGTTACAAGTACGATCACGAGGACGTGAGTCGATCAGAAGAGCTCGTTAAGAAGATTCTGGCAGAGGAGCTGGGAGAAGACAGAGACCTGTCCCATATTCTGGTTGAGGATGAGGAGGGTAACCTGGTGATTCAGAGTGCTGGAGATACCTTCCATCACGAACCAATGAGCTCTCCTGAGTCTCTGGCCCACTCTCCTCAGCCTCTTCCTTCCTCCAACCTGCCCTCTCAGGCCTCGGATAACAAGCACTACGCCAAGACCATCCGTCTGACGTCAGATCAGCTCAAATCCCTGGATCTTAAGCCTGGAAAGAACGAGGTCACCTTTGCCGTTAACAATGGCAAGACCTCATGCTCAGCCCAGCTTTTCTACTGGAAGTACGACGTTCCAGTTGTCATTTCTGACATTGACGGTACCATCACCAAGTCTGATGCCCTTGGTCATCTGCTTACCATGATGGGCCGAGACTGGACCCACACTGGTGTGGCCAAGCTCTTCTCCGATATCAAAGCCAACGGATACAATATCATGTACCTGACAGCGCGATCAGTGGGACAGGCGGATGCAACTAGAGCATACTTAGGTGGAGTAGACCAGTTTGGCTTCAAGCTGCCTCCTGGACCCGTCATTCTGTCGCCTGATAGAACACTTGCGGCCCTCAAGAGAGAGGTGATTCTCAAGAAACCTGAGGTGTTCAAGATGGCGTGTCTGCGAGACATCAAGTCTCTGTTTGGTGAGAGCGAAGACGCCACCAACCCTTTCTACGCTGGTTTTGGCAACCGAATCACCGACGCTCTGTCGTATAGATCTGTCGGTGTTCCTTCGTCCAGAATCTTCACAATCAACTCCAACGCCGAGGTCCATATGGAGCTGCTCGAATTGGCTGGCTACAAGTCCTCATATGTTCACATTGCGGATCTTGTGGACCACTTCTTCCCTCCAGAAAGCGAGTTCACTACCATCCAGGAGGAAAAGTACACGGATGTCAACTACTGGCGAGATCCCATTATTGACCTGTCTGATCTCACTGATGATGAGCTGACGAGCGATGACGATTTCTACAAGTCGCCCAAGTCTCCCAGGTCGCCTCGAAGCCCGCGGGCCGGTTCTGCAGGCTCCAATGCTGCTCCTTCCGGATCCAGCGCCGACCCTGCTGGACCCTCCGAGCCCAAGGACTCCACCAACCCCTCAAAGTTCAGCTATAAGAAGGCTCCTACAAACTCTCGGTTCCAGCCCGTTTCGTATGATCTTGATCTTGATGACGGATATGAGTACGATGACGACGATGACTATGATGACGACGAGGAGTTTGTTGACGCTGAGAGCGACGCCCTGGAGGAGGATGACGACGACGATGATGATGATGATGATGACGTCGATCTAGACAACGACTCGGACCACTCTCCTGCCAGGCAACCCTCGCAGATGCAGCGAGTCATCAACAAGACTGTTGAAGACAATAAGGGTTCCACATTCCACATGGACGAGGACGATGTTCAAAAAGCCATGAAGGCCTTGAAGATGGAGCGAGCTAGCATCAATCCTAAGTAAATAGGAAATCAAGCATAAATATACTGGTAATGGTAGGTGGACGTAAAAGGGGAAGCTCGAGCTGACTAAGTATGCATGTGCCTGAATGTCTCGCATATACGGATCTGTTTGAGATCCAATCAGAGTTCCCGAGGAAAACCCAAAGATATTATATTGGTGGTTCATCTAGATTTCACAGTATTTTTTCCTCCTGAAAGGTCTTTGTTCAGATGCATGAATCATGTGTTGGGTGTAGGCCCTTTCGGGATCCGATTATGTTCCTTGGGTGGAGGGACATTTCTTGAGTGTAACATTCCTTCCTAGCCCAAGCCTAGTACAGTATATATGGCATGGAAACCAGTCTAAAATGCCGCAGGGGTCGTTATCTAGATCTAGCACGTATTCCTTTCTCTTTAAATATCAGGGGCTCCACTTCGCTACCAAGCTCCGATACCCCTTCCGAGTCGGATCAGATAAATTTTTCAAGAACTTTTTATCTGATTTGTATGCATGGTTTGGGGGCAAGTGAGCCGTACATAGGAGGCGTGAAAGCAGCTACAAAAGTTGAATGTCCTTGATCCATGCGACTGTGCTGTTATCGGGATCGTAAATAGTGGGTCCATGACATTTACTCCACGAGGTTACTAACGAGTCTATACAAGGGCGGTCTTAGATGAATTTTAGCACTGCACGTGTGAGCAATTTGAGGGTCTCTGTTGATGGGGGCGAGTTTAACTGTGCAGGGTTCGGTGGGGTGATTTGAGTCGATAAAAAACAAATGTGAAATGTAGATCATGGAATGTTCAAGGGGCAAACTGTAGTTTTATAGCTCTGGTTCTCAGATGTATTGTGGCTCTGTTTGCGCCACTAAAAATCTGTAACATTAGTCCACTATTGTTGTTGCCACCATTTTACATACCATACAAAGACGCATCTCGGCTCGTACCGTTTTACCTTTGGCCAAGCAGGTTGTGAACTTTCTCAATTGGAGAAGTGTGAAGTCAAAACCCTCCAGCCCTCATATCATCACTCCACATCTCAGTTGCCAAACTTGGTCTTTTCGATACACCGACCTCTCAAACGACTCACACCCGACAGTTGCCCGAATCAGAACTGCATCAACTGAAAAATAGCGCACAGCAACAAAGAACCAGACTCACGAGGGCTTTGGACTACAGTTAGTCACTTCAAAACTACATCACATCAACACTACCATACAGCCCTTGATACCTACAGAGGGCTCGTAGCAACCACCAGTGTTGCAACCACATCTGTTATTAAAACGCTCACAAAGTCAGCCTGCACCGCCAAGCAGATCTCATCTCGTTCACCCGCCCAGATTAAACCAAAAGTGCATAATTTGCTCACCATGAAGGAAGCTGGAGACAAGACCTCAGCGCCACCAAAGCCTGACACAACGTCGGCCTACCAGGTCGGCGGCATGACATGTGGATCATGTGTTTCTGCCATCATCAACGGCCTGGAAGCATGTCCTGGAGTCACGGAGGCAGCAGTATCGCTGGTTACTGAACGAGCCAGTGTCCACCATAACAAGAGCATAATCAGCGCTGAAGAACTGAAGGAAAGAATAGAGGACTGTGGGTTCGACGCATCGCTCATCGACTCTTCGCCGATAGCTGCACCCGTCACCACGCCCATGGAGCGGCTCAAGGTCAAGATCTTTGGAATGACCTGTTCCAGCTGTACCAACGCTGTGCGAGACGCTCTCCTGGAGGTTAGAGGCGTTGCCAGTGTTGTGGTTGCTCTTGCTACAGAAGAAGCCACCATTTCTTTCAACCCTCAAGTATGCGGTCCTCGAGATATCATCAACGCTATTGAAGATTGTGGATTTGAGGGCGTTTTGTCAGCACAGCAAGATAATGCTACCCAATTAGCAAGTTTATCGCGAATCAAGGAGATTCAGAAATGGCGAAGTGACGGTATCCAGTGCTTCATTCTGGGCCTGCCGGTCATGCTACTCACTCATATTCTCCCCATGGTGGGTCTCCAGCCTCTGCATGATCTGACCGTCTTCAAGGGTCTGTATGTGGATGATCTCGTCTGTTTCGTGCTGGCCACGTATATCCAGTTTTGGCTGGGTCACAAGTTTTACGTCTCTTCGCGAAGAGCTCTCTCCCACGGTACTGCTACCATGGATGTACTGGTGGCCATCTCCACGTCATCAGCATACTTCTTCTCCGTCTTCTCCATGCTTTACGCCATTGCGACTGTCGCCAACTCTCATCCTCACACGTTGTTTGAGACTTCGGCAATGTTGATCGCTTTCACGACTCTTGGAAAGTACCTGGAGAACCGGGCTAAGGGTCAGACCTCAGGTGCTCTTAGTAAGCTCATCTCCCTGACCCCCACAACTGCTACAATCTTGAAGGATTCCACAAAATACAACCCTGAGACAGTCTACGACGAGTCTGCTGAGATGGAAATTGCTGCTGAACTTCTCCAGAGAGGCGATATTGTCATTCTCAAGCCTGGAGCCAAGGTGCCTGCTGACGGAGTTGTCGTTTCTGGCGAGACTTATATCGATGAGTCTCTTTTGACTGGAGAGTCCACTCCTGTGGTTCGAAAGGTCGGAGACCAGGTTGTAGGTGGTTCCATTAACGGCTCTGGACGAGTTGACTTCCGAGTTGAGCGTGCTGGAAAGGATACTGCTCTCTCCAACATTGTCCGTCTTGTTGAAGAGGCCCAGACGTCTCAGGCCGAAATCCAGCGATACGCAGACAAGATTTCTGGAGTTTTCGTGCCCTGTGTTGTTGCTCTTGCGCTGCTCACCTTTATCTTCTGGATCATTATGAGCAACGTTATGAAGCATCCTCCCAATGTCTTTTCCCTGCCTGAGGGAAAGTTCCTCATCTGTCTTCGTCTGTGTATTTCTGTCGTTGTCGTTGCTTGTCCCTGTGCTCTCGGTCTTGCTACCCCTACTGCAGTCATGGTTGGAACAGGTGTTGGAGCTACTCATGGTATTCTTGTCAAGGGTGGAGCTGTTTTGGAGACTGCTTCCAAGATCAAGACTGTTGTTTTTGACAAGACTGGTACCCTTACCACTGGCCGAATGACTATTCAGAAGCACGATTTCGACAAGAACGCTCTCAAGAGTCTCAGTTTGACTGAAAATGAGCTCTGGCTGATTTTGGCAGGTGTTGAGGCTTCTTCCGAACATCCCATTGCCCAGTCTCTTGTTCGACATGCCAAGGAAGTTGCTCAAGTCGAGGATGTTCCTGGTGTCGCAGATTTTGTTGCCATCGTCGGGCAGGGTGTTACTGGAGTTGTTGATGGCCATAATGTTGCTGTTGGCTCCTCTGAGCTCGTCAACTCTTCTTGCAACGCTCTTGAAAAGCCTCCTGCTACTCCTCATTCGCCCGATAACCCTGCCACTGTGATTCACGCTTGCGTCGATGGTCAGTACGTCGGCTACATGGCCTTTGCTGATACTGTCAAGGGTGATGCTCGAGCTGCCGTGTCTTTGCTTAAGAAGATGGGTATCAATGTTGCCATGATGACTGGAGATAACCACTTTGTTGCTCACGCTGTCGCCGATGAAGTTGGAATCCCCAGATCCAACGTTTGGGCCTCCACCTCCCCTGCTCAGAAGCTTGCCATCATTGAGCAGCTCCAGGAGCCTCAAGACCCCATGGAAGACGTTGACTCCACCGACCTGTCTCTGAATGCCCCAGTTGTCGCCATGGTGGGTGACGGTATTAACGACTCTCCTGCCCTGGCTAAGGCTGCCATTGGTATTGCCATGTCTTCTGGAACCGATATCGCCATGGATGCTGCTGATATTGTTTTGCTTAACAAGGAGAGTCTTATGGATGTGCCTGCCTCTATCAATCTGTCGCAGGTCACTTTCAGACGAATCAAGATCAACCTGGTGTGGGCATCAGTGTACAACTTGATTATGATTCCCTTTGCTATGGGATGCTTCTTGCCGTTCAACTTTATGCTGCACCCTATGGAGGCCTCTGCTGCTATGGCATTGAGTTCCGTGTCGGTGGTAGTCTCTTCTCTCGCTCTGAAGAAGTGGCAGCCTCCCAAGGACTCAGAGTATGGATCTGGCGAGTGGCACGATATGGAGAGCCAGACGGTCAAGCCCAAGCGCAAGTGGTGGCAGAAGCTTTGGAGAAGTGAGGGCGTTCGATACGAGCGACTCTAAGCAAATCGGGAGATTGCGTTTTGCTGTAAATTATTATAGACTTTTATGAATAATGATGTTTTTGCTTAAATTATTATGTAAATGGATCGAGATTCTCAAGCGACTCACCTGTCTCGCTTTTTATTGTCGCTGCATCATGTGAGATTAACCTTGATAGGGGTCTAGTGGAATATGTCATATTTGTGGAATATATAGATACGGCTGAAGCGGTAATTATTACTTGTATTTGATTGCAGGTTGTTGAATCCGAGATGTGTGGACTTTCTTTGACTTATTCACGGCAGCTAATTTGGTTGGACTCTCTAAATAGACATCTGTTCTGTTGTTTCTAAAACTGAGTTGTAACAAAGAACAGATCTGGGGAGGGGTTCGAGGAAACAGTAATACAACGACTAGCTAAATATTGACCTGGAAGACCGCCAAGATTGTATTATCCCGACACGGAATAGTAATCTCTTTCTTGACTGATGACCTCTTATTCACGTGACCTTACGAGAAGTAGATCTCCGTAGATCGGCATCCAAACTCTAATCGTATCTCCTGTATGTGATTCAAAACATCGCATGACACCTTGATGAAAACGACATGTCTGATGATCTACGCCCGTATCAATTGGACCGACCGGCTAACCAAACAGGTCGGTCCCAGCCTGCGGGCTCAGGGGACTCGCCAGCTGTATCTCCCACTACTGGCTCCAAGCCAACAGGACCAAAACGCAATCTAATACCAGCTACTGAGAGATCATTCTTGACCGTGACAAATACAATTGGAGCCAGTGCTTCTTCGAGCATGACTTTTGATGTCCAGAGACAGATCATAGCCTATACGGCAGGTACGGGTGCAGTTTTGGGCACCTACGACCCGTCTTCAGGCTTGAAGCAACGGTACTTTTGCTTGAGGAACACGGATCAGTTCAATGCATCTTTTGAAGCGTTCCAAATCTCAGGTGCACGCGACAGCTATGGATTTTCTTCGCAGACTCAATACCTGGGGGCTTCAGAAGAGTCTCCTGTGGACTCTTCACCTCCTAAGTCGCTCTCTCCAGTGAAAGAACGAGCAAAGAGTGCAACTGCCGTGGCTATTAGACCTGATGGACGTCTACTGGCAGTGGGAGAAACGGGCCACAGTCCCAAGATTTCAATCTTTAGCACAGCACCAGATTCTGACAATAGTTGTCCTGTTGCCGTTATCACACAGCACTCCTTTGGTGTACGGTTTCTGCGATGGTCCCCCTGTGGGTCGTTTCTGGCATCTTTGGGAACTTTGAATGACGGATACCTTCACATTTGGCAAGTCCAGGACAAGGGAGTGCGTCTACACTCATCCAACAAATGCATAGCTCAAGTGGAAGACATGAGATGGCTCTCGGACAAGCTACTTGTTACGGTTGGGGATCATCATGTCCGAGTATGGAAGGTGGAGGAGAAGGAAGGAGGAATTCAAAACGTCCAGGTACTTTCGGGTCGGAATCCTGTCATGGGGTTGGTAAATAATGTCACTTGCACGACTGTGTGTCCCATTAATCAGCTCGAGGCTGTCATTGGAAGCAAGGAAGGGCTAGTGGCAGTGTTGAATGTGTCCGAGGAGACTCCCAGACTGACTATTCGGTGGCAGAAGCTGGCTCCTATTAGTTCCCTGTGTATGAACTCGGATGGAGAGGTGTGCATCGCTTCTGCAGGCAAGATTGCAGTGGTTTCTCTTGATGAAGTACTCCAAGAAGAGGGAGAGGATTTCGGTCCAATCGGGACTGAGGTGCAGAAATCACCGATTGTTTCTCTTGCAGAATGCGGATCTGGATTAGTGTGTCTTGATGGCAATCGAGATATTTCGATTATCCAAGACATGAAACCAAAAAGCATTGTTCAAGGCCAGCAAGGACTCATCAAGGGCTTGACTTTGGGTTCCTCCCAGACCTTCTGGACTGCTGATACAGTTACCTGTGATGGTAAAAGTATCAGACCTGAGTTGGGCAAGTTGAACGATGAGTCCGATAATGAAATCTCATATGCCCTGTGTATCGGATCAGATGTGGCTGTTGGTGAGCGAAGCGGACGACTCAGCTTATACAGTGAAGGTACTTGCAAGTTCTCAACACAGGCACACCAAGCTGATATCACTGGTATGGCATTCCATGATGGGAAACTGTTCACATGTTCAAGGGATCGAACATTACAGGTCTTCTCTGTGGCTGATTCAGCTTTGGAACTTCAGCAAACGATTGTGGGTCATACAGCCAACATTCTAAAGCTTGTCGTGGCTGACCAGCGACTCTACTCGTGTTCCGCTGATCGATCTATTGGTGTGCATGCTCTTGTTGGTGGAGTTTGGGCTCCTCTCAAATCCATCAGTCTCAAGAGTTCGCCTTTAGATGTCACACTGGTCGAGAATGAGCTGATTGTCATATGCTCCGATAAACAGGTGTACGTTTATCGCCCCGACAAGTGTGAATTGATGCGTAATTACAAATGTGCCAATTCGCGAGGCGACGGGTTGAGCGTGACCCGTATTGCTCTGGGCAAGTTTCAGCATGGCGGAGTGAGGAAAGAATTTCTGGTCGGTACATGTAACGACAAGTCCATTAGAGCCTTTGATCATACCACAGGTGCTCTTCTGGCGTCCGAATGGGGTCACTCTGATGGGGTATCAGGGCTCATACTGAAACCTCAGAGCCCAGTGTCTGCTGAGGTTGTCACATCTGGGGCTGATGGATGTTTATTTGTGTGGAAGCTCTCTCCCTGGGTTGAAGCAGCTGTTTCTTCGGGTCCTACCTCTTTCAGTACGTCCCCAGTTGCACGTAGGGTTATTTCCAAGCTTGAGCTCTCCTCTATTGCACGGGAAAATAACCTGGATGCACCCAACTCGCCAGTCCTACGACCCTCAGCGATGCGAAAAACTGCAGTTGACAATAACGGCTCGCCTTTGGTTCGTGCAGCTGGCCGACCCTCATTTCGCAGCAAAGAGACTCCTTCACCTATCAGACAAGATCGCCCCATGTCTCCCGCAAGACCAAAGAGTCCCACCAGAGTCAGCAATGTCTCTACACTCAACGACAAGAGCCCCAGCAGGATGGGCTCTTCTGGTAGTTTGAAGGCTGCTGCAAATGGTAGTCCCCGTACTGGAAGTGTTTCCATCGAAACCATGAAGACAGACCTCTGTGTGAGGCTGAAGAGGTTCCGAGGGGAGTTGGACAGTAAAGACGATCAAGACAAGGACTACAGCGCTCTACGGGAAGAGCTCGAGGCTACACTTGCTCTTCTAAATGGAGAATCGAGCGCACCAAAAGCAGTTGCATCTGCTCAAGCTACTGTCCACACACCCGACCTTGACAAGATGGCCCGAGAATTTGGAGACAAGATTTTCTCCTTGCTCGAGGACAAACTGAAGGCCGGGAAGGTGGGTGAGAACTCTACGGAGTAAGAACTCCGTCTAACTTATTTAACTTAATCCAATGTATTTATTAGCTAGCTAATAATGGCGATAGCAACCGGAGTTGGGGGTTATTTCGCCAAGCTGTAGGGTCCGCAGCAGTGTTTCATGTGGTCCGCGAGCTCGTCTCCCTGGAGGTTCACCTTGTGGAATCTGCAGTAGTATACTTTGAGCGGCGAAGACATGGTTGTAGAGTGATTGAGCGAGGTGGAGGTGTGTGTACAGATTCATGTCCTTCTCCACGCGTATATATATTGCTCGTTTTGAGGCTGGTCAATGGATTATTATTATTGCTTGGCTTTCAGTTCCTGCTTCATGAACGTATTAGCCCCCGCCGATAGCCCCATATGGTATAATTCTTATGCGCCATGCCTCATGAGAGCGTACCTTGTTGCATGCGTATTCGTCATAGCCCCACTTTTGATACTCTAATAAAATCAATGACAATATATACTATTTACGATGTGCATCCCCCTTGTCTCATGGGTGCCTTGTTCTTGTTTTGTTTTGTTTGTAGTGTGTACTACAGTGGTTATCGCCACCAGTTTTGCAGTTTTGGGGCTCTATCCTCTTCTTCTCACAGCAGCCTTGGGAGTCCATTCCTCAGGCTTACCAGAATCGTCTCTCTCCTTCTCCACGTAGTCCAGCTTCAGATCATGGTCTCGTTGCCGTCCTCCGTCAGCTAGAACTGTGTCGGGGCCATTCTCAGGGTAATGCTTGATGATATCTTCCACCTCAATGGTGGCCATGTGGGGAATTTTTTCTGGTGCAGGAGCAGCCTGTTGAGGCACTTTCTCAAACACCTGGGCCATCTCAGCCAGCTCAGCCTCCGAGTAATTGGGTTTCAGCTGGTCCGCCAACGACATGTCTCTCGACTCGTCAGCGTTGTCAGCAGTCTTGAGAGGAATCTCCTTCCACTTGGCCTCATAGGCGGCAATTTTGGCCTGGAGAAGCTCCTGTCTTTGTTTGTCTGCAAGCAGCTCTTCCAGAGTGGGATGATGGGGTCGGGTGAACCGCAGCCACTGGACCCACTGGGGAGGGATTTTGTGGTCCACGAGCGACAAATCGGGCTTGGCAGGCTCCACGATTCGTCTATATCGGCCTGGGTTGTTGACGTTCTTGAACTCCCAGTACGAGTTTCCATCCAGATCATAGCCCACAAAGTACTTGGACTTGAACGGCATGTTCTGCAGTCCTCGCCACTTGTGGTAGATCTGCTTCCATTTGGGGACCTTGTCGGCAATGGGGTTGAATCGCAACACCGGAGTAGGGATCATTTTTGGGCGTAGAGAGCGGACCGTGTTCTTGAATTTAGGGTCTAACCTTCCCGAAGATATTTAGAGTGCGGTTAGAGGGACATGCAGACCAATCACGTGATGCAACGGCTTCAGGGACCATGATAACCACTTGTTTGAGTGGAGATGTAGGCTCTATAGGTTGATATTTGGAGTTGCTTGGGCGTATACGAGTCTGACAGGTCACATGTGTACGATTATATCTTCTCCTGAGAGAAAATGAGCCCATTTCTTGGCTGTTGGGCGGAGTCTCAATATTATACGAGATTCAACAAGAGATTGAGATGCAGCTGTAAAGCCCCTGACGCGCATTTCATCCTAAGGCTGTGCACCAAAAAAGTGACGAGATACAATCTATGACATAGGCAGTAGAACTGGACTATAGAAGAAATGGTCATGTCACATGGCGGAAGCGTAGGTCCACTACGTCAAACTAGAACGTCCCCATGTGCTTGCTCCCCCACAAAGTTTATCGTACATGTTGCTGTGGGTGGTTCCAAAATTTGGACGTCTTGCCCAAAAATATTGAGACTCAACACTAGCGCGCCGCAAGACACACCTACAACCCGGATCGTATCGTGCACCAACAAGGCAACGATTCTGGCTTATTATCTTCTTTCCAATTTTAAATCAAAGGTGTTTGCCACTTGCAGTTCCCCAGACCCATGGCCTCATCTCCAACATCTTCAGTGGCCAGTACCAAACGGCCAGCGATTTCTTTCAGAGACATGGACGTCACCAGCGGCAGCATAGGCCGCAAATCCAACGTGTGGAAGGTCGGACGGACCTATGGAGTCGGAGACATTGACTCGCTAACACAAGTGACCCCCATTCCGGTGTTCACGCCTATTCCAGTAGGCCCTATTCGCATCGTCGACAATACCAACGATGAATACAGCATGGTCTACGGAGGGGAGGACTACGACACGATAAACGAAAACGGACGACCAGAGCCACGGGACGAGCATGTTCCGCAGGGAGTCTTGCCAGTTTGGGCAGCAGATGTCAATATTCCAGAATACAACATTGTTGCAGGAGATAGCAAGGCAGGTGCATATGTTTCGTGGACAATTGTGGTGGAGACAAAGTATGGAGGACGCATTATTTTGCGACGGCGGTTCTCGGAGATTTACGATATGCGAGAGGCACTCAAGCAAGAGTTCCCACAGCACAAGATGGAGATTCCCCAGCTGCCTGCAAAGTCCATGTTTCAGCATTTCAACAAGTCGTTTTTGCAGAGTAGGCGGCGTGGACTGGAGTACTTTTTCCAGTGCGTTTTTCTCAACCCGTTGTTTGCATCGTCCAAGGTGTTGAAGGAGTTTGCTGAGACAAAGTGAGAGGGAAAGGGAGGACCAGGTCCAGATAGAGACATGTAGGATCATAACATTTGCATTTTTATTGGTCGTATTGCCACTGAACTGTGGCTGTCAGTGTATGAAGAAGTACAGGTCCAGACTAAGGACTAGGGTGGAATAGATGGTATTCTTCCTCCAAGTATCGTTGAACCATCAACTATGATGGCTAATTTACTTGGAGCTTGTTGGTTACACGGAATAGCTCTATTATATGGGTGAATCCATAGTCAGCCTTTTCATAATACCGTCACAATACCCCTCATGTCTCATTTCGGATTAATTAGAGAGACTAATTACTTCCTGTAGCGTGCAAAACTTCCGTCATAACCAGGGTCTTTGGGCGTTTGTCATGTGCGTCTAAAATGGGGTATTGTACAGCCGTGCCAGAGCCCGGTCTAGACTGTGTAGAGAGGCAGGGTTCGAAACGTTTTGTCCTTGGTTCATCTTCTCTTTCGTGGGTTTTGTCACGTGCCTATACTCATATTTTTTTGTATGGTTATCATCAACATCACCATGGCTAATCCTCTTGGTGCTACACTATCAGTCTAGACCACGTTACACTTCTTACACTTGTACAGTGTGACGCAGAGGTTACGGAAGAGTCCGGAACAACTTTCAAGTAGACGTATTACCGGATCGAAAAGTTCTCGTTTTGACCCCCAAGTTTCTAGCCTGCTTTGTTTGTCATCTTCTCTAGATACATGCGTTAGAGTGTTTTCATCTTGTGGCTTACTAACTCGCCCTTATCATCTCGGAACTTCTGTCGGCTTCTTTGCGTCTAGACTGGCCCAGATCAAAGACGCACTGTGTCAGCTCGCCTGAACTTTGCTTGGGTTATCTGATGTGGTCTAGACTTTCACAGAGTAGGCCGTCTTCAGCCGTCGGTATTGTTGTCAGAATTGGCGGTAATTCAGCAAGTAGCAACATTGAGAGCAAAAGATGAAATCAACGTCAAAAAAACTACTTGCAATCTGCTACACTTACTCTAGAAACGACTTCTCTCGTACTCGGCTTAGACCCCTTACAAATCACAAACTTTATTTTTCTGCGTGAAAAACGTTGCGCCAGACTTTCTCCAGCACTACATATACACTTGCGTGCCCAGAAGCAAGCCACTACATTTACAATTTCCTTCTTTCGACGACTCACTCGATTTGGAGCCATATTGCCCATATCCGCCACCGCAATTGAACACTCCAAGCACTCTTTCTCCACCACAGCTCCTAAAATGACCCACAGCCCAGTTGTTATCATCGGTTCTGGCCCTGCCGCCCACACCGCCGCCATCTACCTGTCTCGAGCCGAGATCAAGCCCACTCTCTACGAGGGAATGATGGCCAACGGTATTGCTGCCGGCGGACAGCTCACCACCACCACCGAGATTGAGAACTTCCCCGGTTTCCCCGACGGAATCATGGGCTCTCAGCTCATGGAGGACATGCGAAAGCAGTCTATCCGATTCGGCACTGAGATCATCACCGAGACCGTCTCCAAGGTTGATCTGTCCGAGCGACCCTTCAAGTACTGGACCGAGTTCAACGAGGACGAGCCTCCCCACACTGCTGACACCATCATTCTTGCCACTGGTGCCTCTGCCAAGCGACTCTCTCTCCCCGGTGAGGACCAGTACTGGCAGCAGGGTATCTCTGCCTGTGCCGTCTGTGATGGTGCCGTCCCCATTTTCCGAAACAAGCCCCTCGCTGTTGTTGGAGGAGGTGATTCCGCCGCCGAGGAGGCTCTCTTCCTCACCAAGTACGGCTCCAAGGTCTACGTCATTGTCCGAAAGGATAAGCTGCGAGCTTCCGCCGTCATGGCCAAGCGACTTGCTGCCCACCCCAAGGTCGAGATCCTCTACAACCACGTTTCCATCGAGGCCAAGGGAGACGGTAAGCTTCTGAACGCCCTTGAGGTCGAGAACACCAAGACTGGCGAGAAGCGAGATCTTGAGGTCAACGGTCTCTTCTACGCCATTGGCCACATCCCTGCCACCGCTATTGTCAAGGGACAGGTCGAGACCGACGATGAGGGATACGTTGTGACCGTCCCCGGCACTGCCAACACCTCTGTCAAGGGTGTCTTCGCTGCTGGTGATGTTCAGGATAAGCGATACCGACAGGCCATCACCTCTGCCGGTACCGGTTGCATGGCTGCTCTCGACTGTGAGAAGCTGCTTGCTGAGGAGGAATAGACGCTTTAGACGCTTAGACTCCTTCTGAGGATAGATACATAGATAATGAGATATGACATGCTGAATGAATGAGAAACTGTAGTAAAACCCAATAGTGTGAGCGCTTACCAGAAAATCCCCCTCTGGTGGTCTGAGTCACCCTACTTGTAAGTATATACAAGTACGGAGTACAAGTACAGTACTGTATCGTAGACTTAATGTCATCAATTTATCAAGTCATTAATGTCTTTGTCTTCTTATAGACTTTTGTCAGAAATCATTTCAACACTTTCATGGGCTCTTGTAACCCCTGAATAAAAAGCTTATTTTACTATGCGAACAGACAGGAAATTGGTCACGCCTTTTGTAGAATTAATAGCAGGTAATACCGGGCTATGGATTCAAGTAAGATACAAGTAGCTACACTCTCGTTGTGATTATTCTCTTAGTTATTGATGTATTAATGAACATTAGCACAGAATTGTGTAGTTATTAGATGGGTTAGCGAAAGGGGTCTGCTGAAACGCGTCCCGTAATCTCCAATTTTTGTTAGTGGTCCTCCTGTGGCTCAATGCTGATTCACTGCGCGTCGTTTCACGCTGTTTGCGTCGTCTCTTCACATCAACGCCGTCATACAATATATACTACCAACATCCTAGATTAGCAAGAGGAAACATAAATAACAAAATCAGATTTATCGCTTACCAGCCTTCAGAGTCAACTGCTCAACCTCCTGCTCCAGAGCCCGGATGCTGGCGTGGGTCTGCTCCAGGTCCTTGTTCAGTCGATCTCGCTCGGCAATGAGATTCTGCTCCCACTGTCGGAATCGCTGCTCCTCCAGCTTGACCTGCTCGGTGAACATCTTTCGAAGAGCATCCTCTTCCTCCTTGAACTTGGGGTTGTCGAATTTTCGCGGTCGGGCCTCGCCGAACTTTCTGGTCTCCATCTGTTGGGTTCGGTACGACTCGTAGTGCAGCTCCTCGGTGGAGGCTGTGAGATCCAGCATGTGGGTTCGGATCAGCAGGTATCGCAGCTTCTCAAAGTCACAGTGGTCCTCGTTCTCCACCTCGGCAACTCCCCACAGGTATTGTCGACCCTTGACCACTCGGCCATCGGGAGTCTCCACATCCTTCTCAGAGGCAATGATGGAGTAGGGCATGGCATCAATGAGCGACTTGGCGTGCTCAGCGGCTCGCTGGTCATCCTCGTCCACGGAGGGCTGGTAGATTCGAATGTTTTGCGCGGTGATGGTGTCTCGGACTCGCTGCTTAAAGACAGCCAGCTCCTTACGCGACAGAGTGTCAGCCTTGGCGATGACGGGGATCAGGTTCACTCGAGAAGACAGCTTCTTCATGGCCTCAATGTCCAGAGGCTTGAGTCCATGGCCGGTGGGTCGAATGAAGTAGATGCAAGCGTGAACTCGCATGTCGATCTTGCCGACTCGGTTGGGCTGCTGTTCCTGTCGCATGAAGGACTCATGCTGGTCGTCCAGAAACTCGACAATGGGCAGCCACGAGTCCAGGTTGTTGACATTGTCACCAAATCCGGGAGTATCAATCACGTTGAGTCGCACTCGAAATCCTCGCTCCTCCAGCTCGGCCTTGGTCACGTCAATCTCGACCGTCTTCTTGATGGGTCGCTTGAACCGCGTCTTGTTGTCTGTGTAGCTCTTGATGGATGTGGAGAAGAGGGTGTTGACGAAAGTGGTCTTTCCGAGTCCAGACTCGCCAGCCACCATCAGAGTGAAGGTAGCTCCGCTCTTGGCCACAATCTTGTGTCTGTTGTTAGTGATATTCAGGGTGACGACTTGAGAGTATCGTCTAGACCATTGTAGTCAAGCTGCAAACCTCACGTTTGCGCCTCAGGTGTGGATACTCACCGCTGGTTCGGTAGATTGGCCACGCCAATGCTCTGGATAGCAGTCTGGATAGCAGCCTGTGCTGTGGTCGCCATGGTCGATATGGTATAATGTCGTGATTAGGATGCGAGAATCCAAGGAGGTGCAGACGTGGAGGTTAGCGCAGGTTACCCGGCCGGCAAATAGGGGGAAATCAACAATTGAGCTACACGTCATAATTTCTAATTAAACGAGCTGTTGTGGGAATAGCGAGATTTACAGGGGATAATAATTGGTATTTTTTCCTCCTCTCCTTTCAAATAGTCTGACCTTCCGTGTTAGGCAGACCCTTCAAACATTTACAGTGAACGCGTGCTGCCAGGCAACCGCAGTCACGTGGAGCCGACGCGTTCAAAACAGCCTGCAGTTTCAAAAACCGTGTTCCTCGTTTGGCAAACTTTGGAGAGAACAGTGTGCGCTCCAAGCGTTGAAATTATGGAAATTTAGGGTGGAAATTAGATCCCACATGGTTCGAACAACTCGTTTTGTCGCGTTCCACGAGATACGAAAAAATACGAGTCTGGCTCGCTTTTCTCATGTCATATAACCCGCTTGACACAACACGATCCAAACGGTTTATCATAAGCCCACTCTATGAACTGGTTGAGTAGATGAAGATTTTTCTCGTGCTAAGAATAACCATGAGCATGTGCATGGGAGTGTTCTGAAAGGCCCCATTTCGTTGGTCGTGGTTTTGGGCTAGTTTTTGGACTCACTCTGGAAGTCCCATTAACAGCTGAAAATAGGGATTGGTCTTATTTTACAGTGCTTAGCGCTGAGCACTCCTGCCTTGGACATAATATATTCAAGTACTAGCTGCAAGTAGGGGGATTCTTCAGGGGACTATTATCAGGGAGTGAAATGCGGTCTTCACCTTACTTGTAGTCATAACCTGTCTAACGACTTTCTCATTTTACCCCAGATCTGTGCAGCACTCAGCCTCGTGAAGTGTGCATACTCGACTCTACACCGTTTGATGGGGAAAGCACCATGAAAAGACACCTGACAATCAAATATACACACCCCAATGACCCCCATTTCGTAGACTCTTCTCTACAGAGCTAGCACTTACTACTCGACGCTATCCTTACAGTAGAGTATCGGGTGGCAGGTACAAGTTGCATGAGTGGTCTAGAGCTGCACATTCCATGTTGTAGAAGAACGGTTGTGTTTTCCATGACGACTGTGCAAGGGGCGCACTGGTATCCTCGCTTCAGTTGTGCCTGTAACATAATAAACGAGGCTTTAACTCGGACCTATAGATCCATATGAAACTCAACAATGGGCTCATGATTGTTCATTGCTCAGCAGAAACACCCACTCAGCACACAGATGTGCACATCGACCCCCACGGACCTTACATGGACATTAGTCCAAGGCATTTGGCTAGATGTCTGCTTTAGTTTCAGTCATGGCAAGTGATGAGAATCTCTTGTCTACAATACGTCATAACACGTCGTTTATTAAAGGCAATTTTTTTTACCTCGCTGGTGGCCTCGTCATATTTCGGAGCTTGACTATTGTGTGTACAACGAAAAACCTAAATGCATCTATCCAACCATCGGTTTTAGTGAGTCATTGTGTGACTAATGAAACTAGTACCACAAGTAAAATTTGGTCGTAGTATAACTGAGAGTCCAACATTGCTCTTGTACACCTACTCTTCCTCCACCACCTTTGGTCTCAAGGATAATCATCAGATGTTAACCTCATCCCGAAGAGAAACTTTCATGGTCAGTGCAGTGACTCAATTAAGGTGCACCAAACCTCAGCACTCTCACTTGTCATCAACAACCATGTCTCTGCCTCTGAACACCCAGCTAAAGGCCATTTTGGACGACACCTTCACCCCCGAGGACCTGGCCGAGGTCCTGGCTCTGGTCGCCCAGGAAAAGGTCCCTGAGTCCCAGATCATCACCTTTCTGGCCCTCTTGCATGCTAAGGGTCTGGACATGAACGCTGCGTATCTGGCGGCGGCTGCCAACACCCTACGACACGCTGCTCGTCTGCCTGACACCTCCAAGCTTGATTCCGAGGGCTACGTCGACATTGTCGGCACTGGAGGCGACGGTCAGAACACCTTCAACGTGTCTACCTCGGCTGCTATTGTCGCTGCAGGTATGGGCATCAAGGTCGGCAAGCACGGCGGAAAGGCTTCTACCAGCATGTCAGGAGCCGGTGATCTGCTCACCTGCCTTGGAGCTGACATGTCTCGAGTCCACCAGTCTACTGTGCCTGAAATCGTGGCCAAGGGTCCCTTCTGTTTCCTGTTCGCTCCCATGTTCCATCCCGTCATGAACCGAGTCGCTCCCGTCAGAAAGTCCATGGGTATTCCCACTCTTTTCAACGTTCTGGGACCTCTCGTCAACCCTATCCCCGTCAAGGCCCGGATCATCGGTGTCTACTCTGAGGCTCTGGGCAAGATCTTTGCCGAGGCCATCACCCATATCAACCGGGTTCAGGGCATGTCTCGATCCCCTGCTCTGGTTGTCTGGGGAGAGGAGGGTCTCGATGAGATCTCTCCTGCTGGCCGAACCAAGGTCTGGAGAGTCACCCCCTCCCAGGAGATTGAGGAGCTTTACCTCACTCCTGAAGACTTTGGTCTGTCTAGACACCCTCTGTCCGAGGTGGCTTCCGGTACCCCCACCGAGAACGCTACTGTGCTCAAGCAGCTGCTCTCCAACGAGCTTCCCGATGGTCACCCCATCTCTGACTACGTCATCATGAACGCTGCTGCTCTGGCCGTCATTGATGGTCGTGCCAACGACTGGAAGCACGGTGTCGAGCTTGCTCGGGAGTCTATCAAGTCTGGAAAGGCCCTCAACGCCCTCGAGACCTTCATTGAGGCTTCCAAGGCTGCCCCCAAGGAGACTTAAGCGCTCGGATCAACCAAAAAGTACTCACCCTGCGAGAACACTATGGACGTATAGACCCACGATGGTATCTACATCCATCCTAGCTTTGCTAGAGGAGTCCGGGTATATCCCGTATTTACACTGTTATAGGTAGTATTGTTTAGGTGATAATGTTGAACCTGTAGTTGAAAATCGAGTTATGGAGCTTTGAAGCCTTGGTTCCAGTGCTTACAAGTATCCCAGAGTACACCCGTTAAGTTATCTAAATGATCAACCAGACCGTAGTCTCGTTTTTAGGTTTGGATCGTAACTGACCCCAAGACCCAGCTCTTAGACAGTTCCAGTCATTGACAGTGTAGGCGATGCAATGCATGAACAAAGCTATTTACTGGCCACCCCAAAGCTACCACGCGGGGAACAGGCGAATTTGGGACTTTTGGCCGGGAGAAATAGGCCTCAGCGATTATCTCACGGCTGTCAAGACTTGTGATAACGCATGGGACGAAACCCACCATCATCTGTATTATGACCACGCTGTAGCTGCGGCATTTAGATGCGCCAAGCCCCACAAGGGCTCTCAGGGCTCATTACCAGCCAATGCCATTGTGGTGACCAAGATATAAAACAGCTGGTGATTGAGCGTTGCACGGAGGAGTAGTGAAAACTTTTCAGTTGAAAAATCGGCACGGTCTGTTGTAATAGAGTGGAAGCTATAGTCAACAGCCACATGGTTCAACCAACTGTAGAGATTGAAGATACGAAATTTAAGCGCAACGCTGAGTTATAAAAAGAGGAGAGGAAACGAGAAATAATTGAAGTAGAAGATGTGGTCAACAATTGACGACTTGTGATTTCTTACCTGAGCTTTACATGTCCTACACAGCCTCTACAACCCCCGCACTTCAGGGCCGGTAATTTGAAAACAAGCGTAGGTCAACCCTAAACTGTGGCAACGCATGTATTCCGCACCTCCCAATCGACCACATCATCTCGACCTGGTTGAACCCTTCGACATCTCAGCACAACACACGCACACTCTAGAGATGGCCGACTACACCTCCCGCTTTCGAGTGGACGACGACTACTACGTGCAGGCTACGCCACGAACCAGCACCGGATCGTCACAGTCCAATGCCAAACTGTTCAAGCTTATCAGCGCTGCTTGTGCCCCTCATCTGGTGGAGCCCAACCTAGCTCTGGACTTTGAGGTCGCAGACTACATCAACGCCAAAAAGGGCAACAGTGCTCGAGATGCAGCTCAGGCCATTGTCAAGCTCATTAACCACCAGTCTCGAAACGTGTCCATCATGGCATTGTCGTTGTTGGACATTTGCGTCAAGAACTGTGGTTACCCTTTCCACCTGCAAATTTCCCGAAAGGAGTTTCTCAATGAGCTGGTCAAGAAGTTCCCTGAGAAGCCCCCAATGAACTACACCCACACCCAGTGTCTGATTCTGGAAGTGCTGCAGGATTGGAGAGAAACACTGTGCAAGCACTCCCGATACAAGGATGACTTGGGATACATCAGAGATATGCACCGACTGTTGACATACAAGGGCTACCATTTCCCCGAGGTCAACCGGGATGATGCTGCCGTGCTTCGAGAGGCTGAGAGTCTCAAGTCTGCTGCTGAATTGGAGGCTGAGGAGCAGGACGCTCACAGTGCTAAGTTGCAGGAGCTTATTCGTTCAGGGTCGCCTCGAGATCTCCAGGAGGCCAACCATCTCATGAAAATCATGGCTGGTTTCAAGGAGTCCAAGACAAACTACGCTGCCAAGGCTGCCGAGGATCTGGAAAAGGTCAAGACCAAGGCCCTGCTGCTTGATGAAATGATGCAGGCACATCCCAGCGGTACTCCATTCAAGCCTGATGATGTCTACGCTGAAATGTACTCTGCTGTCAAGGCCGCTCACCCTCGAATCCAGAAGATGACCGAGGAGGAGGGCCAGGACGAAGAGACCGTGGCCAAGCTTTTGCAACTCAACGACTACCTGCATTCTCTGGTTGAGAAGTTTGAGCTTCTGCGAAAGGGCGACTTTGGAGGAGCTGGCGCCGTCAACACAAAGGCTCCCTCTGGGTCTGCGGCTTCCAAGGCTGTTGTTTCCGACCTCATTGACTTTGGTGATGATGAGCCTGCTGCTGGTGGAGCTGCTCCTGCTGGAAACTCTGGATCTGGCTCTGGATCCACCGTCGATGATTTGCTCGGCGATCTTAACGGACTGTCCTTCAGCAACAACTCTGGCTTTGGCCAGGGCGGCTCCATTTCTCTGCTGGGAGCTACTAACACCGGCGGTGCTGCTCCTGCAGCTGCAGGATCCTCTGGAAAGCACTCCGGAACACCCGCTGGATCTGCTGGTAACCTCTTTGATCTGGACTTTTCTCCTTCGGCATCTCCTGCCCCGGCTGCTACTCCTGCTCCCGCTTTCAACTTCTCCTCTCTCTCCCAACTGACTGCCAACAAGGGAGGGGAGACTCATGCTGTGAAGACTGCTCCCTCCGAGGATCCCACTGAGGCCTGGAACTTTGTTGGGGCTTCTTCTGGGGCTTCTCCCGGTAAGGAGGTTCCCATTCTACAGACTGGCGATATTAAGGTGACCGGACTGGTCAGCAGGTCCGGCAGCAATGTGGAGATCACCCTGCAGTTCTCCAACAAGTCCTTCACTGATAACATTACCGCTCTGGACTTTAAGATTGCCGCTCCCAAGTCTGTCACCCTCAAGCTTGACCCCGCATCCTCTGACACTCTTGGAGCTGCTTCCATTAACGGAGTGACTCAGGATGCACATGTCGGCAACGCCGGCGACAAGCTGAAGCTGCGATTCAAGCTCAACTTCAACATTGGAGGCAAGGCTGTCGAAGAGGTCGGTACCGTGGAGGACCTCTAAGTGCTAACCTATGCTGTTGGAGCCTCCTCATGTCCGTAACGAGTAATGACTGTTAATATTCTTTTCACACAACGATTAGTAATGTATGGGTTCTCTAGCCTGCTGTAACGGCATATGTCTCAGACTGTTTGGGGGTGATCGACGCGTGAGCGATCGACCTTCGTGACCTTCGCGGGTATGTATACATACGACATCGTATTCGTGAATGGACTGTGAGGGCGTGTTGCACTGGTTACTGTAGAGACCAAAGGAATGCTATCTACCACCTCGATCTTTCTTGTATACCGCAGTAGCCAAAACAGGCTACATCATTACTGACATGGTTACTCTGCCGTCCCTACCCGTGTGGCTTGAGTTGCGTTATGGTTCAGATACAGGCACATTCCATTGAAAAGATTTTTGATGTTACATAATGCTGTGCCATATAGTAGCAAGAATTGTACCCCTGAGAATTGTAAAAGTTCCATAAATAGATCTATTGCACTGGTAGAGAATGGTTTTGGCATATTTGGGAAGGTTCCTTCACTCAACAAGGTGGAGTATGTGTAGATGTGTGGGCACCTTACGTCGATCTCTATGGCGTCTTTTTCGGAGAAATGTGGATGATTAACTTGACAGATGGATTCAACAAGACCTGTTTTTGTTATATTTGAACTCCTCCTTTCGTTTAGGCGAGTCTCGCTGTAATTACAAGGTCTGGCGTGCTGAGCACATTCTTGGATGGAGCCTCGCTCACGCGAAAGCCGCGCCCAAAGCCAAACGAGATTTGAGGTTCAGTTAGAGCTGGAAAAACAAATTATGAGCCTTCGACTTGTGGTACAGGATTTGGACTTTTCCACCAGGCCCGTCCTATTGATGTCTTACCTCAACTACTGTTCTTTCCCTTCTCGGTCAGTGTCCCAGAACGGGATTACCGTAGCAGTGACAACAGTGATAGAAGCTGTAGAAGATGCGACCACAACTCCTGGACTTCGCAATTCGTATGTGCCTGGAATAACCGATGAGACTACTGCAATCCAACATTGCCTGCTTCGGCACTACGCGCAGCTTCTCTTGCAAGCTCAAGCTAGTGAGAGCTAGTCCCCAGTGTTGTACTCGTACTCGAGGACATGTGTTAACTAACTGGCTGGAGCCTTCTGTTCCACTTTAGGAAACGCAGTTACCTGTTTTCTCGACTGGAAACCTTTCCTGGATTATTTATAGCAAGCGACGCCGTGTGGAACGTTCACTTTTCCTGTGCATCGAGGAAGAGCAGAAGGTGAGCTAGTGGGGGTCAAAAGTGGGGGTAAGACGTCGTAATATTCGTGTGAAATTTGTCACATGGTGTGATACCTTCTGATTGGATTCTTTTCTAGAGTATTCTGAGGGATTTGAGGGTTGAATAAAATCCCAGTTGGAATAATAGCTCTTGGTCGAGGTAACCCCGAAACGTCTATCCAAGGCAAGGTTCTGCAAGGTAAGATGATGTAATGGGAAATCAAAACAAGAAAGTCATAAATGGGTCTTATAGGCTGGGTACGTGATGATAACTTGGGTCTTCGAGGTCAATTTTTTCTATTTTTGGTGGCGTGCTGTGGTTTCATCTCGCACTGGAGCTTCAAGATCATTTTCTTCGACCCCATTTCTTCCTCTTCTCTCAATTTGTACCATCCGAGACACTCTCGTAAATAGTTTCGTATATGCATGCCCAGATTATCTAAAAGATCTCTCGACCATAGACTGACGCACAGAAACAGAACCACATTCCCTACGGGCTGTCTCAGACCCTAAAGTTGTAAAAGATGCGCTCTTCCCCGGTCTGCTCGAATGGTTGCCCTTTGTTGGGCCCCATGGCAACGGGCGTTTTAGCGTGGGTATATACACAAGGTTCATCTCAACTTCCCGTTTGGTCTTGTTGTTGCTATACCTGGAACTTCTATCGAACTCTCTAACCTTCGTCGTGGGGGTCACCGAAAATGGTTTGTTCATTATGGCTGACATACATGGGTTGTCGACCATATGTTCACGAACAAGATATCACGTTTCACAGGTAGTCTTCCAGTACTCGCCCAAGACTAACAACAATCCATGACATCTATACCACCGGATTCGCAGAGAAAACTGGAGAATAGGGAACAAGCGTCTCTAAAGCGTAATGACCATTAGCCCGCAACTATCAACTCTATACCTACACGGTCGTAACGTATTGCACCACAGTTGTTATGTATGAACTCACCGGGGGTGCAGTTTTGGAGGGTGGGGAGTTCTCGGAATTGTATATATAGTGCCCCGAGGTCCTTCTCTGTATCCCTCTTTTATCTATCAACAAAAATCCCTTCACAATTCTAACAATGCAGTTCTCCGCCGTCCTCCTTGCCGCCGCCGCCGGCCTTGTCTCCGCCCAGAAGTTCACTCTCGTTGCCATCCGATCTGGCTCCGATATCCAGAACGATGCCATCCAGTCCAACGGCAAGAACCTGGTTCTCAACACCGGAAACCCCACCACCTACGAGGTGATTGGCCGATCTCTCTACGCCAACGGTAAGCCCGTTGAGTTCGGTGTCAACGCCACCATTGAGGAGTCCGACGGCCAGGCCACCAAGGACATCATTGTCAACGGTGAGAACCACCTCTACGTCCCCAACTTCGACTTCACCGCCTGCCCCAACGGTCACAACGGTTACGATATCGTCAACAACGAGAACTGCCCTGCTGGCGGTCTTGGCTTTGCTGCTCGAGCCATCTTCGTTGACGGCTCTTCTTCCGCCGCTGCCCCTGCCTCCTCTGCTGCCGCTGCTTCTCACGCCGCCTCCTCTGCTGCCGCCTCTGCTTCTCACGCTGCTTCTTCTGCTGCTTCCAAGGCTTCTTCTGCCGCTGCCGCTCCCAAGTCCGAGGCTGCTGCTGGCTCCCAGGCCACCGCCGTTGTTTCCCAGATCAACGACGGTCAGATCCAGGCTCCCCACGGAACCGGCCCTGCTCAGGCTCCCCAGGCTTCTGCTCCTCCCGCCCAGGCTAACGGTGCTGCCACCCTCGGTGTCTCTGCTGTTGCCGGTGTTGTTGCCGTTGCCATGCTTTTCTAAGCGCCCCTTGTTTTATAACGACCATAACTAATTAATACCCCTAATGAATCTGAAATACTGCTCCAGTTGTCTATCGTGTTGTCTCCATACAAGAAGCGGTTAATTATGTAAGGGAGCGTGAAATTGACTTTCATGTTGACGTGACGTGAGGGAACCTCATTCATTTCCCTTGTTGTAGAAATTAGACTTTCGCTAATTGAACACACTGCCTGAGTAGCGAAGATGAAAGAATAGTGGCCAGACATTAATAGAAATGTATCAGAATACGGGTCTGGAGTTCAGCCATGGCGATAATAACTCATTGGCAGCTTTTGTGGACATGTTTCACGCCTTGCCTTGTTCAGCGCAGTTCTCACTCTACAGCCACTATTGAGAGAGTAGAATTGGGCTCGTATACTTGTACTTTGTCACTTCTTTGGTGACCTCCCTTGATCTACAAGTAATCCGACGCGTGCCTGATCTAAAGGCCTCGTATGCATTCAACCCCTATCTTCGTACAAGTATTCCCGAACAAAAGAAACCCCTCTCCCGTTTTTTTACGGGCAACTGGGCGGATGAGATATACTTGTAATATCCTCTTGTAGTCGGACGCGTTCCAACGTCATCGCATGTGAGGCATGCAAGGCAGCAGAGGTTAAACATGTGGGTGTAAAACGAACCATATCTTGCGGAAGGGTGCTACCTGGAGTCAAACACGCATCCATAATTCAAAGGCACCGTCTTACAAAAGAGATTCTTGCAACGGTAGAGACGGCCCGGCTCTTCCAAGCGGCCGGTAGCATTTATCGCGCAGATGGATAACAACGTGTCTTACACTGAAAATGCCTCCTTTGCATACTGCATATAGATAGCAACCATGGAGGGGACACGGGATGCATGGATAGCTTAATATCACGCTGTTTCAGAACCATCAAGTGATCTGTGGAACATTCTCATCCCGGAGACCGGAGATAGAGAGTAAGGCGGCAATGCGGGATATATAAATAATACGATCACCCGTGGCAATTGATCTTCCTCGTACAACCAATTAACTCATCTACACACACAATGTCTGCCCAGCACGTCGATAACACCATCAAGACTGATGCCTCCAAGGCTGGCCATGGTCTTGAGAAGGGCTCTGAGACCTTTGGAAATGACGTCAAGAAGGGCTGGGACGAGCTCAAGGAGGGCGCCACCGAGGCCCAGAAGAACCTGAACAAGGAGAACCACAAGATTCACGACACCTTCTCTGGCGACTTTGACAAGAAGGCCCACCAGGAGGGCGAGAAGCTCAAGGCGGCCAACGAGAAGTGGACCCATGGTGTTAACGACAAGGTCAACGAGTTTGACAAGGATGCCAAGAACGAGTTCAACAAGGTCGAGAAGGGCACCGAGCACGAGAATGAGAAGATCCGAAACACCTTTGATGGCAAGAACCAGCACGGAACTTGGGACAACTTCAAGGAGGGAGCCCATCATGCCCAGACTGATCTTGATCATGCCAACAAGAAGTTCACATCTGCTGTTGACGAGACCAGCGAGCAATTCGGAAAGGCCGTCAACAGCGCCTGGGACTCTCTCAAGAGCGGAGTTAACGGTCTCATGGGTGGAGAGAAGAAGAACTGAGCGGAACGCTTTTAACGGAATACTATAGACAATGGAGTTATGACTGAGTTACTGGAAATATTCTTGTAGATTAAACGTGACAGAGTGCTCGTATTGGTAGCTCTGTACGAACCCGTTATACTCGTAGTTATCTCTATAGCGACACTGTGTGCTCAATAATATTATCTGTATACATAAATAATCGGACGGCCACCCTACTCGGATGGACCTTGTCCTTGGTTTTGACCCTGGGACTGGCCCTGGTTCTGCTGCTGTTGGTTCATACGCATAAGCATGGCGTGCTGCTGGGCCGGACTCTGGCCGGGGGAAGCAGACCGCTGCTGTTGTTGCTGCTGAAGTTGCACGTTCATTAGTTGTGGCGATTGCATGTTCATGGGGGTAGACGAGCCCGACCGCATCTGAGGAGAGGGCTGGCCTTGAGGCTGACCTGGTCGCATCTGGCCCTGGGCAGCCTGGCCCTGAGCTTGACGAGCCACCCGCTGTTGCTTCTGGACAAACCGCTGCACCTGCACATGCGCTAGCTTGGTGGCGGCCTCCAAAGACAACGCAGGGTTCTGGTTCTGAAGCTGACGGATCAGAGCATTCAGGTGCTCGTTGGGGGCAGCTGCCTGGGGACCTCCTGGTCGCATTCGCATACCGGGTCGCATCATCTGAGCCTGGTTCCCAGCCTGACCGGGAGGAACCTGTCCTTGCTGAGCGGGCATTTGGCCCTGGGGCATCTGGCCAGCCGGTCTCTGAGCCATACCTGCCTGGGCACCCACCTGAGCACCCTGGACGTTCTGGTTCACCTGTCCTTGCACCTGGCCAGGCTGAGGGGGCACCTGTCCCTGGTTTCGCATGAACTGCTGCTGCTGCTGCTGTTGCAACATCTTTTGCTGCTCCATGAGCTGCCGTTGTCGATCGAACTGCATCATCTGGTGCTGATCGTTCATCTGGCCAGGCATTCGGTTCATGCCCACACCAGCCATACGCTGCTGCATGTGGCCAGAGGCAGCGGCGGCAGCTCGAGCCTGTGCCTGTGTGTGTGCCTGAATCTGAGCCGCTGTTTGGGGAGGTGGTGGTCTTTGTCCAGGGAATTGCCGGTTGGCAGGAATGTTGGAGGGTCCTGGTGGCATCTGGCCGGGCATCTGACCAGGCATCATTCGCTGCTGCGCGTAAGCCTTGGCCAGATTCTTGTCCTGCTCAAACTTCATCTTGCACAGATCCAGTGGAGATGCAATATCCTTCTTGTTGGACTCCGACAGTTGCGACTTTCGAGGTGGTTGAGGGTTAGGTCGAGGGGTGGTTTCTCGCTTTCGCATGCTCTTCCTGATACCGTCAAACATGGAAGCCCATCGCAGCTTTCGGTGACCTCTCTGGATAGATTCATTCGACACACCAAGGGGCGAAATTCGACGCTTAGACTGAGCCTGAGCCTTGGCAGCAGCCGCCATCCATTGTTGCGCAGCCTGGGCGTAAGGACCTCGCAAGTCTGTCAGAGAGAATGTAGGGTTGAGCTGGAACCACCGCTCAAAGCACTGCCACGACGTGCGTCTCTCAATGTTAGCTGTGAATCCGTACGTTTTCTGGGGCAACATGTGGGCAGACACAATGTCCCAGTTGTAAGAGTACTCCTTTACCAGTCGAAGCAGCTGTGAATCATCTGCTAGCAACCACATTGTCGGCGTTCGGAAGTCCAGATACTTGGTTTGTGGAGGCTGGGGAGCCTTGATAACGACATGACGACGCATGGTTTCTGAGTTGAACAGTGTGGAGCGGGTGTTGGATCGCAGAGGAGGAGTGTCCTCGCTGGCAGGGGAGTCCTCCAAACACACCGACCACCAGTCATCATCTTGTGCTGGAGGACCAGCCAGTAGATGTGTGATTGGTGCGAGTTTGGAGTTATCCAAAGGATCGCTGTATGGGACCTGAAGAGCATTCACGGCAGAAGCAGGGGGTGCATTAACAGGAAGGTTGTCGAACAGAGCCTTCGAGAGAGGATCCAGCTTGTCCACGGACGCGTAGAGCTTGAAAGGAGAGCTCTCTGGCAGTTTTGGAGCGGCAAGGTGTTTTGGCACCACTTCACTAACAGCTTCTTCGCCGTCAGTAGCCGGTTCCTCTGGCTCTGGCTCTTCATCTGTATCTTCCTTGGTGGATTGTGACTTGGGCTTTGCAAGGAAGGTGTCATAGTCAGCGACAGTAACTGAATCAGCAGCCGTAACGTTTGCCACTTCCGCAGGGTTGATACTTGGGGGAGGCATACTTGAATCAACGTCCATCTTGCTCTCTGCATCCTCAGACTCTTCCTTTTCTTCTGGCAGAAACTTGATAGGTTTAGTCTTCACACAGCAAGCCTCCTTACCATATTTATGGTACTCCAACACGGCAAAGGCCATTTCACAAGCCATGGCCTGCTTGAATTTCCTCTCTTCCCGGAAGTCGGTAGACATCCATTCCATCTCATCCAGTACATGGTCCCAGTGTGTTTTTCGTCGGATAGGGTCCTGGAATCGCTTTGGTTGTCTGGGTCCCCATTTTCCAGCTCGTTTGAGCTCCTCTATACGTGCATGTGCTACCGCAAGCTTGCCCTCCAGCAACGCCAGGTGGTAGGAGTCCGTAGTGAGTGTTTTATGTGCTGATGGAATAAGTTTAGACAACGGCAGTGTTTGCGTCGTGTAATATAGCTCAGCCAGCGATTTTGTTTCCGTAGCCGGTTCTGGAATGTTGCTTGGCACCAGAAACAGCAACATTTCTTGGAGTTGCTGTTCGTTCGGCTTTAGTGACGTGCGCGAAAGTGTAGGCGACAGCTGTGCAACACTGGATGTGCGTCGACGTTTCGTCTCGGGCGAAGAACCCGCATCGGACGGTGAGCTTTGTGGAATAGGCGCGGGTTTGGGCTCTTCGACGGCCTTTGGTAGTTTGCTTTCGTCGAAAAGTCGGTTATGTGTCAAGTCGAACTGGTCCTGAAACTGCTTCAGTTTTTGTTTCGAATCCAGACCCTGGGGGTATCGGGGGTGCAAAGAAACGTAATAAATCTCTTCTAGCCGACGCTTACGCGTCGACAAGATGTCTCCGCACGTCTCTTGCCGCGGGTCCATCATGCTGGTTGACGCTGAGAGAGTGAGTATCTGGGAGTTTTGGTGATGTAATTCACGTGATGGACGAAAAAAAGTACAAGTTGCTCTCGGTTCGATTTTTGCTGTAGACTAATTTTTGCCTGGGATGTAAAAGTAGCCATATTCGGAAACTAAGGTCAGATTAGGAATCTATTGGCATGGAGAATGTGAAAATCCAAGACTCTTCTTCTAATCATGTTAAATCTGACGAGCCACTTTCTACGTTCTACCTTTTCTACACTTTTTTATTCTACATCACCCATAATCTCTCAGTGCTTATTAATAGGCGTCGTCTGACAGCCCCAATGCACAACAATCTCGTCCACCTTTTTTAAGATTCGAATAATTTACAACGGAAAGTCTGGGTAGACTGAATTTGTGGATGGAATACCGCCCGTGGCCACGAAAAACAAGCCTATAAGTTGACAGCCGTTATCTCGCAACATTATGGACGAGTTGTCAAGGGAGGCAGATGTGATTTTAGACGATGATAGTGTCCTGGAGGAGGACAAGATCGAGCTTCTGGAGGAGCTCGTGGTGAAGCACCATGGAGAAATGTCTTCCAGTGAACGGGAGAGCATGGTGCTGGATCTCATGTGGAAGCATCGAGAGAAGGAAGGATCGGTCACACGACACCGCAATGGTCATGGAGATGTGCGGATTGTGGGTGTTGACAAGTCCAAGAGTATCGACTGGGTCAAGATTCCAGAGGTGCTTCCTGAAATCGATTGGTCCAAGGTTGTGGACGACTACAAGAAGCGTGGAAAGGCTGTTCCTTTGAGAGACAAGTTGCCAGAGGACGAGGAAGAGGTTTACTGGGAAGACTATGTGCCTGACAGTGAAGGACATGTGGGTCATGGAGAGACTGACCTGGCTCCTTTTGATCTTCTGAGAGCTGTAATTGGAGGTAATTACTCTGATGAACTGATTCAGAACACGTTGGAGAAACACAATTATGATATTAATGTGGTAATTGTGGTTCTTCAAAAGTACGATGACCGACCTGGGTCGGAGCAGGTGGAAGAGGAAGAGCAAGACCCCCAGATGTACGAGATGGAACAACCTCAAGAGGAGTACAACTACAACGAGTACAACCAATATGAGGATCCTAACATGTACGAGGACGAATACGATGAGGACGAAGAGGAGGTCTATGCTGCTCTTGCTCTTTTGCCAGGAAGAGAAGAAAAGGTTCTTTGCAAGTACTTTGTCCAGTTTGGAGAGTGTTTGCGGGCTGACTGCAGATATTCACATGATCTGACATCGCGTGTGTGTCGATTTTGGGTCCGTGGTGCTTGCTTAAACGGTGAAAGCTGTGCCTTCTTACACTCCTTTCCCGAAACTGAACCTGTCGCTGAACCCGTGAAGCCTTTAGAAAACTTCACCAAGCCCATGCTTGATTCCTTGGAAGATTTCCCTACCCTCGGAGGATCTGGGGGAGCAGCTAAAGAGACGAAGCCCCCAAAGAAGGAGAAGCCTGCAAGCAAGTGGGCTGCTGTGGCTAGCTCCAATGATACACAGGCTGCTGAAAAGCCCAAGAAGAAGTTTGATTTTAGCAAGGTGAAGCCAACTGGATCGTTTGTGCCTGGCGCTGCTGCTGCTGCCCCAGCATTTGTGCCCAAGGCCACGGCCCCGTCCTTCACCCCTACTGCTCCTTCTTTCACTCCTACTGCGCCCAGCTTTACACCAGCTAAGAAATCTCCAGCCAAGGTACCTGTGCGAATGGCTGTTCAGAAGCACAACCCTCTTCCGCTCCTCCGGCCAGAGTTTACTCCTTGGGTGGAGAACCCTCATCAGCTGGATGAGCCCATTCAGGAGTACCTGCAGCTCCGAAAGGAGAGCAGAAAGCACATTGAAATGCGAAACAAGTATCTCAATCTGTCTGCTGATAACTGGCACATGAACAGACCTGATGCCGCCAAAATCTACTCTAACAAGGGTCAAAAGCATCAGCAGGACCTCATTGCAGCCAGCAGAAAGGCCTCAGACATTCTCTACAACTACCGTGATGATCTTGGAGAGATTTTCTGCGACCTTCATGGTCTCGAGCTCGACACCAGTGTCATGCACCTGGAGAACATTCTGTTGAGTGTTGAGGAACAATACAGAAAGAACAAGAAGTTGGTATACGCAATCTCTGGAGTCGGTTATCATGTTGTCTCCAAGACTGATATGCTTACCAAGGAAGTCAAGGCATGGTTGGACGAATGGGGTTACGAATACAAGGTCTTCTTTATTGGTAACGAGAAGTTTGGAACCGTCATTGCCATCGATCCTTGGTCCCACATCTAAATAAAATAACAAAATAAATCCAAAAAAATGAACAGGTTTTGTAGCAACCAACAACAGTAAGATACAATCAAGACTGATAGATGATAGATATAAATTACAACTTCCCCCAAAAAACTCCTCCAATAATCTCTGCTCCCACACCCATAATCCAAATGATACATTCATATACTTCATTCAACTCTTTAAGAGTCCTCCTCAAATCTAATACCCTTTCGTCGTCGCACCTTCTCCTCGGTCTCAGTGGAAATGATTTCCACGTCTCCAGAAGCGTCAGTCACAATCTCCTCCTCGGTAGTGACCACCACATCAGTGGGCTTTGTGACTGTGATAAGCTCAGCAGTTCGCACCCATCGTCGTCGTCGGGTGTACTTGCTGAAAGAGTCGTCTGCAGTAGGGCGCTTCCATGTGTTATCATAGTAGATCCAGCCCTCAGAGGGAGAAGGATCAGGCGTGCTGAGCGCCTTGTTTCCAACGATAACCAATGCGCCATCGTTGGTGCAGTCAAGCCGCCAGGTAGGATCGACCCACTGCCACTTCATGCCAGTACCCTCGGTATCAGGCAACTTGAATTCAGAAGGAGGAGTAACCTCGTTGAGGAACTCGTCGGTCCAGGGAGTTCGCTCGTAGGCCAGAAGGTTGGCAGTCCATCCAATACCGAGCCATCGTCGCTGGTTCTCGTAAAGCACGTAGGTGAATCGAACGGGCTTTCCATCCTTGGACTGCACAGACAGAGGCGATTGGGTGAATCCAAACGCACCGAGGTTTCGCTTAGTGTTGGAAAAGTCGAGTCCAGTGAGGTAGAAGGTAATCAGCCGAATGGCCTTGGACTTCCAGATGACAGCCCGGGTGACCCGAGCAGCCATGGAGTGGTAAGTAAGGAAGAAGACACCAGTAGTGAGCAAGAACTTTCGGGGTCCGAGGAAAAAGTAGGCGCCAAACATGTACAGAGGCGACAGGAAGAGTGTGGTGAAAGCCAATCGAGTGACATCTCTGGGGGTCAGGCTCAGAGATGTGATTGGAAGTAGCAAGAGATTTGCTTTGGTGGTAACATTGGTCAGGGTATGCACAATTGCATCCAGAGAGGGCTCCGATGTTTGCCGTCTCTCAACGCTCTGTCGAATGTATACAAATGCCCAAATGAAGCCCACGGCAAGAATGTGTCCACAGTAGATGACCAGGTACTCGTAGTACATGACCACGGTCACGTAGACAGCCACCAGCAGGAAACTCTGCCATTGATCATCTTCAGTCCAGGTCAACAGACCCAGCACCTTGTCACTGGCAAGAATGTACGGGTATGCCTGAGCTAGCGCCTTGGTGACTGTGGGGGGAGTGGAAGACAGCAGGGGGCTCATTGACTGAGGCTGCGAGGCTGTGGACGGCGGGAACGCCGCGTGCGTCGTACTGCTCTTTTTTTTCTCCTTATCCGACATTTTTGCTGTTTGTCGCTGTGATTCTAGGATGTTCACGAGCGAAGTGTGCTTTGTCAAATGGGGTTTGGGTGGTGATGTTGCTATGAGCACTCTTGCATAAAGCTCACAAACTTTCACACTGTGGGGTACGCACAACGGATGGGATGACCCACCACCAGACGGCAATTAAACCGTTAGCTCGTAATTACCACACGCCGCTAGTCTATAGCGCATTTAGGGCCAAAAGACCCCGTTTTGTTGAATTCTATGACTGTTGGTAGCACATAGGAGCCGTTAGATACCTCGGAAGACCTCGGCTAGATTTTATACCCAAGAAGTCTCTTCTTATGCGCGGATATCCGAATGAAGCCGGCAAGCGCAACTGAAGCAAGAAATATGAAATTTCGGGTTTTTTTGATATTTTGATCACTCTTCCCGCTCTCAACAGGAGATGGTCGGTTCTAAAACATTTAATAAGACAAAATACAGCTTGATAGTGTTGACCTCATTCTCACCCCACACCGCATACAATCTGCAGGCCCTGAGTGAATGTGCAAAATTACTTTACCATTTGGCACGAAACCTGGAGAAGTCAGATCGTGAACCTTGTAGAGGTCGAAGGGTTTGAGGGGCTTCGATGGCTTAGTCAGAAAATACTTCTGTCTTCATAGAATCTGTCTCCAATGCATCTGTAACGTGGGTAAGACTTTTGCGACTTGGGGGGGCCAGTTGGGTGGCAAATTAGCTGGATATTGAAAATGCTTACGGAGGCTCAAGTGTAGTTGAGAAGGTACTTGAACTAATGTACAGTAATGGAGAAGTTAATGTATCATCATGAGTATTGTTTATATACTGGTTATTTGGCCAAGCCGTAAGTATTAATACGACATGGCCCTAGGAGCTCTTTGTGGACTCCTTGTCCATCCTCCAAGAGCATCCCTGTGTTCTTCCTGTAAGCACTACCCTTGTTATTAGCAGAACAGGTTACATTCTGTCAAGAGCCCTCTATGGGGCAAACTCAACCTCCATCTTGGCGACAATGGCCTCCAGTTCTTTGGCCTTGAACAGCATGAGATGGCCCTTGGGGAAGATTCCGTACTCCTGGAAAGCTCGCTTGGAATCAGCCTCCTGAGAAGCCTTCTTGAAGGAGTACGAGCCATACTGGGTGCTCTTCTCCTGGATGACCTCATCTTCAGGGTGGAAGTAGTAAGTCTCGGGCTTGTAATTGGCAGCCTTCTTGTTCTTCTTGGAAGGTCGCTCGTCCTCCTCATCCACAGAGGTCTCAGCCTCAGTGAAGGTCTTGGACAGCACCAGGAAGTAGTCAAAGTCCTGATCCTTGGTCTCGTCCAGCAGCATCTTGTACATGGGAGGAACGACCTGGACAGGCATGTTAATGAGTCGCTCAGAGATGATAAGACCGACCTTGGAAGTGGAAGAAGGGCCCAGCAGCTTTCGAATCTGCTTGTGAAGCTCAGGGAGGTTCTGAGTCTGAGCAACAAAGTAGTCAATCAGGGCAGCAATGACTCCCTTCTTGTTCTCCTTGTGTTTAGACATGTCAAGAACTGTGAGGATGGCAAAAGGATCGGACTCCTTTCCATCAGTCTTAATGGTGGTTCCACACGATTCCTGCTCCAGAATCATATCCGAAAGCTCAGAGAGGTTGAAAGAAGTGGAGTCGGAATCGAGCAATTGTCGCAGCAGATTGCCAATGGCATGGTAATCAATGTCCTTGTTGAAGTCAAAGTACTCGAAATCCACATCGATGGTTTCAGGGACCTCTTCATCATCCTCCATGGTGGGATCGTCAGGAGAGTCGGGAGCGTAGGAGTCCTCCTCGAGGTAGGACTCATCGTAGTCGTCGTCCGAGGAGGTCTCGGCGGGGTGTTTCTGATCTTCGGCAGCTCGCTTAACCATTCTTGTGTGTTGTGTGAGTTGAAGCTCGTTTCGTAGGCAAAAAATATTTAGATAAAGTACACCCAAAGCTTCTTTGAAAGTCTTTATTTTTTGCATGCATGAACACTATACTCTGACCTCATAGCGACCATGGCACTCCTAAATGCGGCTCCCCAGGCTGATGAATCGCCCGAAGAAGCCCAGCTGGTGCACAAACCCGCCCAGCGGGGTACTTTGGCCGACAACACGCCGACTGGCCACGCACAAAAGGAGGCGTTTGATGCATCCACGTTCCGTCAGCAACACCAAGATTTCAAGAGCATGGGAGTGGCGTTAGATCCTTCTATTGCCACCCAGGGACAGCTTGTACGCAATCAGCATGTCGGCAGTACCGATACACAGAGCAGCCGACCGCTGAAACGCCACAAGAAGGGAGAAGTGGGCGTTTTGGAGGGCAAGAAGGCCTACAAGGGACCCTGGGCTGCATACGATGATGAGGAAAGCACCAGTGAAGAAGAAGAGGAGGATGACAGTGAAGAGGAGGTTGAAGATAACACGAATGTTGTCATTGCTGATACCGAGGCTGAGCCTGAGACTGTCAAGGAGAGCTCTATTCTTCATGTCAAGGGCAAGGACTACCTGGGTCGTTCTTTCATGCATATTCCCCAGGATCTGGGCATTAAACTGACCCGTGATCCTGGAGAAAGTGAATGGCATGTTCCTACCCGAAAGGCTCATACTTATACTGGTCATACTGGAGGTGTAAATGCTCTGCGGTTGTTCCCCAAGGCTGGTCATTTGCTTTTATCCTGTGGTAATGACTCTAAGATCAAGCTATGGGATATTTATCATAAGCGAGAGCTCATTCGAACATACTCTGGTCACTCTCGTGCCGTTAAAGATATCTGTTTCAACAATGATGGTACAAAGTTCCTCTCTGCATCATATGACAAGACTGTCAAACTGTGGGACACGGAATCTGGCGAGTGCCTGGCCCAGTTCTCGACAGGCAAAATCCCCAATGCTGTCAAGTTCAACCCGAACAATAACAATGAGTTCCTTGCTGCCATGGCTGACCGTAAGATTATCCATTGGGATATCACAACTAAGGAGACTATTCAGACCTATGATCATCATTTGGGTCCCGTCAATACAATCACGTTTGTGGATGAAAACAGACGGTTCATGACCACTTCAGATGACAAGACTGTTCGAGTCTGGGATCTCCAAATCAACGTGCCCATCAAGTACATTGCGGACCCTGCTCAGCACTCCATGCCTTCGGTTCAGATCCATCCCTCTGGTAACCATGTGGCCGCTCAGAGTATGGACAACCAGATTGTGGTTTTCGCAGCCAAGGACCGGTTCAGACAGAACAGAAAGAAGACCTTTACTGGCGCTTCTTCGGCAGGTTACGCTATTGAGGTGAACTTCTCAGCAGACGGCAAGTACCTCATGTCTGGAGATACCGGTGGAAACGCATACTTCTGGGACTGGAAGACTTGCAAGCTGAAGAGCAGCTTCAAGGCCCATGACAGTGCGCTACGGTGCATTGCTGCTCATCCCCAAGAGAGCACCAAGTTGGTTACTGCTGGTAGAGGCAGTGAGATCAAGCTATGGGAGTAAACAGGTGGTTTGGAAAAGATACTTCCTGGTTACAACTTATCCTTACTGGAATTGTACAATATACTAATGAATGAAATAACGACGGACGAAGAGATAAAGCAGTTCTTCGGGGTAGCAGCCTACACTGTATATACCTTTGTCTACTTGCTTTGTATATATTTTCTACTAACAGGGTCTTTAGCGTTGCAGGTTCATCACAAGAGAAATCTGCGTGTGGGCCTGTATTGGGTGTTTCGGACCCCTGTCTGAAGGGATGGGGCACGTGCCTCTCAACATGAGGCATTATTGACACGCGTGTGTGGAAATTAGTCAACAGAAATACATAATTACGCAGCTGTAGTAAGATTGAGGTTCCTGACACCTCTGTTACATCGAGTACCTCAAGCATTGTAGCTATAACTGGACACTCTGGTCCAGACTAGTTTAGATCAAAAATGGACTTTGAGGCCTGTTGGGGAACATTTGTTAAAGTACTTTAAAGCGGGGGAGAACAAAGAAGTCGTTTTTTTCCAGCTCTTGGAAAAAAACATGGAAACAGCACTGCTAAGCCGTCCAAGGGGTTCATTTCCGCTCTAAAATTAGTATGTCTTTGAAGCAGTTAAAAACGACAGTACCTTCCTCCTGCCTACTTCGTACTTGGATAACACCAGCCAAGAATTTAACTGACGCATTTCACGTGTGCCAACCGTATTACATTGGGGTGCAGCAACCATGCGGCCAACCTTGAACTCCAAAAATCTCAGCTTCATCGCCGACAAGCCCATGAACCCGACACAAAACGCGCCCGAATGGCTCTGGTATCGCGACAGCGACGCCGTCAAGATTGGCGGCGTCCAGCGCTACAAGATCACCTATACGCCGAGCGAATCGCCCATGAACTCACCCATCAAACACCCTGAAGACATGTCGCCAGAGTCGCCTTTAGGCCATCCGTCTTCGCTGTGGCTAAAAATCAGAAACACGGAGTCCATGCCTATGCGAGCAGCTTATCTCACGGGTCCGTTTCTTCTCTACGTCCATGTGGTTCCGGAAGCATACAATCAGAACGAGCAATGTTACGTTTCAGCAGACCAGCCCTCTTTTGAACCGCAACTCAAGGCTGGCCAAAACTACTATGTGGAATTGCATATGAACAAACTGCAAGAGTCCTACACCTGGACAGTGGATATTGTATCTCAGATCATCTTCTCCGCCTCGGCAGAAATCAATTATGAGATTCTGCTAGGTGAAACGCGTGAACACCTACATCGGTACTCTGGAAATGCAATGGGAATGCTTTCCGACTACATTACTGTGCTCAGACAAGATACAGTGACACTATGGCATCAGCCAGTACCTAGACCTAACGAACCGGTGCATCTTGTGGTCATCACACATGGATTGCACTCAAACACTGGAGCAGATATGCTCTATCTGAAAGAGAAGATTGATGAGGCAGCAAAACAAACGGGGGAAAATATCATTGTAAGAGGATACCACGGAAACGCGGCCAAAACCGAGCGAGGAGTTCGATATCTGGGCCGAAGAGTGGCCAAGCATATCATGGAAGAACTCGTAACCAAGGACACTGCCAAAATCTCATTTATTGGCCACTCTCTCGGCGGACTTATCATGATTTACGCCATTGCATACATTCGATCTCATGATAGCACGTTTTTTGACCGAATCAAACCCCAACATTTGATTACACTGGCCTCTCCGTTGCTAGGAGTCAGTAACGAAAACCCCGCTTATGTGCGACTAGCACTGGACATTGGATTCATAGGTCGAACAGGCCAGGATCTTGGACTCACCAAAAAACCTCTCCCAGGATACAAGCCTCTGTTAAGAATGCTTCCCACGGGCCATACACACGAGGTTCTGAAGCAGTTTCAAACCAGAACAGTTTACGCCAATGCACTTAATGACGGTATTGTGCCACTACGAACATCCGCTTTACTGTACTTGGACTGGAAGGGTCTAAGCAAAGTAGCCTCAGCTAAGAAGGGCGATGATACTGGTTCAAATGATAAAGATCGAGATGGGCCTAGTGGAGATGGTGGAGATAAGGGCAGCAGTAATGAAAAGGACAAGGAGAAGGAGGCTAGCGACACTGGAAAGCCTACAGGTGATATCAATGCTACCTCTGCAGAGGAGGCAAAGGTTTATGACGAGGCTTCGAAGAAAGCTGCCGAGGATCCACAGGCAGGGGAGATTCCCAACTCAGATGACAGACCCGCAGGCTCCCGACCAGCCCATGAGGTTCCTACATCTGGAAAGGGCATTTTCCACGGAATCCAGGCAGCCATGTCGCTGATGATTCCTCACCAACACAAGAAGAAACCGTCAAAGATCTACTTGCGTTCTCAGACCATGAAATCTGATGACGAGGATGATGGTAACTTGTCCGACTCTACCATGAGACCTCCTCCCAAGAGTTCAGTGATTGAGTCTGCTGCGTCTGTTCTAGCTATGCCTCTTCCTTCCCACAAGTTCATCTGTGACCCTGAGTCGCGAGCTGAGACTATCATTCACGACCGTGTATACTACGAGTCCGATCTTCCTCCCCGACGATTCAAGAAGCAAAAGTCCCTCAACTGTATCACTGACGGAGATAACAAACACCTGGTGGAAAAGGCCAAGATGGAGGAACGAATTGCTCGAGAGTACCACCACGAAATGTCATGGCGTAAGGTTCTCTGTCGATTGGAACCAGATGCCCATAACAATATTGTGGTTCGACGGAGATTTGCAAACGCATTTGGCTGGCCAGTGATTGACCACTTGGTCAAGACACACTTTATTGATAACCAGCCACACCCTGCCAAGGCTCCCAAGCAAAAGGAGCAGCCCGCTGTTCTTGGAGTTCCCACTGTATTCACTGGCAAGTTTTCTCCTCCTCTTTCCCAAGTCAACTCGTCCTCTAGACTACCTCTCCACTTGCCGGGAGAAGTTGCCGAGCCTGCCTTCTTCGAGGTATCACGGCCCGAGACCCCTACCCCTGGGAGTCCTCGCAGTAAAAACAGTCACTCTTCAGAGTCTATCTATTCGGTTGGACAATGGCACCGACACCTCGAGGCCGAGAGTGAGACTGAAGGAGAAGATGGACTCATCAACAACGCCAACAATCTCCTTGACGGTGTGAGAGAATGGGATGCTCAAAAGATTCTTCCTGCATCTGTCTACAATTCTCTCTACAACACCACCAAGCAGGTTGCTCCTCCTCCTCCTCCTCCTCTTGAACATGACACCATTGAGGATCGTTTCAACGAGATGACCCTCGGAACGTCCACCCTGTAAGACCCCTTCAGCCGCTTTTGATGATCTATGTACCCTACGTCTCAGCTTAATTAATAACATGGTGCATTTTCTTTGGCCTCTTGAATTGTACGGCGTTAACCTTTCCCAACGATAATTGTAGCCGTGGAGTCTTAAGAATAAAAAAAAGGAGATCCCCAGTTTGACTCACTGTGACACTGTTATAATTCGTGTGCCTTAGCCTGATGACTATAAAAGATAGGTTTAATAAACACGAAACAAGGTCCAAAAAGCCTTAGAATACATTTATTGATGTCTCTTGGGTTGCTACTTGGCCGGTACTGTAGCATTCGATTGTGTTCAGTGTATTCTTTTTCTCTTGAAGCGGGGGACTTCTTTCGTTCTTCGTTTCATTTCCGCCCTTCCCGCTATGCGTGGCAGCCACTGTGCATTTCCTGGACTTGAGCTTGATTGTACAGTATGAACAATCAGGTGCTTCAACGAAATGTCTTGCCTCCTGAGTCCGGTTGGAACGTTCGTCCAATGTAAATTCCTGATTTACCTGATTAATTTATGGCAACCTCGCGAGCAAGCCAAGTGCCGTTTCATAGCTGCTAACATTTATATATATCGTCAATAATGGAACAGCTTTCATAGCTCAGCCTTTCATATAGGCCTCGCCGTGTTAACTGACGCTGCTCACAAGCACAAGGTCGGTCGATCAGTTGGCTGTAGGAAATTGCGTTTCACTGCCTCACCGACCTTTTTTGGAATTTGCTTTTGCCAGGTATTAAACATTTTGAGAGTTCAGTTTGCGGGTGCTCCAGTCACGTTCTCTGTTTCACTCGTGGCCCCGCTCTTTCCTTATGTTCTGGGTCGCGATACTGTAGCCTATTGTTACTGTTGGGGGACAACACACCACCACCACCATGTATCGTAGCTGTTTATTTCCAATAAGGCTCATACTGTTTTTGCATGATTCACCCCAGAAAGAAGCTATGACAGCCATTATTGGGGGACAGATCTCTTGGTGGCGTCAACTACCAAATTCTCTTACCGCTTAAGAGAGCCCGCAAGAACTGTACTCGTAGATGTCTTTAGGCAACTTCTTCATTTTAAAGGAATCTACGACTTCAGCGCGACTTCGACCATCATGATGCATTGTGATTATGATTCTGCACGGGATGATCGTCCTTAATAAACTCAAAGCAGACTCTGCTCACAAAGAAAATATGAGAAGGGGTGTTTCGGACATAACGCAAACGGGCGTGCCGTCACCCGATAGTATTTAGATTCTGTCGTCATCATAGCCAAACTGACTTACACACTCTTTAGTATAATGACAGCTTAGAAATTTTGAATGGGGGTTTCATGAGTAAAAAAAGGACGGATCCAGTCGTGAAATAAAAGAACAGCCCTGTCACTGGCCTCCTCCTCACCTCCCTGCCTCTTTGTACATAATGCTCTGCATCGAAACCCTACTGACTTCCTACTGCGTCTCTCAAACCTCGCTTCTCCTTTTAACTCTCGGAACACACAACCCATGAATCAAAAAGGTAATTGACGAGCGAGCGATGTCGACCTGAGTGGATATTCTTCGAGGTATAGCAGCTTTGGGGATCTCAGAAAACGCCCACAGTTCTACTGCAGTTGTGTGTTGTGCTCCTCCCTAGGGCCGTTACCTGTCATATTGGTGATCTTCAAATTACAATTTTCAGAACCTTCCTGGCTGTTGCTTGGCCGCGGAACCCTATGAAGCCAACTCTGTATCGAAGTAAAAGTAAAACCAAAAGCAAGCGAGGCTCTACAGCCCTCTGGGGAGTGTTGTAAACCACTTTCACTGGACACTACCACCTTGTCCGCACTCCTTCATCACCCACAACCCCAGTACCACATGCGATAATACCATGGACATCGTCAAGCGCAAACGGCTTCGAGACGAAGACGATGATGTATCCGACTATGAAGACTACGACCACCTGCGACCTCAAAAAATCAGGGCCACGTCCATGGCAAAGGTCATGAACCTGACCCAACACGACCTGGAGTTGATGCATTTCTACCTTGAGAACTCAGGCCCTATTCTGGTCCAGGTGACAGGCGAGAAAGATGCTAAATGGATGGGGGCTGCTCCCCAGCTCTCCATGAGTTCTCCTGCTCTGGCCCAGGCTTGTCAGGTCTTTGCACAGCATCACAAGTTCAATAAACAGAACCCCTATAGATACCTGCTAAAAGGCGAAAGGCCATACCCCAAGGCGAAAGGAAAACCAAAGAAAATGGGCAGGGTTATTGGATACGTTCCCCCGTCAGATGAACAGCTCGTGAATCTGGTTGAAGGGTTCACGGAGGCACTAAAGACGTTGAAAAAGGAAATTGCAAAGCTGGACGAAACAGCAAACTTCGATAGCATTCTGACCGCTGCCGTCATTATTGCCCTCTGCGCAGTGGGCATGCAAAACTTCGTGCCTCTTATCAACTTTGACGGCGAGGGAGATCTTTTCAGCATTTTCAGAATCATAAACGACGTTCACACAATCTACAACTACGATTTGGGCCGGGTTCCTATCGAGGTTCTCACATACAAGGTGCCCCTTCCAGGGCGACTAGAGCTCCCACATGAAGCGGAGCTACGGGAAATCGTGAATCTGGTGCCAGGGACTGGAGCTGAGGCGAGAAGGGTCAGAAATATCATCCAGAGGGAAATCCACACACTTGTTGAGCTATACAACTTGGACATTGAGGGTAAAAGTGTTGCCCATGTGGCAGCATGGTGTGTTTACTGGCAGCCAGAGTTTGCCGAGCTCAAGAAGGAGCTCAACCCCTACGCACTTTTGGTCATCTGCTTCTGGTGTGCCTACGCCCACAGATATCATGCTCTTTTCTGGTGGGGCGATCGGCTACAGGAGGATCTTTACTGTATTGTAGAGCGACTACCTCAGGAACTTGTTCAATACGTTCAATGGCCTCTCCAAGCGGTGACCGACTTTAATTATGACCATCTGGAATGGCTCCGGAAGCACTCGAGCTGAGTGGCGTCTCTCTCAACTAACTTATTAACTAATAGAATGTATATATTTATTACAGCACAAAACTGGGGCTGATGCCCTGCCTTATAATGGTACAAGTCACATCTTAGATACCCCAAGGATAGCTCTCATCATGTGGAGTTGTTCTGTATGGTCAAATTCAGTCTTACTAAGATAGCAATGTTGGATGCGGGCAGCAGATATAAATATTCCTCACCTGTATTCACATGTTTTGGTGCAATTCCTGCTCCATCGGTGCATCTTTTCAACTTCTACAAACCCTGCTCATCCAAGACATTCTCTCAGTGTACCACAGCTGATGCGCAATTAGTCACACAGCCTGATGCCCAACATGAAGCCTGAGGTATCGCAGTGTTGAGAGACGTGCGCTACGTTCGATTAGAAGAAAGGGAAAGAAGCAATGTTCCATGGGACGAACGACGTAAAATATGCACATCTCCATCTTAAAAGACAGACAGACTCAAAAGTCTCCAAAGGGTTCGATGCTGTGATTAACACTATCTGACTAATCATCTTTCGATAAGAATGTTGCTTCATCTCAGTCAATATAGGGGACGTCTCGGATAATATAAACAGACAAGCGGCATAATTGAGGTCTAGGGGAAACCAACCATTTATTTATCTAGCCATTTGTTCCTTTATTACTGCTATCTGATGGGGTTCTTGGTCAGCCGCTCATATTAAGCTTCGTAATAGACTCTGCAAAAATTGTGGAATCGTCACTAAGATGGACTGCCACCAACAAGACATCGCACTCTATCGCATTACAACAGCTTAGCATCAGACAACAACACTACACAGCATCATCACGCACAAAACACATCAACAATGGTAGAGAGAGGTCCGGACGCATGGCTGGAACAGGTTAAGCAATGTAAATTCTTGCCCGAGGCAGACATGAAGCAACTGTGCGAGATTGTCAAGGAGTTGCTAATGGAGGGTGAGTGATTGAGACGAGGCAGGGGGGAAACGATACAAGCGGCGATCGCAAACGAGCCAGGCCGTTTGGAAGAGATCGAAGACCAGCCAACCCGACCGAACCTAACGCAGAATCGAATATTCAGCCCGTACAGTCACCAGTGACCGTTTGTGGCGACATCCATGGCCAGTTCCACGATCTGCTGGAGCTCTTCCGTGTGGCCGGTGGCGAACCCGACGAGGTGAGCTACGTGTTCCTGGGAGACTTTGTCGATAGAGGTTACTTTTCGCTGGAAACATTCACCCTACTCATGTGCCTCAAGGCCAAGTACCCCGACAAGTTGACCCTGGTGCGGGGAAACCACGAGAGTCGGCAAATCACACAGGTGTATGGCTTTTACGAAGAATGCATCACCAAGTACGGATCCACCACCGTCTGGAAGTACTGCTGCCAGGTGTTTGACTTCCTGGCACTCGCAGCCATCATCGACGGCAAGGTTCTCTGTGTCCACGGAGGCCTGTCGCCAGAGATTCGCATGCTCGACCAGATTCGAGTCTTGTCCCGAGCCCAAGAGATTCCACACGAGGGCGGCTTCTGCGACTTGGTGTGGTCAGACCCAGATACAACTACAAAGACGTGGGCGGTTTCCCCACGAGGAGCTGGCTGGATTTTCGGCCATCAGGTTGCACGCGAATTCAACCACGTCAACGGCCTACAGTTAATAGCCCGAGCTCACCAGCTTGTGATGGAGGGATTCAAGTACCACTTTCCGGACAACGACGTGGTCACCGTGTGGTCTGCCCCCAACTATTGTTATCGATGTGGTAACGTGGCTTCTGTCATGAAGCTCCAGGATGACCTCGACCCTGTATTTTCCATCTTTTCTGCCGTCGAAGACACAAACCGACTGGCTCCACAACAGGCTGCTCGGAGCGAATACTTCCTGTGATGGGCCCGAGATGAACGAAAAACGAGATCGCAGGTACACAATCGGCTGGGCATTCCATCTGGATGCCCAACTAACATAAAATCCGTTACAGTAATGACATGATGAATGAGACGCGAATAAAACAATACATACTGAGATATACCAGGTAATTAGTACGATAGTCACGAGAGTAGATTTTGCCCTGCTGCAACCTGTAACACAACTCCGTTTCGGCCCCAGCTTTTCGTCCCCACATAATCATGCCATAAGGGTTGCCGCAGCCAGCCAATGAGAGGCATGCATTAATGCTGGCTTGCGACGAGATTGGTGGTCTAATTAATTGGAGTTGTCTTCAATGAAGTGGTAATGGAGGTCTTGTTTTTTGACACTCTTCATAAAAGATAAGATTGTCTTCTCCTGGACTACAGTATATCACACTGTACAAATACAGACTTCCCCAGAACAGCCATTTAGCAGCACACTGCATGTGCACCATATCGCATGTACAGCTATTACAATACCAATCCGGACATCACGCGAGTCCATAGGATGAGGGAACAAGTAAATATTTTAGCCATTGTAAGACACACAAATTTCCCCACAAGAAATGTTTTCACAGATTATCATGCAGTATGTTACGTTTATTCTGTAAAATTCATTAATATTCATTTATATACACAGCTTAAAGCTCCTCACCAGCATCAATCTTGGCCTGTCCGTACTTCTTGATTCGGATGGCGTTGACAGTGATGAAACCAGAGGTGTCAGTGGGGTCGAAATCGGTGAGCTCGTCCATGGAGGCCTCAGTGGCATCGTAGAGCTTCTCGGTCTCGGAAGATCGGCCAAGGATGTACATGCCACCCTTGTAGAGTCGGCATCGGACCTGACCGTTAACGGACTTCTGAGAAGGACCGATCATGGCTCGAACGAACTCGCACTCAGGAGTGTAGTAAAGACCGTTGTAGAGGATCTTGGAGAAGGTGGGGGTGACAAACTGGTCTCGGATGGCTCGAACCTCTCGGTCCATAACCAGACCCTCGAGATCAATGTGGGCAGATCGGAGGATGGTAAGACCGGGGGTCTCGTAACAGCCTCGGGACTTGATACCGATGAATCGGTTCTCGACAATGTCGATTCGGCCAACACCGTTTCGTCGAGCAAGCTTGTTAGCGGTAAGGAAGAGCTCAACGGGCTCCTTAACGGACTTGTCACCCTCGTAGATGAGCTCGACGGGGATACCCTTCTCGAACTTGACGGTGAAGTCCTCAGGGGTGTCGGGGGCGTCGGTGGGGTCGACGGTCAGCTTCCACATATCCTTGGGGGGAGTGGTATCGGGGTCCTCGAGAATACCGGCCTCGAAGGAGATGTGGGCCAGGTTCTCATCGGTAGACCAGGGCTTGGCCTTGGTCTGGGTCACGGCAATGCCCTTGTCGGCGGCGTAGTCGAGCAGATCCTTTCGTCCAACAAATCGCTTGATGAACTCAGGGTCTCTCCAGGGTGCAATGACCTCAACGTCGGGCTTGAGGGCGTAGAAAGAGAGCTCGAATCGGACCTGATCGTTACCCTTTCCGGTGCAACCGTGGGAGACAGCGAAACAGCCCTCCTCCTTGGCAACCTCGATCTGGGCCTTGGCGATGACGGGTCGGGCAAGAGAGGTACCGAGCAGGTAGACGTTCTCGTAGATGGCGTTGGTCTGGACGGCGGGGAAGCACAGCTCCTCAACGAACTCCTTTCGGATGTCCTTGACAACAAACTTGACGGCTCCGACCTTGAGGGCCTTCTCTCGAGCAGCATCGAAGTCCTCCTCCTGGCCGACATCGGCCATGAAGGCAACAACCTCGTAGCCCTCCTCAATGAGCCAGGCGAGGATCACAGAGGTATCGAGACCTCCGGAGTAGGCCAAACAGACTTTTCCCTTAGACATTGTGTGTGGTGTGTGTTGTTGTAGTGTTGTGTGGTGCACAAGTTCTTGACAGTGGAAGAGAGGGCTGGGAGTATATAAGCGCTGAAAATTGTGTCGAGCAGACTTTTTGAAACTTAACCTGTGACTCAGATAACGGATACGCTAGAGCCGAGATTCAGTCACCACACGCACCGTGCCTGTGTGCTGCAGTCCAAACAGGTTTAGAAATGCGGAGACTACTAGTGTATTTCAGACCCCTGCTCTTTGGCCAATCAGAATGCTACATTGTACTATCTGCTGTGGTTTTAGTGAGATGGTAAGCACTCCAGTAGTTAGCCGTTCCCACGAGGGCAACTTTAATTCGTTGGACTTGTCGACGACTAGAACCTGAGAAAGTAAAATCTCGCTCATCTTTGATCCAAGATAAGGGACCCACACGCAGTCAATTGGTGCCAATGTCTCACAAGTCCAGCCCTTGGCTCAAAGAGGAACCTCTGAACCTCACGCATGTGCTATTAATTAGTCATTTGTCCTAATATGGGTGCGAGTTCTCTTCGCCGCAAATTCTGCAGGTCAGTTACTGGTCCTCTAACTTTGGATTGGGCGATAACAGCCAGGACTTTCCCAACATAGACAGTCGAGTGCATGACATGAGAGACGGTTCTTGTGGATATTAAAGGGTATATTTTTCAAGGGTACATGCAAAGAGAGTCAGGAATATGTTTCCACCATAAACCTGGCTGTTGTCATCAAAACACCCACCCAATGGCTGCCAACAAGCCATCTAACTCAGTCTTCACTCTCGCGTCTTTGGAAGTCAATCAGAGTGAACCCCAGTCTCTCGATTAACCCCATGGTTTAGATATTGCATACAAATCATGCAGTTCGGAACAAGTGTCCCGCAAAAATAAAAGAGGAAGGTGAAACGGGTTGGATGATGGAAAACCCTACGGCTGGACTAAATGAGTATCATTTCAGGTACGAAACTCTATGAGCTGATGTAATCTGGTGAATCAGACTTCTTAGAGGTCTCTAAGGTCCCTCCAAAGTCTCTCTCGTGTCTCAACTCCACCACATCGGGTCTATCTTCACCTCGTATTCTACATCCAGAGCAATTGTGGAAAAAATTGTACATGCGACATTTATTATTTGGTATAGAGGTGATTATGCCACACTCAAGTCGAGGGCTTGAGGTGTTGGACCCATTAGTAATGAGAGCCAGCCTCGGATCACCACCTCCGATCAACCCAGACTCATCAACACTTTAGACCATGATCGAGAATAAAGTTGAGTCGCGTCAACGGTGGTCTGTCAATTGAACGCATAAAGTGAGATGAGAGCGATGGTATATACGACAGATCGTCAATTACCTAGATCACTTGGTCGCAGTGTGCTCGAATCCTTTCACTTTTTTCGAGAAACTATCTCGTCACGTCTAAGAACCCTCACTCAGAATCTGTCCAACTCCTAACTCTTTCGACTTCTAACTCACACGACCTAAACCTCACTCCTGTTCCTGAACACTGCATTACAACCATCACACGACCATGCTGACAGTCTCCGTGATATCAGGCGGAACCGCCACCAACAGCATGGTACAGATGCTGGAGCAACTGTCTTCCAGCATCTCGTACATCATGCCCATCTCCGACAATGGTGGTTCGACATCAGAAATCATACGAGTGGTAGGAGGTCCTGCTATCGGAGACATTAGGTCCAGATGCACCCGAATCATTCCGACAGACCCACCAATCTCAAACAGCCTGAGAGATCTACTATGCCACAGATTACCAATAGACGAGGTGGACGCTCAAGCAGAGTGGTCACAGATTGTTAATGGTACACATCCCATGTGGGTGGGTGTTCCTTCGCATTATAGAGAAATGGTTCGGCCGTTTTTCATCAAGGTGGGAGCAGAATTTTTGAAGCGGTCAAGACCAGGAAGAGAGTTCGTGTACTCATCGGCATCGATTGGAAACCTCTTTCTGACAGGTGCTAGACTGTTTACAGGATCTCTTGAATCAGCTGTAGAGATGATGTTGCGTATAACCCACGTGTCTCATGATACAGAGGTGCTCCCAGCTCTCAACACCAACTTCATGCATCACATCGCGGCTCTGTTACACAATGGGACCGTGATTTATGGCCAGAGTCAGATTTCTCATCCCGAGGAACCATCTATTGATTCGCTTTCTGTAGAAGCTGATCCTGAAATGGTACCCACTACAGCACCTTTATCATGTGGCAAGCCAAGATCTTGCTCGATTGACGGTGAGGATGCCCATATGCCATTCACTCATCCAGATCTGACAAATTCACAGCTCAACTTTTCGAAGAGCTATCAGGTCCCACTGGAATCACCCATCAGAAGAGTGTTTTACATTAACCCTTTTGGACTTGAAATCCACCCAAAGGCCAGCACTCGGGTCCAACGAGCTCTGGCCGAATCAAACTGCGTTATTTATTCCATCGGATCTCTGTACACGTCATTGATCCCTGTTCTCCTCCTCAGAGGTGTAGCAGACTCTATTGAAACAGAGCTGCAAAGTGGACTCAAGAAAACCAAGGTTATGCTTCTCAATGGTTCTCCGGATCGTGAGACTAGTGGCATGAGCGCCGTTGAGCATGTGGAGGCCGTCATTAAGGCTTGTCTGTATTCCAAACTTCAGCGTGAATGCACCCCTCAAGAAATCTCCGAGTGTGATTGGACCCGTTTCCTGACTCATGTTTTGTCGCCTTATGAGCTGCCACCAGTGTGCCTGAAGGAGCTCGAGAATCATAACATCACTGTCATTCAGATGAAGGAGAGGGAGGTGGATGAGGACGGCAAGCCAATCTACGACCAAAAGGCTCTACTGCGGGAATTAACGGTGCTCAATCAATGTTCTAACAAGTAAATACTAATACATCTGCATACACAGCCCATTGAGGCTCTTTGAGCTCTTTTCACCATACCATTAGTGCTCCCTGAAATGGAGATACACATTTTCATGCCAACCCATCTTAATTATGCTCCGTATGCAGGTGATGCCAAATCTAGTTCCAAGAATCCTCCATATGTCACTAAACACCAATGTCCATGACGTGCCCGTGGATTTCTGAGTAGGTTGGAAAATCGAAAATACTAGTGGAGACTTGCAGTCAACGTCAATCTATACTATCCTTTATATGTAAAGCCTTTGAAAACTGATCTCTGGTCAAATGTCGGACCGTTGAATATGCGATGCCCGTAATACATGAGATGACGCACTATGCTTGAAAGAGATTGAGCACGAAATTATATGATGTGAGACACAAGCCCAAGGGTTCCAGGAACCAATCAAAAGGGTCCATTTTCTGGCGTAAACTTCTCCGAGCTCGTCGACTGTATGATTCGTGTATTTCCCGCACAGACCTTTAAAACTCCTGCAGTTTATGTGTGCCTACATCAAAATTACGTTGGGTCCACGGAGGAAGGCATGATGTTGAGCATGAGAAGATTGCGAAGAGACTTACACCGCTGGGAACATAGCAGAAACGACAATTTCAGTGGATCCAATCCTCCAAAGCTCAAGGACTCGCTCCAAAAACCACAGTAATAACCGCGATCCACGTGTCATGTTCTTTGCCCTTCTCTCCGACACGCATAAACTCCATATGGAACAAGGTTCAATAGTGCTTGTCTGGCTCCAGATATATATGTAGCAACTCCTCCTACTTATAGTCTTCGCTCTTGCACAAGACTCTCTTCATCTAAACATCCACAATGACCGCCACCCCCGCAATCAACGGTACCCCCGCAATGGCCACCAACCCCAAGGCCATTGTCTTTTCTGACTGGGACGGAACCATCACCCTACAGGACTCTAATGACTTCCTCACCGACAATCTCGGTTTTGGAGTTGAGAAGCGAAGACACTACAACATGGAGATTCTTCACGAGCGAATGTCCTTCTCCGAGGGATTCAAGATCATGTTGGACTCGGTCAAGACCCCCTTCCCCGAGTGCATCGACTATCTCCTTAAGAACATTGAGCTTGATCCCGGCTTTGCTGTGTTCTACAAGTGGTGCAAGGAGCGAAACATCCCCATTGTGGTGGTTTCTTCTGGTATGAAGCCTATCATTCACGCCCTGCTCAAGAAGCTGGTCGGAGAGGAGGCTGCCGAGGACATTGAGATCATTGCCAACGATGTCAAGATTGAGCCTAACGGAGAGTGGAACATTGTCTACCGAGATGATTCGCATTTCGGCCACGACAAGTCCCGATGCATCAAGCCCTACGCTCAGCTCCCCGAGGGTAAGCGACCCACCATGTTCTACTGTGGTGACGGTGTCTCTGATCTCTCTGCTGCAAGCGAGACTGATCTGCTCTTCGCCAAGACTGGCCGTGACCTGATCGTCTACCTTGAGAAGATGAACCTGCCCTACAACATCTTCAACTCTTTTGCTGACATCAACAAGCGAGTCGACGAGATCTACAGCGGAAAGCTCACCCTTAAGGAGGCCGAGGCTACTCACACCATTGAGTAATCAACTTATATATAGAAGAAGAGGAATACTAATAGACCATTTGACAGACGTTCATGCTAACCTGGGACCCTCTTTAACGATGGCTAAATCGAAACAAGTTCAATACTTGCATACAAGTACGACGTACATATGAGTATTTACGGCAGTAAATATCACATGTAACATCATGTTCATTCAGCTCTCACAAGTCTCAGTTATGGTCTACTTGTACAGAATACACCAGGTTGAGTAAGTACAAGGTGATGAAAGCCCCACGAGGCATCGCACCGTAGCTGCTCGTTAACCCAGGTTCGTCTCGTGAAAATAATACCAGTAAATTCATTATATCTTGCAGTCCCCCATATGTTCTAAATGTCCCAAGTTACGCCAACAGTCTCGACAGACCCTCCTCCTCGTTCTCGGCCGCCTCAAGAGCGTCTTGCTGAGAGATTCGCCGAAGAACCTCACGCTTAGACGACTCCTGGATTTCTCCTCCAACCACAATTTCGTCGAGAATGTAGTATGCTTTTTGGAAGTTAAAAATGATGTCGAGCTCACACACGTTGCCGTAGTATTTGTCCATTTGCTCGACGTATCTGTGGATGATCTCAAGGGTGTTGAGCTCGTTGTCATCCGAGTCAATACCTGTGATAAAGAATAGTGATGCATATCGTCTAAAAACGACCTTGGTTTCTGGGTTAGTATCATGAAATAGATGGGTCGTGTCATCTAATAGTCGATGGGAGCAGAATGATCGCGTCTCCTGCTCTTCTACAGGCCCTGGGTTCCTTCTTCCTTCCTGCTCATCAATACCATCGTCACACAGCCAGCATCCATGTATGCCAGTTGATAGACATGCCAGTACCACCGTTCTAGGCTAAACGTAGGCACTCTCAATCGCAAAAGACCTATGGAAGCCATCTCATCCACGTTCGTCTGTAGTCGCTTCACACTCCTGAGTCCCCAAGAATTGTCTCAAGTAACCGTTTGTCTGACGAATTGGTGACCAAAGCTCATCAAGAAGAGTATCAAAGCCACCAAGGAAGTCACTGACCCTCATCCATCCCCCCTCATTTTCATCTTACTCACCCTTGTGTTCAATCACATTGCACATCTTGGTTCGTCTTGACAGAACCAGTGCAGTCACCTCCTTGACAATCTTGGCCTTTTCACGTGTGCCGAGAGTTGTGAACCATTTAGCCAGACGGACCTTGCCCTGACGCGATAGCAGCAACAGATATTGAATGGCCATTTGTTGTGTGTGTTGTGTTGATTTGATGAGAGTGGTGAAGACAGATGACACGCTTGCAGTTCCAAACTATATTGGTGTCGAAGCCAATGCGATACTGTGAATTGGACTTCAGAAGAGCAAATGCACAACTATAGATAATGAGTGATTTTTTGATAAGTAACAGGTCAGTAGCCGTAGTTTCTGAGTAATTTCTTTCCAGCAATCGCGCTATGGCTTAATCATGAAAACTAAAAAATGCAGTATTCTTGGTGCAATGCACACCACAACCTCACAGCTCATCACGAAACGCTTCGTAGCGCGACTTAATAGAGACGATAGCTAAATATTGAGCGAGTACAATGGCTTTTAAGGTGTCGTCTAGTTCTTACTCTATCAATACATTGAAATACAAACGTCAAGTGTCCTTATAATATAATAATATTCTCAACTATTAACTACAACCAGTGCAATATCTGTTAATACTCTCACGCCTACCTCTTTTAGTTTTTCTGCTTCTCCCAGCCCTCAGGTCGAGTCATGCCCTGGGCATCGAAGAACTTGCCAGTGCAAGAGTAAGAGTGCCAAGAGAAGTTATCGCTGGCCTGGCACATGCATCGGCCGTCCAGTCGCATCTGCTCAGTGGTAGGGCAGTTGTTGAAGGGGTTGTGGAAGTATCCAATGTCCTCAAAGTAGTGGACGGAGTCCTTGTCGGCGAAAAGAGCAGCACCAATAGAGTGAACAGGAGCATCACCCCATCGCTCGTAGAAGAATCCACCAGCGTGGTCAAGGTAGTCAAAGTAGGAGGAGTAAGCCTCTCCTCGCCACAGATCAAGGTCGGCAACCTCAAAGTTGGACCAGAAATGGCACTTGTTGTAGGTCTCTCCGTTATCGTCAGAGATGAACTTCATCAAGTTGTTGGGGTGGACATTCTGGGGGAACTGGTGCATGTACTTCTTGGTGGTCTCCCACAGAGTCTCGATGGTAGCACCGTACTCAAACAGGGAGATGGTGAAACCGTAGGACTTCTTGTTCTCTCGCATGAACTTGAACACATCGTACTTCACGTCACAGTGCAGCTTGATGGAGGGCTCAACTCGCCAGTAGTACTTGAAGTTGTTCATAATGGGGTGTCGCCAGAAGAAACCAGACTCGTATCGGCACATGTGTCGGTAGGGAATAGAGTCTCCGTAAATGACCTGCTTCTGTCGCATCTCCTCTCGGGTTCGAGCAGCTCGCTCCTGGTCAATAAAGTCAGGGAAGCCCCAGTGCTCCTCACCAATCTTACCGTAGTGGGTCTTACCAGAGCACATAGCAGTGGTAACCTTCTTGAACTCATCGGAAAACTCAGCATCGTTGAGGAAGACCCAGTCGTAAGCGTACTGGTGGTTAAATCGGTCCTCAACCTGTCGGATGGAGCCAACCAGCTCCCACAGGTCACTGTTTCGAGCGAGGGTCACAAAGGTGGCGTTCTCTCGCTGGTAGTCGGTCAGGGGGTTGTACTTTGCGGAGGAGGCAGCGTCCACAGCCTTGTGGGCGGAGTCAACAGCCTTCTTGGCGCCCTCCTTGACGTCATTGGCAACCTCCTTGGCGTTCTCAACAACGTTGTCCTTGACTTCCTCAACCTCCGTCTTGAACTCGTTCAGATCAGGCTTGGTTCTGTTGGAGACCATGCCGCTGATGTCCACCGAGGAGGAACTCAGCTTGTAGAGAAGGAACATGAGCACAACCGCCAGGATGGCGAATCGGGTCACTCGCACACTGTTTCGGACCATGTTGTCAACGTGTGGTGAGCGATATCTGTGTGTCTGTAGCGAAGTGTAGGAGTATAAAAGAGAAGAACGTGTGGAAGCACGCGTCCACTACTTTACCGATTTTTGGCTTTTCACAATGCCAGCAAACAAGCGAACCTTAGTGGGGAGTACCTTTTTTTAATCCTGATCATGACGGCTTTAGGTCACTCTCAAAACGACCTTGGAAGCCCATATTTCTCACGAGTTGCAAGTTCCAATCAAGTGCAACAGTTATATCTCTTGTACGAGTTGCCGTTTTGAAACGGACAACTATTATGTGCATTAGAAGAACGATTGCAGCCTTGTCCTTTACGTGTCGTTGAGTTTGCGACAGTCGCATCACTATAGTCGCCACGTCTGCACTTCTGTCTCGAACCTAACCCGAGTGCCAGTAGCGGATGAGAATCTATATATAGTTACCCGGCTTTGGTACGATTTCAGACGCGTACGACAGGGGTGATGCACAGGCTGCAGAAGATGGAAGTTTCATCGAAGCAGGTCCTGCCTGTATATCTCCTGCCCATGAACGAATACGCCGCCTCATGCCAGATATTCTAGCTTGAGTTGTGAAGTCCCTAGAGTCCAAACCACAACCCCACCAGTATCAACACTAGTCTAGTTATAGGTTGTGAAGATACACAGCCCACTTCCAAGACCAACATTCCACCTTATCTTTAGCTTGAGCTATTCTTCTGCAAGACACATGTTGGGGTGTGGATCGTTCATAAGTTTGAGGCTCCCCACTTGCACGTTGCCTCAGTGGCATCTTCTCCGCACCGTGTGGGCCTCAAAAATGGACCATAGCTTGCCAAGCTTAGCTCCAGTCTAATAGCGTATATACTCCTCAATAGCGGTCATCAGGAACGGGTGTGGTATCAGGGACTATTAGATAGATTCTTCTATCCATGTAGATCTTGCACCTCGGGCAATTATGTGCGACAGCCATCCCACAGCATCAGTAGATAGTCCAAGGGGGAAAATTCAATGCTGAAGAATGTGTGTCTCAAGTTTTGTCAACCCGCTGAGATTCGGGGTCTCCCGAACTATAAAAGTAATCTTACAACCAAAGTCGCCCCCTGTCTGGAATCCCTAATAGGCGGACTGGTTGCAAACAGCCCAACATGGTCAAAGGAAACGCCCTGCATGAGGCTACTGTAGGTATCGAAATACAACCGGCGCCAGTAGAGGATCAAAGATAGCTCGTTCGGTAACTCTATGAACAAACAAATCGGATGACCTGCTGGAACATCGAAGGGGTCCGTCCCCAGTGCCGTTTCATCAGGTTTCTGTCGAGGTTTCATCTGAAATTCCGAAGGCTGTCAGATTCGGCAAAATACATCAAACCCGAAACATGTATGAGTGGGATGGTGCAGGGCAGCTACATGCACGTTGGCAGCCTCATGATGAGACCATCCCATTCATTCCGTAGAATCGCACCTATAGATTGAGTGGCCACTGCGACCTTGTGCCATAAATCATACCTGTTTGTCTTATTACACCGTAATTGGAACAGATAGTGAGAATCATGGGCGTAGTATTGGTATCGTAGCAGAGTGTGCCGTCATTTGGAAACATCAGCCGGTTCTGTAGTGATCTTTCCACTACAAGTTTGGACACCACGTTAAGGGCACACATTGATATCAGCACTGGATGGACCCATCTAATTTCCTAAAGAGGGTCATTTTAATGTCTTCTATACCTTGCTGCAGCGTAAGGAGAGAACGGATGAGGTCGTAGCATTAATTAGCCCATATTTTTGTCTATTCCGGTAAGAGGAGTAATAGGTATGGCCCAATCGAGCGGATGGGGTCCCTGAGCGGCTCTCAGTAGCCGTACCACCTCGACCGCCTTTGGACGTGTGAGTATGTACTGGTACATACCGTACACTTTTGGTGCCTGGTGTCACCATTGATTTCCTGTAGTATCTCGACTCATTCAAACTTCATGGTCACCGGTACACTCTAAAATAACAAATGGTTACCATGGCAGCTTATTCAACTTCTCGAACTTCTCGTGTGTAGTCTAAACACACACCTATCGTTCTCTCTCAACACTCCTTCATTCCAATACTGGACACACTGGTGCACTGGCTTGATCTGGCACACCGATACTCACAGACATAACCATGTCAACCCAGTCTCCAGGAAACAAGTCCCGATTTTACGAGCATGAGACATACAACGAAAAAAAGCGTCTGCTGACCCCCGATGTTAAGCCCCCAGAAGTGGCTGATTATCGACCAAGGGAAGAATCACCATCACTACAGCCGCTGGGATCTCCTTCACCACGCGATTTCATGCAGCCCAAACTCCGGTACGATGTGCCTGAGCTCGAACAGAAGAAGCTGCCAGGCCATCAGTCTTCCCCTGGCTCGCCGACTGCGTTCGCAGCAAACCAGCCCTTCCATTTCACAGTGCATCCACTGGTACAGACGTCGAGATTCATTGACACGCCCAGTGAGTTTGGTAAGATCGCGTCTGACAAGGATGCAATGCAAGCCATGCAGAACCGAATTCTCAACCACCCGTCCCGCGAATTCATCATTCCTCGAGAGTCTGTGCCTTACAACAAGACTGACACATTCAGATACAACAGTGGACTGGTAGGCCACTATCACCACGCCAAGGGAGCCGGAGCAGCCCCAACCAGACAAGCTATAGAGACAAGACGCCGGCTGTCCATCTGTGAGACCCTGGCCGATCGTGGTGATCTGTCTCCTTCAGAAAGTCTGGCCGAAACTGTCGTGCCTTCCGAGTATGTGACTCAGATCGAACTAGGAGATGTCTTCTCGGAGAGACGGTTGCTGAGTGTGACATACTACTGGGAAGGAATTCCCAGCTGGGTCTACGAAACCGATAGGGAGTCATTCGACTTGACTATCAGCCAATGCCTGGTCGCCTGGGTATCTTCGGAAGGGTACATTGGTTACTCCTTGCGACCTTTACAGAGCAACGATATAGGGCCCGCAACAATCCAGAACCACAAGCATCACCTCATTCCGTTTGACTCGATTTTGAGGTACCATGAGCGTCAAATGCGACTCAACCCCGATCAGGTTCCGCCTTACAATCTCAGGCTGGAGGTCACACAAGTGATGATCGCTTCACATCGATATCACATTGCTGTACTCGTGGTCATGTCTAACAACATGTCCATATTGGTTGTTGCAAACGTTGGTAACGATTCAGCAAAGTACATCTGCCACTACAACGTGACAGATTACGTGGCACTTCCCAAGAGTCGGTCCCGGTCAAAGTTCCTGTTCCTGCTCAAAGACTACTTTGTCTTTGTTGCTGGCTTCGGAAACGCTTCGTCCTCTAAGGCAATGGACGAGAACGAGGGTCTGCCACACTTCAAGATCATCTGTGTGTCTCGCTGGAGTCAGGAGGTGGTCCCGGAGGTCACCTCGATCAGCGAAAAGAGAAGCACCTTTTCGAGGAGTCTTTCCAGGAACTTGTCGCTATCGCGATTATCTCATGGACTTCGTTGCATAGGTGGTAAGATCACCAAGGAAGGCAACACTTGCGAGCTGCACGTTGTGGAGGAAGATCCTAGAGCTACTACACTTAGCTCTCTCAACAACCTCGCGAGATCCTTTACCGCACCATTCTTCTCCCTCATTCGGTCAGAGCTGACTGACTTTTCCAATCTATTTGCGCGTCTCAATTCGCCGTGGGCTTTTCCAGTCGCAGGCATCCAGATCATTCTTTTCTTCATTTTCTTTCCGCTACTATTGATACCCAACCGACACAAGACTCTCGTGGTTGACCTTGAGAGCAGAGATACCGTCAAGAGTCGCATCAAGACGTCTTGGAGATACTCGAGATACCAGGAGTCGTTTGTTCCTCTACGAGAAGAGCTACGTTCTCCGTTTTTTGATGTGAAGAAGACTGATACCTATGTGAGAATCCGCAAGTTCATTCCTGATTCCGACTCGCGGCGAGAGTACAACCAATCACGCGTGTTCCGAATGGTGTCTGTGTTCTTCTACCTGTCAAGCCTCGCACTTTTCTGTTACAGTTTTAGTCAGGTTGTGGGATACCCCCATGGTGATGCCTTTGATTTACTCGCCCATATTGGTCTTTGCGACGCCATGTCGATTTTCGCCATTTCGCTTTCACAGGACCTGGCTGTGTTCGTTCCGATCATCAAGTTTTGGATCTTGAGAGGGGTTTCGGGCAATGTTCAGAGCCATGACAACGACCCTTGAGGGTACAGGAAACAGATACATAAATACATAATAATATATGGACTTGGTATGAGTAGGAACATGCTAATTACTCGCAAGGAGGCAAAACAGCTCCTCTGCAGGAGCCCAGGTCAACGCCATTCTTGGCCTTGGCCGAGATTGTAACAACGTCGCCGTCCTTGAGGAAGGAGAGTCCGTCAATAGGCTTTGTTCCGTTATGAGTGGCCTCCAATAGGGATCCCACGGTTGTCAAAGCATCCCCGGAGCCGCCAGTGCTCGAAATTGTGCCTGAACCTAGCAGGTCTCCTGTGCTCAAAGGACATCCTCCTATGGTATGATGCGCGATCATCTGAGGGAAAGACCAATATAAATCTTTAGAGTTGCACACGCCCACCTTTTTGTCATTGACTGTCACTTCAAAGTCAATGTCAAAAATCTGTTTACCTCCGTCGAGATACGGCGCCAAAGGGGGATCTTCAGCGTCTCTAACGAGTTCAATTTCAGCTCCCTCCAGTGCATCTGGTGTCACGACCCAGGGGGAGATTGAAGTGCAAAAATTCTTCCCCAAGAAGGGTCCCAGAGGTACATACTCCCATGCCTGAATATCTCGGGCGCTCCAGTCGTTCATCACGACATATCCGAAAATATGCTTGTGAGCATCTTGCACGGAAATAGGTTGGCCCATCTTGTTTGGCACACCAATGAAACATGCGAGCTCCACTTCGTAGTCCATCTTCTTACACGGAGCCGTGACAGGAGCCCCAGAGCCAGGGTTGGCAATCTGGCCCTTGGGTCGCAAGAAGTCTGTACCTGAAACCACCACTGATGAGGCTCTTCCATGGTAACCTACAGGCAAGTGCACCCAATTGGGTTGTAGGGCATTATCCTTGCCTCTGAAGAGCACTCCCACGTTTGTAGCATGGACCTTGGACGCGTAGAAGTCTGTGTAATCGGGGATATTGAAAGGAAGATGGAAGGCTGTGATCTTGGATTCTGAAAAAACACAGGGCGTTTGGTGAGCTGTATCCTTAGACACAAATTCTCGCAGCTCTTTCTTCAAGGCCACAGTAACTTCCTGTCCCAAGGCGGCAAAGTCATTGAGAGTTGAGCTCTTAAGAGCAGCAGACACACCGGGGATGTTTTGGAACAGCTGCGACTCGCCCAGCGCCCGTAGATCATACACCCAGCCATCGATTATGGTGGCAATGGTGGGCGGGTTGTCGTTTATGCTGACGACACCGAAAGGAATGTTGTCAATTGAAAACATGGTTTATGGTGGAAATGAAGAGATTGCACGGTGGGCTCAGGTTTGAAATGTGCTACTTGTAATTATAACTTTGCTCCATAATTATCCGACCAAACGGCTTTATGGGGCTCCGTTCTGTGGGGTACAGGTCCTACGCATAAACCATGCACTTTAGTCTCGGTCCACCCATAACCGGCCCCTCTTTTCACGTGACGTCAATAGCCGCTAAAAGGCCCTTGGGAGTGTGAGGAAGCAGGAGATGGATAAAATATTCTGTGCAGTTTCAAATGAAACTGCCAATTTCTTCTAATATATTATTTTGAGGAGTGCATGGCCCACTCAAAATCCAATCCATCTATTACCGTGTTTTTCCGAATCTGCATGATGGGAAGATTCCCCCTCAATAATCATGGAACCTTATCCATTTGAGTCCAACTCGACCCATAACGAAGGGCTCCGTGGTGGAGGATAGCTTATATAGTGTAGCAGAGCCCCGAATATCCAAATCCAAAACACAGCTTTTCAAAAATGCCTCAAACCGCCTTCGATAGCGCCGACAAGTACGAGTACCAAAGCGGCTTCCAGTCCCACCATGATAGTGAGGCTGTCAAGGGGGCCCTCCCTGTTGGTCAATTCTCCCCTCAGAAAACCCCTTTTGGCCTGTACCCTGAGAAGCTCTCTGGCACAGCTTTCACTGCTCCCAGACGAAACAATTTCCAGGCTTGGGTGTACCGAAGAAAACCTAGCGTGGTCCACAGACCTTTCAAAAAGAGCACTCGATTGGTGCATCCTTATGACGAACTCAAAGACCTCGAGTATCTTCCCAATCAGATGCGATGGTCCCCCTTTGACCTTCAGAGTGTGATTGCCAACGGCCTTCCCGGTACTGATGGTGCCTACTGCGAGCGGGAAAGAACCACCTTTGTCCAGGGAATCCGGGCTTTGGGTGGATCTGGAACCCCCGTGCAAAAACATGGGATGGCCATCTACATCTACGCGGCCAATGCCCCCATGGAAAAGGAAGTACTCTACAATGGCGATGGTGACTTTCTCATTGTGCCCCAGTGCGGAGAGCTCGACATTCAGACCGAGTTTGGCTTCCTCCACGTCCGTCCCAACGAGATCTGCGTCATCCCTCGAGGAATTCGATTCAACGTCAAGCAGGCTAGTGGGGACTCTTCGGAACTTATGAGAGGCTACATCCTGGAAGTGTTTGATGGCCACTTTGAAATTCCCGACCGTGGCCCCATTGGAGCCAACTCTCTGGCTAACGAGCGTGACTTCTTAGCCCCCAAGGCTTCCTACGACACGAGCGAGGCCTCCATGACCGACGAGTGGACCATGGTGTTCAAATTCAACCACTCTTTCCACGAGTGTGTACAAGACCATACCCCGTTCGATGTTGTGGCATGGACAGGAAACTACTACCCTTACAAATACGACCTGGGAAGATACAACACCATCGGATCTGTATCTTATGACCACCCTGATCCCTCCATCTTCACAGTTCTCACCTGCCAATCAAGCACCCCTGGAACAGCCATCGCTGACTTTGTCATCTTCCCTCCCAGATGGCTGTGTGCTGACCACACTTTCCGTCCACCCTACTTCCACAGAAACTGCATGTCGGAATTCATGGGTCTCATTTCGGGAGACTATGATGCTAAGGCTGGTGACGGCTTTGCTCCGGGCGGTGCATCTCTGCATAATGTTTTCGCCCCTCATGGCCCTGACGCTGACACTTACATCGGAGCCACCGAGAAGCTCAAGCCCACTCCTGGCCTTCTTCCCGATGGATCTGACGCCCTGAAGCCGGCCTTTGTTGGCCAGGGTTCTATGGCTTTCATGTTTGAGAGTATGTTTATGATGGGTGTTACAAAATTCGCAGTTGAAACCAGCCACAAGCTACAGGAGCGTTACAACGAATGCTGGGCCAAATTGGCAGATCCTAACCAGCTCCCAGTCTCAAAGTAATAACATGGACTCATACCTTCCCTCATTCAGCATACATATTCGAACTACGATATCTCTAACCAAATCCAATCAATAAATACTTTTCATTATATACAAGCTTTCGGGTGCATTAGTGACACCACCTATGGCAGGAGGCCCTAAAGAGACCCTTAATCGACCTCCTCGACAGTGGGGCCCTCACCGCCACCAGGGGCAGCTCCAGCACCAGGCATGCCTCCTCCAGGCATTCCACCAGGAGCACCTCCCTCAGATCCGTAGAACTTCATAAGAATGGGGTTGGCAATACCCTCGAGCTCCTTCTGCTTGTCAGAGTACTCTTCAGTGGCACCGGACTGGGTAGCATCGAGGAACTCAATGGTCTCGTTGATGGCCTTCTCAAGCTTCTCTCGATCGGCTTCATCAACCTTCTCCTTGAACTTCTCCTCAGAAAGGGTGTTCTTGAGAGAGTAAGTGTAGGACTCCAGACCGTTCTTGGCGGCAATTCGAGCAGCCTCCTTCTCATCCTCGTCCTTGTACTTCTCAGCATCGTTCACCATTCGCTCAATTTCCTCCTTGGAAAGTCGGCCCTTGTCGTTGGTGATAGTAATCTGCTGAGTCTTACCAGTGCCCTTCTCGACGGCAGAGACGTTGAGAATACCGTTGGCATCAACATCGAAGGTGACTTCGATCTGAGGAACACCTCGGGGAGCAGGGGGGATACCGGACAGCTCAAACTTACCAAGGATGTTGTTGTCCTTGGTCTGAGCTCGCTCACCCTCAAAGACCTGGATGAGAACACCGGGCTGGTTGTCAGCGTAGGTGGAGAAGGTCTCGGACTTTTTGGTAGGGATAGTCGAGTTTCGGGGGATGAGCTTGGTCATCACACCACCAGCAGTCTCAATACCAAGGGAAAGAGGAGCAACATCAAGGAGCAGAATATCCTGGGTAGAAGAGGAAGTGTCACCGGACAGGATAGCAGCCTGGACAGCAGCACCGTAGGCAACAGCCTCATCGGGGTTGATAGATCGGTTCAGCTCCTTGCCGTTGAAGAAGTCAGACACGAGTTTCTGGACCTTAGGGATTCGAGTAGAGCCACCAACAAGGACAATCTCGTTGACAGAGGCCTTGTCCATCTTGGCATCCTTCAGAACCTTCTCAACAGGCTCAAGAGTGCCTCGGAAAAGATCCTGACAGAGCTCCTCGAATCGGGCTCGGGTGATGGAGGTGTAGAAATCAATACCCTCGTAAAGAGAGTCAATTTCAATGGAGGTCTGAGCAGAAGACGAAAGAGTTCGCTTAGCTCGCTCACAAGCGGTTCGCAGTCGTCGGAGAGCTCGCTGGTTGGTGGAGATGTCCTTCTTGTGCTTTCGCTTGAACTCCTGAACAAAGTGGTTCACGAGTCGGTTGTCAAAGTCCTCACCACCAAGATGGGTGTCTCCAGCGGTGGCCTTGACCTCAAAGATACCATCTTCAATAGAGAGGAGAGAAACATCAAAGGTTCCTCCTCCAAGATCGAAAATGAGAACGTTTCGCTCGCCAGTCTCCTTCTTGTCAAGACCGTAGGCAATAGCGGCGGCGGTAGGCTCGTTGATAATTCTCTGGACATTGAGGCCGGCAATCAGACCGGCATCCTTTGTAGCTTGTCGCTGAGAATCGTTGAAGTAAGCAGGAACGGTAATGACAGCATCGTTCACCTTAGTTCCAAGGTATCCCTCAGCAGTCTCCTTCATCTTTGTGAGAATCATGGAAGAGATTTCTTCGGGAGTGAAAACCTTGGTCTCACCCTTGAACTCGACCTCGATGTTGGGCTTTCCAGCCTTATCGATGATCTTGAAGGGGAAGTGTTTGGCATCGTTCTGGACCTCAGGGTCGTCGAACTTTCGGCCAATCAGTCGCTTGGCGTCAAAGACTGTGTTTGCAGGGTTCATGGCTGCCTGGTTCTTGGCAGCATCACCAATGAGTCGCTCAGTGTCAGTGAAGGCAACAAACGAAGGTGTCGTTCGGTTACCCTGGTCGTTGGCGATGATTTCGACTCTGTCGTTGGCAAAGTGGGCCACACAGGAGTATGTGGTTCCCAAATCGATTCCTACTGCTTTAGACATGTTGTTTTGTTGTGTTGTTTTCGTTTTGTGTTGTTTTGTGATGGTTCATATTTTCTGGCTGACCTCGTCCTTTAATAGTCTTGCTGCATACCATCTGCAGGACTTCGTGATGTTTCTCGAAGGTGAGAGAAACATGGCATCAGAAGTTAACTTTATTTTGGAAACTTCTAGAAAGTTATCGAAATTTCCAGCAATTACTATGTAGGTTCTAGAAACTCCCATATCAAAATACGAGAAGGTGAATACACGGAGTAAAGATGCGAAAGTGTTTCAGCGGTTATACTGGTTGGACTATCCCACACTAGTTGTCGAACTGAGAACTCCTCCTTAGGGACACACTTGGCCATTCTGATGCTCTTTCGGACTCTGATTGGGGTTTTACACTCCTCTGACGCTCTACTCTGAGGATATAAAAGCCTGGCTATTGGGTCACCCTCCAGAGAAGTGATACGCAAGTCGTTATTGTATCTATTGTATAAAAGTTTCATTTTATTTAACACTTCCAGCTTGGCCGGAACTGGATCTTCTGGCTCCTCTGCTTTTTGAGCCTCCTCTGGCTCCTACGCTTCTTCAGGCTCTTGTGGTTCTTCTAGCTTTTTTGAATGATTGGGCTCTAGTTCTCCGGTTCCTCGGGCTCTTCAGTCTCTTCGCGTTCGTCCGGAGTGTCGGACTCTCCAGCTTTCCAGCAGCCCCCTGTCAGCAATTTAATTACTTGTACCTGCAAAGTTCGACAGTGTTATTATTGACTTAGTGGGAGCCTCATTCGCAATCCCTTTGACATCTGTAGTGGCTTAGATATCTCTCTGACTTCGTTCTGCCACCTTCCCAACAGGTTGCTGGCTTAAGCAGAGAAAAATACCGGAATAGTATTGAGTAGGGACAAAATCAAGTAGTGAATCGCAGACTGTTAGTCATATTAAGTCTTCTGAGCTTCTCTTCTTACTTCATTACAACTTTTCTTCTTTCACATATCGAGCATTACCAATCGTGACTTTGGCTTTCTGAATGGTACTGACATTTGTGAGAGGGAAACTATCGAAATAATTACTAGAGCCATGAATGAGCTGTTAATTACTCACTATTACAGCCTTTAAAGCATCATAAGCTACTTTCTATTCTTCTCTTCAGCTTTTTTGTCGTAATTTATCAGGTTCTGCAGATCCATGATATTCGTCCAGTTCACGATCATTGCAAAAAAAGAGACAAATGTAGCAAAAAGAAGGTTAACTGTATAGAAAAGTAGTCTGTCGCATACTTTGACCTATGTTAAATGCTACCAGAAGTTTTTCGTAAATTGATTTCAGCTTTTACTTGCTATTTATTCGAGTCTTTCCTAGTTCAGGGTAGTCTCTCAACCTCAGGTGTGCTTACAGAACCTAATTACTGTATTATTACCGAGAAGGGACCAAAAAAGTAGCTGATTGTAAATTAATGACATGCATAATGTCTCGAGCTTTTTATTGCACTTTCTTAGGCCATTTATTTATCAGTTGTTCCTATTATGCAAGTGTCATGTCTCGCCATACTTTACAGCAGTAGTAGAAAGGCGATAAATAGAGAAGTAATACGCACAAGAAAACAAAGAGTTATCAGCAGCATACAAATAGCTATTATAGACTCTATGAACCATTTGTACCTCTCCATTTCAACTTTTATTCTTCTGTATATTCTGTTCTGCTAGGTTCGCCTTTGGGTCTTTGCGTCATTCACAGAGGAGAGGTGAATGGAGCAGAAAGACCTATTATCCTCAATAACATGTTGCTAGTGGGATATTGTAGTTACATTAAGTGTCTTGAGCTTTTCAATCTACTTCATTCGACTTTTTTTGTTACCTAATCAACTTATCCCCAAGCCTTGATTTCTGTCAGCTATTGATGTCTCACAGAGCAACGAGAAATACTACCGGTACTGTATAAAGCTCAGAGATCTCCAAAAGAAGTAAAATCCATTACAGAAAGCTTTTATGAATGTGGTAAGCTACTTATTCAACTCTCTTCCAACTTTTTTCCTCAATTTATGGAGACACTCCTTCCCTATATTTGGTCTCTATTCCGATATCACACAGGAGAGATATTGAGACCGATAGAAGAAGCTTGAAGTAAATAGGAGCTCTTGTTACACTAGCATGAGCCTTTTTAACTGCGATAAATAACTCATGACAGTTCACCCTTTCTTATTCTAGCGAGCAACCTCATGTGCCCCCTACCTCGATGTGAAAATAAATATACGAACCTGGGGACTTGGTGAAGCTGGACAAAATTAAGAATAAAAGCTGGTGGTAAATAGCCGAAAAGAGTCATGGGATTTATCACTGCTACTAGTATATAACCAAGTACTCTGCGTTAGAACCGAGTCAAAATTGGACTGAATTTCTCTCTGCTAAGTAAACAAGACCGAGAGAGAGTAAGCAAAGGAATAACTAGATAAAATGACAAAATAAAGATGCAAATAAATACAAATAAGAGTCAGTTGTAGTTATTTTAGCATCTATTTAATCATTTTCTACTTCTGGGTGTCTCTAGTATGTGATATAATGATATATTCGTGTTCTATGAGCATCATTGACTGACAGTGAATAGAAGGCACAGGGAGAATTCGACAAATTCTAGAAGAAAAGCTGAATTCAAGTGAAATAACAGCACTTTAACATTGAAACGCCCGATAAGATGTTGTATTTGACTTCTTCTTGTAGCTCCCTTTTATTTTTCGGCGATAAGATCTCTTTCTGTGTGCATCGTTTACTGGGAGAAAACGTGGGTTTGGATAACTTGGAGAATCAAAGAATAAAAGCTGAAATATGATACAAGAAGTGTCATAGAGCGACATTATTAGCCATTAGCTGCTAGAGACTGAGTATTTATGTCTCTGGATCTCAACAAAATGATTCAGTACTCTGACTGTGTACATCATGAATGATAGACAAATCACGATCGTTATAATTTGAAAATTGGACGAACAAAAGCTGAAATGAAGAGAGAAAAAAGACTCACAGTGTTTATTAATACTAAAAGTAGGAGTTTCGTTACCTCTTATGTCTCTATCACTCATTAAAGACTTGTGTATCACTGTTCTGTTGGCATGTGAGGAAGCGAAAGGAATGACCCCCGTATAGTTCAGTAAAATAGTAAATAAAAGCTGTAATGAGGAAATCAAATCCGTACTGGTACTGAAACTAATGCTATTACTTCTAACTGTATGCTTTAGATGTACTTGTATTTGACATTGATTACTGATACTGTAACCTCCTATTTGTCAGCATGGTGGGGGATACGGAATAATGACATAGGATATCTTGATTATTAGAAGAAGAAAAGCTAGATACAAGTGAAATAAGTCAACATTAACCTGCAATAGTTCCATTGGCTGACAATAAATCACTTTTTTGTGTCGTTGGTAGAGATTATTATTGTGTTCCTCTCCTGAAGCTACAAAGCAGAGAAGAACTCGTAATGCAGGTTAGTGAAACCACTGGTGAAATCACAAATCAAGTTAGAAAATAAGTCTTGTACAATACAGCTGACCGCAACTGTGCTATAGACAACTTTTGGATGTCTTCATTCATTTCTGCTACAGTTACCTTATCATAGCCAACATCAATGAAAGGGAGGCCAATATCATGGGCTGGGATTAATTAAGAAAATGAAGAAGGAAAGTTGTAAAGGAAAGGAATACTTGACTTGGAATAATCTTCGTAGCTATTAATAGTTATTTGAACACTTCTTGTGTTTCTTTTATATGTTACGCAACACTTTGCTGGATTATGTTGTCACTTCTAATTGGAGACCAAGATCACAATTAGTAAAACCCGTTGAAACTGAAGAGCAAAAGCTGAAATGAAGAAGAAAAGTAACATCACAACTATCTTTACAGCTAATACTAGATGGTAAGCTACTTCTTCTTGTTCGTAGTATGTAATACTCTTGTATTTCAATGTTTCGTAAGCATAACTGCTTGAGACAAAAATCATCGCCAGGCAAAACTAGTTGAATGGAAGAATAAAAGCTGAAAAGAAATATGATAGAAGTCACATAGCGTTCTCTATAGCTTATTATACAATTCAAGCCACATAATATAGTTGCTGTACTCCAATTCCCCTTCATACCTCTATTCAGTCAGTTTCTTCGGGGAAGGCACAAAACTCAGGTAGAGATTGACTAAATAACTATAACACGGGAACATGGACTAGAAAAGAATATTTGAGCCACTCTATGCTACTCAAATTTGTGCTGGAAACCCTTTTTGGGTGTCCTCCATATGTTTTAACGCTACATCTACCTCTGTCCCAATAAGCTCCAATAGTCATGGGCTGCGTTAACCCGATAAATTGAAGAACTAACGAAGTTAGGAAGTAGAAAAAGTTCATAGTATCGAAACAATGGCTAATGGGAGGTATTTATAGCTCAGTTTGTATCTCAGGTATTTTTTTTCAGCTATATTTCTCTCTATTTAATAAGCATCATCCTGGACCAGAATACAGTACATACTTGATTGGTAAAACCTGATTTGAGAATGAAAAAAGTTGGAATGAAGCATAAAAAGAAGCATATAACACACTTAGTAGCTAGTTTAGACAGTTGGTCACACCCTCTATTCTCTATCATCTATCTTTCTTGAATTCCTCTGTGTAATGTTAGCAACTTTTGAGACCGGAACCCTATGCGAAATGATAACTCTACTACAGTATAAATCTATCAAATACAGTAACATAAAACAGTCTGAGCTTCTTTATAGCTACTATTTAGTGATAAACCACTTTTTATTGACTCTGGTGTCTTTCACTACTAAGTTATCCACTTTTCTCTCAACACAACCAGAGAGACCCAATGTTACCAAGGGATAACTTGATTATTGAATGGCCAAAGATGAAATGAAGCAAGAAAAGATGTTTAGGAAGTTTTCCAAGCTCACATTCTACTATTCGGTACCTTAAGTAGGTTTATCGCTCCACCTCTGTTCTAAGGCACCATGCTAAAGGGGCAGATCACTACATCGGTTTTATGGACAAGTTGATATGTCAATGGATAAAAGATGAAAAGAAGAGATATAAGAGACTGGAAGGACTTTCAATAGCTACCAAAATACAGTTTGCCACTTATTGCTGTCGGTGGTGTATCTTATTCGTATATTTACTCTTCTGCAAACATCAAGGAATGAAAGCCCGAACTCAAGCTCTAGTAGAACTCGACTAACAATGAAGGAAACTTGAAATGAATCAAGATAAAGTGCGCACTATGTTTATTTAGTTTTTTACAAGCAGCAGTTACCATTTTGTGGCATTTATTAGGTGCTACTACTACCTTTACCTCCTCTCTGTAGATCTCAGATGCGAACATTGATATCATGTACAAGTAGAAGTCAGTAAATAGTGGAATAAAAGGTGAAATAAAGAATTAGGAAAGACTCTGATGTTATTTCAAAGCACAATTAAGCACTTATGACAGTTTTTATTATCACTGAAGTAATTCCCAGCTCCATTATCGCTTCTGTCAGCGCCATGATTGAAGACACAATGCAGGAGGAGTGATAATAAGCACAAATGACTAAAAAAGCTGAATTGAAGAAGAGTAAGAAGCCCATTTCGTTCTGGAGGGCTCTTTATAAGTTACTGTCTACTATTCTCTGTACTTAAAACATTTGAATTTTACATTTCACGAATCTGTAAGCTTCTTAGAAAGAGACCAAGACCACGGGTCGTGAAAGTTCTGAAATAGTAAGATAAAAGCTGAAGCGAAGTAATCAAAGTAGTTTGGGGCAATAACAGCTTCTACTACTAGGTAATCAATAACATATTCTTCTCTCTAGTATGTTTTCGGCTGCGTTACCTCTTTCAGAACCGTCATTGATGAGAGGCCAAAACCCGACATATCTTAGCCTGGTAAATTGAAGAAATAAAGCTGAATTGAAGCTATCAAAGCTAGCAACACTATTTATTTCTGCTACCAGAATGTCTCGGGGTAAATATAGTTGTCACTAGGCTGTTATAGTCCCCCAAGACTCCCAGGTCTGACAGCAACTTTGATACAGAGGGGGCTTAAAATACAGGATAAAACTTGAAAAAAAGTTGTTTAGGTACAGTAGCAAATGATAAGATTAATAGTTATTAATACGCTATATCACTTGTTTTTATGGCCCCTGACATTGATTGCTGCTGTACATATCATTGCTCTGTGAGTGCCATTATGTGACCGAAATTGCTGTGTGGGAATAGGTCGATTATTTCACGAAAAAAAGCTGAATCAAGTAGGTTGAGATGCTAAGAACACTCTATCTAGCTTCAAAATATTATTTAAAACACTTTTACAGAGCTCATAGATCTTTTTGCTTCGTTTGCCTCTCATTTTCGAACATAGATGATCTTGAGAACAAAGCATGAGCTGGAAGTTGACTAATTGAAGAACAAAAGTTGAATGAATATATAGAAGGAACTTTGGATGTTTGTGCTTGCTCTAGGTAGACGATCGCTAACTTCTTTTTGTCTCTAGTATGTAGTACTCCTGTATTTATCGTTGTTTGGTGTTGAGAGACAGAACGCATCAGGATGACTTGATTTTATAGGCAGAGAAAAGATCAAATGAGAAACGTTAATACCGTCAGAACACTTATAAAACTGATTTAATACAAATTGCTACTTTTCTTGTCTCTTCTTTATATTGCTGCTATATTTATCTCCGTTCTGTAACTATCTGAGATTGGGAAGGCACTCAAGGCATGGGAAGCTGTAATTAAATAGCACCCAAAAGTTGAAATGGGGCATGATAAAGTGCCCAGGAGAACAAATGGGTGTATATGGTGCGAATTAAGTTCCCTGTTGAAGTTGGTACCTATATTTACCACAGCTACCTATATTTACCACAGCTACCTCTTCTGTAAGTATGAAAATGGAGAGGCAAAAACTATGCACAGGCGATACTCGTAATATTGAGAAAAATAAGTTGAAATGAAGAGAAATAAAAGTTTCATAGTGTCTTTAATAACCAATAGTAGATAATGGACCCTTTTTTATTTTCCCTGGTGTAAAATATTCATATATTTCCCACTTCTGTCAATACCTCAGGTTGAAACAAGAAGGGATAACCTAGTTTATGAAGAGGAAAAGCTGACATGGGTTAATATAAGAAGTCCATAATGTTTTTCAAGCTAGTATTGTATCAACCGCTACTTTTTGTGTTACTAGTATCTACCAATAATGTGTATTACGCTCTTCTGTCAACCTCATTGATTGAGCATAAGTTGTAGCTTAAGGATCTCGATAATTAATTAGAAGAAGAAAAGCTGAAATTAAATGGTATGAGATTGTTTCAGTGCTTGAAATAGTGGTAATTTGGTAGTGATCAACATTTGGATGTGTCTTACTAGTAATTATATCTCATATTTCTCTCTTCTGTGGGCATAGCAAGAAAACTAGGTGTAGGGGTAGGTCGATTAGTTGCGAATAAAAGCTGAAATCTAACATAAAACGATACTGATATTGTTTACCTAGCTATTATAATGCGAATAGCTACTTCTTTATGTGGTTTGGACGTTCTGGTGCTTACTTTCCTCTTTTCTGTGAGCTTTCCATGAGACATAAGAGTCGTAGTTCGTCTCAACTCGATGCATTTGATGACAAAAAGCTGAAATAAGGCAAAATAAAGCTTTCGTTGCATTTTTATTAGCTACTTGTACTGTAGCATAGTTAACTACATTTTGTTTTTTCTGGTATTCATTCCTGCTTTATATCTCTGTTCTGTTATCCAGCTAGTAAGGACCCGAATCCTTGCTCAAGAACAAGTCGATTAAATAGCAGATAAAAGCAGAACTTGAGTAAGAAAATAGACTCGGGACGCTTAATACTGACTATTGATATATTATAAATTACTTCAGGTTGCCCTAATAACTTATTCTGCTATATTCACCTCTAGTTCTGTAAGCATCAGAAATGGCAACATGGAATAACCTGATACATTGAAGAATAAAAGCTGTAGAGAAGTACGAAAAGAATCAAATAACACTTTTAATAGGCATTAGTAGGGAACTGAAATCTTACCCATCTCTCTGACTTCTATTTATATGGTATTACTCTTCATTATGTAAGCATCCTAAACGAGAGACCAAGATAAAGCACAGGTACCAGTACTCAAAAAATTAGAGAAATAGAGCAGGTATGAAGAGGGTAACTAGCTGAGGACATTATTGCTAAGTACAAGTACAGCCTTTGCTCTTTTTGGTGCTCATATTCAACTTTTATTCTTCAATATATCAAGTTATTCTAGCCCTTCATGTGGGCCACTCTATGAGGCTGACAGAATTGAGATAGGTCGCTGTATTACGTTCTGAAGGTAAGATGAAGTAGACTGTGGCAAGTCATCCATTTATTCAAGTGCCCGGAAACTCTTATTTTACTTCGTTTCAGCTTTTATTCGTTAATTAATACATTTGTCCATATGTCTTTATTTTTTCAGCACAAAAAAAGGAAAAATACAGTAATAGCACATCTTTGAGATACAAGAGGTTTTTATAAGTCCTCTTATAGTCTTGAAAAATATTACTAAAATGTTCCTTCTCTTCATTTCAGCTTTTCTTTGTCATTCCTTCAGTTCATCCTTCATCCCAGTACTTGTAACTCTCCTTCTGCTGAGGTGCCCACATAATGAGATAAATACAGCGCCAGAATCAACTTGTGATTCCCAAGGGTAATCCAATGTCTAATAAGAGACATATTAGCTAGACCGAGCCACTTTTCCACTTTTATGGAGCTTTGTTTTTCTCATAAGACATGAGATCCCAGCCCATGGTTATGGTTTCCCATCCTCGATGATCGTAGAGAAGAGTTCAATGTAGCAACCATAGATATAAGAGCTGCATTGTCACTCAATTTGTAAGCTAGCTAACATATTAGTGCTCTGCTGCTCTTATTCCATATCAATTTTGTTTTAAAATGCTTATTTATCGACTTATCCTGCTACCAATTTCGTCACTCTGTGTGACGTATACGGAAGAGAGAGAAATAAGACATTGACAGAGGAAATAGACAATAATAAGAGTTCAAATAACTAGCTATAGAATGCAGAACTATTCATGGCTCCTTGCCTTCCTCTATTTCAACATTTATTCGTCTTTAGTCAAGCTATACAAATCGTGACTGTGGTATCCGTTCATGATGATTACAAACATGAGGTGAATACTGCATTTGTAAACACCAGAGACATATATAAGTTGCTCATTACATACTAGTGGCAGCTATTAATGACATAAGTAGCCGTTAGTACTCCTGCACAGCTTTTATCTTTCGAATCTTGTGGTATCTCAACTCTTGGTTAATCCCTCTTTTTCTGGTGCTTACAGAACAGGTGGAAATGTTACAGAACTAAACACTATCTATAGGAGAAAGCCATCAATAGAACATTTGCAAGCTTATGAATGATAAGATGCTTTTGCTTTACTCCATCTCAGCTTTTAATTGCTAGTTGTTCGCCTTATCCCCACGCCCTATATTCCTGTCACCCTTTGATGCTCACAGAATGGAGAGTAATATACCAGAATTGCATAAGAGGGATATGTAAAGTATATATTTATTTACGGTAAGCCCTATTAGTAATCTAGGGAGTCTCATATTACGTATATACAACTTTTATTCATCAAGTTAAGATGTCATTCTTACACCTACAATTTGTTTTGGGTACTAGGAATAACGAATAATGGAATGGTTCATCTAGATAAGTTGACGAATAGAAGCTGAAAATAAAAGAAATGAAAGGCTCGAGACTTTTTTTCTTGCTAAATATATGTGATAAGCTTCTTCATGTTGTTTATAATACATGCTAATACTGTATTCTCTCTTTATGGTGAGCAGCACATGAAAGACGAAGATCATATGTATGGACAGGTCGATGAATTGACGGAGAAAATATGTTTCTGAGTAAGATAAGCGACTGGCCTGGTAGCTTCAAGCTTACATTATGTAACATTCAACTTATATGGTTTCTTGTATTCTTTTTCACTGCACTATCTCTGTCTATCAGCATATTAGACGTGGAGACACAATGTTGAAATATGAAAAGTTCGAATATTTGAAGAGAAAAGCTGAAATGAAGAATAAAAAAGTATCAATGGTGTTTTTATGGCTAATATCTTACAGCTGGTCATTACCAGGTGTGCTAAATATGTATCCTTGCCAGATTTGACTTCATGCTATGGCCATCTGAGATGCGACAAATCCTAGGTCTCATATAACTCAGGAATAGAGAACGGCAAGCAAAGATGAAGAAACAAAAGAACTTAGTGACATTACTAATATCACTAAGTTACTAAAAACTCCTCGATTGTCCCTAGTATTATATTACTGCTACAATGTATACTATCTCTCTGTTCTGCCAGTAGGAAAGGGACAAAATGCAAGCGTAGAGATAACTCGACAAAAAGGCAAGGAAAAGACCAAATTGAAGAAGGTTGAGTGCTCATGACGTTTGATGAGCGACTATTAGTTTGCAATTTGCTTACTGCGGTCTTTGGTAAGTCCCACTGTTACCTTTTTCCATAATCTGTAATGTGAGTCTGAAAGACGAAACTCAGGCGTAAGGAAAAGTGGATCAATTGGAGGGAAAAAGTTGTTGCTGAGCACGGTGAGGGAATACAACGTTTATTCAAGATACAATACATGATACACCACCTCTTGTTGTTTCTGGTATGCAATATCCCAGCATTATCTCCCCCTGTCAACATCCTAGTTAAGGAGACAACATGTTGAAGAAGGGATAAATCGAATATCCAAAGGAGAAAGCTGTATTTAAGAAGGATAAAAGTTGTCAGACTTTCATAAGGCTAATATAATACGACTTGCCACTTCTGGGTGTGGTAAGTATGTCTTATTGTTATACTTTCCTTCGTTCTATAGTCGTCATATAGTGACTAAAACTATTGATGCTGTAACACATGTAATCGAAAAGGACAAGGTCAAATAAAAATGCAAATGAAGCTGGTGACGTTACCAATAGTTAATAGTATGTCTATGACAACTTCATGATTGTCGCTAACTTATTTTGCAGCTTTTTACTCCCTGATCTGCCAGTGGGTGGAGAATCAAAATGCAAGCGTAAGGATGAGTTAATCGAAGGGCAAGGGAAAGATCAAATGAAGTGAGGTAAAGTGTCAGTGCCGTTTAGTGAGCAACATTGTACTACTGATAGCTCGTATTATCTCCTGCTGTTATGTTATTCTCTGTTCTGCGAGCAGAGATTGAGAGACAAAACTCGGGGCCTAGGAGAACTTCAGAAACCAACGAAGAAAAGCAAAAAATGATGTAAAGTAAAATACTAGTGGTATCTATAGAAGCAAAGGAGTCCTATTAGTAGCTTACCTCTATTACTGAAGCTGTATTGAAGCGGTGGTCTCTCTTTTTGACATCTCTATGGGCTGGTTAAAAGCTGAAGGGCTGAAATAACTGAATAAGCTGAGAATTTAGTTGTAATGAAGATGAAGAGGTACGGGTAGCCAAATACTTCAAATTAGCTGCAAATATCCCAGAGAACTCTTTATACTATCACTGGTAAGTTTTTCTCCTGTTAAAATCCCCTTGTTGCGTGAGAAAGCGTGGCAANTTGTAATGAAGATGAAGAGGTACGGGTAGCCAAATACTTCAAATTAGCTGCAAATATCCCAGAGAACTCTTTATACTATCACTGGTAAGTTTTTCTCCTGTTAAAATCCCCTTGTTGCGTGAGAAAGCGTGGCAAAGATAGCTGACCAGAGCTCAGAATTCGATTATGTAGAAGAGAAAATAAGAAGTGGAAGTGAAGTAAAGGGAGGCACCAGATGTGTTACCTGATGTTAATACAATGCGATGATTGTAATTTGGAGGTTACTAACAGTATTTTTGAGATTTCATCCCTTCTTGAAAGCTAGAGAATGGTAGAGATAAGGCTATGGAGTCGATGTAGCTCGACAATAACGCTATAAAGGTTGAAATCAAAATAGAGAAGTATCACTTAGCAGTATATTAGATCAAAAAGATCCAGCTTTCAGCTTCTCTTTGTATCTGCTGTTTTATATTGTTCTCGTAAAATCTTTTCTGTTAAAATGCGAGGTCAAGGGTAAACCTGGAGATGAAGGATGGTTGCTCAGGAAGGGAGTAAAGTGCATAAAAAGAGCAGTACAAGTAGGTTATACTGTTTTAAAGACTCACATACAAGTGTCTATGAAGTCTCTATTGTAATTTCTACTCCCTAGAGCTTCTATTGCTTCTTTTTTGAGTT
>ULGT01000021.1:0-56195 GCA_900519025.1 Yarrowia porcina
AAATGGCCCAAAAATATTGCATGATTTCTGCACAAAAGAAATTAGAAGAAAACCGCAAGACAGTGGCAAAAGAGGGTACCAGTAGTCATAGCGCAGCAACAACGAGTCGATATAGCTATAATATACTTTTGTGTTAGCAAGAAGCTGATAAACAGATACTAGCAGGTAGTAAAACTGATATTAACATCTTATATAGCTCATTTTCAGCTTTTCTGTCTCAAATAATAGACTTGTCTTAATGCTTGCATCGGGTCCATTCACCTATGGTACTCGTAGAAGTGATTTAAATGTAGCTCCAATAGATATCAAGTGGAAAAAATAGAGATATGGAACGATATTAGTCTATTAATATCATAAGATACTTCTCGCACGCAGTTAAAACTTTTAATCGTCACTTTTTCTTGTTACCCCCACGTCAACATCTTGTCTCTCATCTGTGAAGATCGTAGAACAGAATATGAACAGTATTTGAAACTAGAAAACACTAAGAATCGGTCAGTTACATAAATTTGCTCTAAAAAAAAGCTTGCTGCTTATCAGAAGCTTCATTTCAACTTTCTTTGCCAATTATATGAGTCTTTCTAGTCCTAAGTTTCGTTGGTATGATGATTATAACGCAGAAGAATACAGTATTAGTACGTAAAGCCATAAGTGAAAATTAGAGTAGGCACATTATTATCAGTTCAAACGTCCTCAGACTTTAATTGACTTCACACCTACTTCTCTTCGTTACATAATCGACTTGGTCCCGCTGCCAGCGTAGTCTCAATCCACAACGCCCACAGCACATCGAGAAATGTAACATTTTCGTAGGCCAGAGGAACAGAATGGCTCTTAAACACCGCTATTCAGGTGTCACAAATGTCACCTCTCTATCATATCTCTTGATTTCATCTTATTCATATATATTTATCAACTTATACCAATTCAGCTCTTTACAGCCCATTCACGATGGTCTAGTAAGGGGTAAAAAAGAACAAAGAGACGTCGGGCACGCACCCAAAAGTACTGTAGTCAGCAGCTTACCAAGAGCTTGATAATTGTCTCAAGCTCTTTTAAAGATTTCATTTCAGCTTTTGTTCTTCAAATATTTTGGTTGTACCTTGGCCAATAAGCCCCCCATGGAAGAAGCGACAGGGCGGAGAGAGAAACAAGGATACTACAAGCTAGGGACAGTATTAAAAAACTGTAGAATAATAATTGATCTACAAAATGTCTTGAGTACCTTTCATATTATAATTTCAGCTTATCTTTCTCAGTATATTGAATTACACTTGATTTGGAGATTGTCCCATTATTTCTGATACTTACAGAAGAGGTAGCCGTTGCTGAATAACGTAATAACTTCTACCAGAAGTTGTAGGTCGCACTATTCATGCTATCTATACAAATTGAAACTGTTACTTTGTTTCATTATATCTTTTATTTGCTATTTATCGAGTTGTTCGAGGTCTTGAGTAGCCTCTCGACCTCAGATGCTAATGGAACAGAGATAAACATACCGGTGGTTAACTGGAGCGACAAAAGTGATCATTTCAGTGAGATTAACTTAACACTTGTCTTAAGCACTTCAACATACTTGCTTCAATTTTGTTTTGCCTGATGATTGGGTTATCTCAACACGTGTGTTTTGTTCTCCACAGGCGGAGCAGGGAGCAATAAAGTAGAGTGCCCAAGACAAGAAGAATTGATGGTTTATCTACCCGTAAAGCTAGCCATCATAGACCTTGGAAGACTTCTTTGAGTCCCCCTTTCACCTCTCGTTCTTCTGCGGATCAAATTACACCATCTGCCTCTCCATCAATGATACTGACTGAATAGAGGTAAGTGTGGCTAAAAAATCTACAAACTGCAGAGAGAAGTACTCTCTATCATACTTCAGGTCATTAGAGAGAATATTGACATCTTATCTTACTTCCTTTCATCTTTTCTCTGTCATTTTTGTATTAATGTCTCGCTCTGTCATTAGCCTACTGGAGTGAAGACATGCAACATAGGTATAACTCGATAGAATGACAATAAAAAGAACAGCTAAACCAGCAAGAAGCTTTTATAGAGCTCGCAAGGCTGCGATTGTTCAACGGATAATTTAGTTCTGTAAGTGGCACTCCTATATGATCTACAATTCACGTCTCTGTCAACTTCTTGGTTGGGACTCGAAAATTGGGTATCCAGAAACTTCTGTAAATAGTGAAGAAAAGCTGGATTGAAGCAAGATACGTTTGATTGACAACTTGAAACGTGTAAAATAATGACAAAACCGTACACATTTCTTTTACATAAGGAAGAATACCACTTTTCTCCATATGTAGGTACAATGAGTGATGGGAAAACGTTAAGGGGTTGGAATAACTCGATTTGTTGTGAAAGAAAAGGTGAAATAAAGAAGGACAAGATACTCGGTAAATTCTGAAGTAAAAAAAATGCTATTAGTATCCAAATTCGTCACAGGTATACCAATCTACTCCGCTATTATAGTTCTCCCATCATGTGTAGAGATGACTGAGTCGAGATACTTAGATAAACTGGTTTGCAAAAGAATAAAAGCCGAAATGTAGTAGAAAAAATGGCTGGGGGTAGTTATACAACATAAATTAACTCAATAGACCACTTTTAGTTGCAGTAGATATATCTCATTGCTATAACAAACTCTTGTACTCCCGCAGCGTGGGGGAGGCAAATCATGACTCGGGACACACTGTTAATTTGAAGATTAGAACTACAAATGAGTGATAAAAGGCTGCAAATTGCATGTAGTAGAGTCTCCAGTAGATAACTGACTGCATTTACATGTCAGAGGTAGCTTTTGCTACTCTATTACTTATAGTTGTATGAGTACCAAAGAATAGGGCAGAAACTGGGACTTAGAATAATTCGAATAAATGACAGAGGAAAGCTGAAATTGAGTACGGGAACTGAGTTATTATGCCATTAATTATTAGTAGCTGACAATAAACAACTTCTTGTGTTATTATTGTATATATTACCATATCTGTTCCCATCCTATGAACTTCATCGATGGGGTGGCTGAATGTCGGCGAACGAATGACCTGATCAAAAGTGTTTAAAAACTGAAATGAAGTAGGAAAAGCTACACAGGAGCTTTAGTCTAGCAACGATATACCCTCGGTTACTTCGTAGTCCTGGCAGTATATATTGTTGCTACATTTACCTGTCCTCTATCAAAACCATGATGGAGAATAATATAGAAGGTTGATATACGTTGATGAACTGAAGAATAAAAGATGAGAGAGAAATATATTAGAAGCCAGAGATGTCCCTGATAATGACTAGTGTTTAAAAAACAAAAGTATAGCTGCTTCCGGTGTTTATTACTGCATTATTCTCTGTTGTGTGATCAACATGGGGGAAATACAAAACTTTAGCGTCGGGAGAACTCGATTGAATGGCGTATAAAAGATGAAATAAGGTACAATAATGGAATATATTGAAACATCGTAGCTAATTGCTATATTGTAGCACATCTTCTTCCTACTAGAAGAATACTCCACGGCATTTTACTTATCTGTGAGCATCAGAGCAGGAAAAGCCAACACTCGGAATCTAAGATGACGCCGTTAAAGAACAAAGAAAGTTGAAGGGAAATAAGAAAAGATAATGAGAACACTATTATAGCATATAAATTGCGACTTATGACTTCTGATAGCGGTTGGTAGCTTCCTGAGCTACAAATACAGCACCTCCGTGAGCACCACCGTTGAGATGATTAACGAAGACAGGTACAACTTAATGAATTGTAGGAAGAAAGCAGAACTGAAGTAAAGTGAGATTAGAGACGGGTAATGTAGTGCTGTTTGTAGCTATTTATCACCGGTGTATGTTTCTTGGATGTTTTGTTGTGTGTTTTTCCCTGTTCTGTCAGCAGCCTAAATGTGGTTACATGTTGACACAGGAATACTCGACTAATTATACAATTAGAACTAAAACAAAGTAGAAGGATTTTATTAGAACGTGTAGAATGACCTATAGCATACCAGAATTTACATTTAGTTGCCACTAGTAACTTATTCCTGAATAAATGTCATTGATGCGGTCATCAGAAAGTCCGATACATCTGGTTTGGTATAACTCAAATAAATGAAGGGATATGAAAACTGAGATCATTCTCGTTATCTTACAAGTACGGGTATTAAGTATCAAGTTTTGGGTGCTTATAGATTTCCTCAATGCTATGTTAATCGTTGTGTGATGAGCGTCATTAATGAGAGACAACTTTAGGCGTAGGGATATCGATTGGTTGACGAGGAAAGTTGAATCGAAGTAGGAAACGAAGCCAGAAGTATTCAACCAAGCGATATTGTGTAAATCACTTCTTTTGGTAGTCGCAAATATGTTTTATTACAGGATTTGTCTTTTATGTAAGCGTCATTGAAGAAGAGATGAACCCAGGAATTGGGATAACTCGAATAGTTAGCGAAGAAAGTTGAAATGAAGTAGTAGATATGATTTATGGCATTTTTTAAGACTAGTTGTAGCTAACAGATTGCTTATTGGTGTACTTAGTATGCACCAATATCGTTATTATCTCTACTCAATGATCTGCATACATGAAGAGCCAATATGAACGTAAGGGTAAGAAGAATAAGAGACGAAGAAAAGTAGAAATGAAGAAGCAGAATAGTCTCATAACAGCTGTCTAGGTTCAATTATCATGATGACAGTTTATAGCAAGCCCCGATATCAAATTTGAGCTATTATCTCTCTATATACAGGAACTATGACTCTGGGAGAGAGCTTCGAGGTTAGATCGTCTCTATTTGAGACAATTTAGTTACCCATGAAGTAAAAAAAAAAAACATGAGACGTAATTTGAGCTACTATATACCCTCAAAATTACTAGTTTGTCGTTGATATATTTATATTGTTGTAATCCATCTGTTCTACATGTGTGGATGATACAGTTACAGTAAGCAGAACTCAGGAGATGGGCCAACGCGATAATTGAAGAACAAAAGTTGACAATGAGATAGAAGAGAAAGAAAAATTGCTAATTACAGCTAATAGTAGGTGAGAATTGACTCTTCCTTGTTCGGGGTATGTTTTACAATCGTATTTACCCCATCATGTAAGTCGTGGTTTGGGAGGCATGCAGTGAATGGTAGGACTCCAATTAATGAAAGAGAAAAGTTGAATTCGAATAAGACAGAGAGCTTACGACAGACAATTTGCGCACACTATATAGCTGACAGCTTTATTCCGTAATTGGCACTCACTACTACTACATTAACTTCTGTTTGAGCACAGATGGGGACAGGACAAAATCTACGGTTTAGGGGAACTCGGTAAATGGAAGACCAAAAGATGAAATGAAGGGATATAAGAGACGTATAGTGATGGTAATGACCGTTAGAAGGTAATGTGCCACACTTTCCTGTCTGGTTCACACTATCTTTTTGCGTTTCTCCCGTCAGTTAGCGACTCTAACTTGAGACATAGTTGACATGTAAGAATATTTCGATTTAATGACCAATAAAAGATAGAATGAAGTAAGTTAAAGCGCTCACGACGTCTATATAGCGTATATTGAGCTCATCACCACTTATTTCTGTCGTTGGTATGTATATTTAGTACGATTACCACTGTTACCTTTCTGGTTGGAGAGTCAAGAAAATTTCCCACCTACAACTCAGCATTTTGTACAATATAAGTAGAAATGAAGCAATATATGTTATTGTTGAGGCTTTCGAACCAACTAGGTGTGTATCCCGCTACTTATTCCGGTACTTAGTATGTTTAGTTTCCATCTTCTCTCTGTTCTGTTCTCAACTCAATGGAGAGACGAGTTGCAGTCGTGGGAATATCTTGAATAAATAGCAAAGACAGTTGAATTGAGGTAAGATGAAATTCTTGAGACGTTAATTAAGCCAGTATAATGCAATTGATAGTCTATTACAGCTGATGTCATCTCCTACAGCTGTATCTTTCTCATTTCTGTCAACAACGTTGAATAATTGTCAAGATTATGGCCAAAAAAAAATTCGAAGATATGTAGAAATAAGTTGTATTGAGGTAGGATAAGTAGCCATTGACATTTATTACACTACAGTGAAGCGTCTGACTACTCTTGAGTGTACGAGTAAGTATTATTGCTGTAATGACCTCTGTTCTTTGGGTCATAATCGGAACAAAAACACATCAGTTTCGAGTAACTTCAGCATTCAAGAAAAAAAGGTGTAATGGTGAGAAATAAGTCACTAGATACGCTCCTGCTGCTAATATCAGGTTTTAGAAAAGTTTTGGATGTCTCTAGACCTCAAATTTTATGACTCTCGATGTTCTGCTAGCCTCAGTGATTGACAAACAAATGTAAGGATAAAAATATCGCATATTCAACGAATAAAAGCTGAAACGAAGTGTTACAAGAGGTCTAAAGATGCTCATATACCCGATAGTAAACATCTATATACATATTGTATTAGTAGTGTTTACTGGTACTACGTTTATCACTTTTGCACTCATCAGAGAATGGGAGACGGGTCATAGACCTTAGGAGAAGTCGACAAGCTATGAAAAGAAGTGGAAATAACGTATGATTAGAAGCTGAAGATGTTTTTCAAAGCCTTTCTAATTTATCAGCGAGTTCTTGCAACAATTACTATGCCCTCATGCTTCTTACAAATGTCCTCTGGAGATGTTAGGTGAAATGACAAGGTTCGTGAACAGACAAAACTCGATACATGGAAGATAAAAAGTTGAAATGACAAAAGACAAAAGATCCTCAACACTCTTAATAGCTGCTGGTAGACACCAAGGCAACTTACTTCTGTCACTGACGTATATTTTCATAGCTATATTATCTTTTCTGTCAGCATCATAGTGGAGAGATAAAATTCAAGTTTAGGGTATGAGGATAGATGACGGAAATAGCTGAAATGAAGTAGAAGAAGCTGCTTAAGGCGTTTGTGATGATTACAGGTAAAGTGTCGCTCATTTTTAAATGTCTCTTCTATATTTGAATGTTCCTTTGATCCCTGTCGGGCCGAGTGAGCCGTATCTCTGCATTTAGTCCATCCATCCATGATGTTGGCAGAATTAAAGAAAAAACTGGTGAGAAATATGCAAGCAACAATGAGAAGCTTATAGATCACTAATATAGCTCTAGACTGACACCAGAAGCTTCCAAATTTTCTTCAAATCTCTGTGTGTTCTTCCATATGTCGATTTATCCCATTTCAAGATTTCTACTGGGTCACTGGACACCTACAGAGCAAGAAAAATGTCGCAGTAATGCGCAATTTGTGCTATTAAAAGTGGTCAGTTGCACAAGAGCATCGATAGAACGTCTGAGGCCTCTTATCTTACTTCGTTTCAACTTTTTACGTTAGTATATCGAGTTATCGTAAGGTCTCAGTTTCGCCCTGCACCCTCTAAACGCTTGTGGAAGAGCTAAACGGGTAGATATACACACCATTACCCACAATAAGTAGTTGAGTGAATACCAATAGTCCTAAAAATGAACAGGGCCTCTTGGATCATCTCACCCCAAGTTTTATTCTCAAAGTATTCGACATCTCTGATCCATAGGTTGCATCTCGGATTATAGCTGTATTTTATAAAACTTCATTAAGAGGAAGAAAAGGTGAAATAAAGAAAGGAATGTAGATCATTACGTTTATTTTGCAATTATACAGTCATTGCATGCCTAAAATTGACACTGCTATACAAATATACTACGCTATCGGATTCTCCCATCATGTGTAGACATGACGAAATTGAAACACTTGGTTAGGCTGATTATTAAACAATAAAACCAGAAATGCATCAGAAAAAAGGGCTGAGGATACTCAACCAACATATATTCATTCAGTTTACCATTTTTAGTTACAGTTGGTATATTCAATGCTCTAATGAACTCTTGTATTTCAGCAGCTTGGGGGGAGGCAAAATCATAACTAAGGACACACTGTTCAAATGAGGATTAGACATACAAATAAGTAATAAAAGCTGTCAACACTAGGCAGTATAGCCTCTAGTAGACACCTGACTGCATTCTGTTGTCACAGGTGTCTTTTGCTACTATATTTGTCTCAGTTGTATGAGTACCAAAGAATAGGGCAGAAAGTGGGACTTGGGGTAATTCGATCAAATGACAGAGGAAAGCTGAAATAGAGTATGAGAACTAAATCGTGACACCTTTGCCTGCTACTACCTTGTAGTAAACAACTTCTTGTGTTATTATTGTATATATTACCATATCAGTACCGGTACCCTATGAACTTCATAGATGGAGGCTGCATGTTGACGAACGAAATGACCTGATCAAAAGTGTTTTAAAGCTGAAATGAAGTAGAAGAACTTAAGAAGGAGCTTTATTATAGCTATGGTATACCGCCAATTACTCCGTAGTACTGTCAGCAAATATTGTTTCTACATTTACCTGTCCTCTGTCAGAACCATGATGGAGAGTAATATAGAGGGTTGGGATATGTTCATGAACTGATAACAAAAGGTGAAATAGGGAAATATTAGAAGCTAAAGATGTTTTTCACAACTAATACTGTAGTGTCTATCAAACATCTGTATAGCTGCTTCTAGTGTTTATCTTCTGCAAACAACATTAAGAGGAATGGAGAACTTACGCGCCAGGAGAATTCGATCAAATGGCGAATAAAAGATGTAATAAGGTACAAAGACGGTACCAATCACACTATTGCAGCTAACTACTTTATGTAGCACTTTTGCTTGCTGGCAGAAGGTTTCCATGGCATTTTACTTATCTGTGAGCATCAGAGCACGAAAAGCCAACACTCGGCACCTAAGATGACACCGTTAAAGAACAAAGAAAGTTGAAAGAAAGTAAGAAAAGATAATGAGAACAATGTATAGCATACAAGGTGCGGCTCATGACTTCAAATAACGGTTAATAGTTTTCTGAACTACATAGACAGCATCTCCGTGAGCACCACCGTTGGAGATGATTATCGAAGATGGAAGCAGAAATGAAGTATGGTAAGAGCAGAAAAGGGTGAGTTGGTGCCACTGGTAGCAATCTACTGCCGGTATATGTTTCTAGTTGGTATTTTGATGTGTGTTTCTCTCTATTCTGTCAACAGCTTCAATGTAGGGATATGCTGACATAGGAACACTCGGCTATTTACACAAATAGAACTGATTTGAAGTGAGAGAAGTTGCTCAGGACGTATAAGAGGATCCAAACTATAGCACAGCCTACATGTAACTGCCATGAGTAGGTTATTCTTGAGCACTTCCCTCATTAACGTGGGTATCAGATAGAACAGAATGTTTGGTTTTTTATAACTCGAGAAACTAATGATGATTAGATTAAATGAAGAAACATAAAGGATTGGCGACTACCCCAAATAGAAATCGGATATCATATTCAATTTCATAATACCTCTAGCCTACTGTAATGCTACTTTTTTCGCAAATACGAGCGTCATTTGTTTTGAGAGACGATTTCAGGTGTGGGGATATCGATTGACAAACGAATGAAAGTTGAACTGAAATAGAAAACGAAGCAGGAGTCTACAGCAGGACGGTACAACATGTCAAAGTCCTCTTTCGGCCGTCACTACTACATATTATAACAGGAATTTTCCTTCATGTAAGCATCATACATGAGGAGATCAAAACCTGGACCTGGGGTAACTCGAATAGTTAGCGAAGAAAGTTGAAATGAAGTATAAGATCAAACTTTTAGCGTATTTAAGGACTAGTTGTAGAAGAATGATCACTTATCGGTGTCCTTTGTATGCCCTAATGTTGTTATTATCTCCAGTCTATGATCTGCATTCATAGGGAGCCAATGTGAACGAAAGGTAAGAAGAATAATTGACGAATAAAAGTTGAAATAGAGCAGTAAGAATGGCTTATAGCAGCTATCTCAACACAACTGTCATATTCACAGCTTGTACGAAGCCCCAACGTCATATTTGGGCTACAGTCTTTCTATTTTTGAGTTCTACGACTCTGAGAGAGAACTTCGGGGTTGGATCATCTCGTCTGGCGACAAGAAAGATACCTATGAAGTGGAACAACAGATAGAAAACGTAAAGAAGGCTATAAAAATGCAAAACGGGTGATATTGAATTTGTCGCTGGTATATTAATATTGGTGTTTCGTTCTGTTCTGCATGAGGACCTGGGACAATGCGATAAATTGAAGGATAAAAGTTGAAAATGAGATGAAAAAGAAGACTATGACACTCATAACGGCTATTATTAGAATTATAATGTACTCTTTCTTGTTTTCGAAATGTCCTTCACTTGTATTTCTCTCTATCATGTAAGTTGTGGGTTGGGTGACGTGCAGTGTATTGAAGAACTTCAATTAATGATAGAGAAAAGTTGAATTCAAGTAGTGTAAGGTGCTTAGAAGATAGAAGCTGCCTAAATTATACAGCTGACAGTTTTACTTGTAGTTGGCACACATAATTACTACGTTAACGTCAGTTTGACCATAGACTGATGAGGGAAAATCCACGGTTTAGGAGAACTCGATAAATAGATGATCAAAAGGTGAAACGAAGAGATGTAAGAGGCACCTAAAGCTTGTGATAGCTGCTTCTAAATGTTCTTCTTATTTGATAAGTATTATTTATGTGTTTTTCCTTCAGTCAGCGACTCTGACTTGAGACATCGTGGACATGTAGGAATATTTTGATTTAATGGCCATTAAAAGATCCAATGAAGGAAGAATAAGAATCCAGGACGTTTCTAAAGCCCAAGTCGATCTCATTACCACTAATTGCTGTAGTTCATATATATAATTACTACAATTACCGCAGTTATAAATTTCTGGTTGGAGAGTCAAAAAACGCACCATGTACAACTCAGCATTTTGCACAATTGAAGTAGAACTGAAGCAGTATAATAAATTAATGAGGTTGAAGGCAACAGTCAACATGGTTTTGGCTACTTATTCTAGTACCTAGTATATTTCGTCACTATATTTGCCTCCGGTCTATTCGCAGCTCAATGAAGTGACGAATTGCAGTCGTAGGAACATCTCGATTAAATAGCAAAGAAAGATGAATTGAGGTAAGATGAAATGCTTGTGACGTTCATTAAGCTCGTATAATGCAATTAATAGTCCATTGCTGCTGATGGTATCTCTTACAGCTGTATCTTTCTCATTTCTGCCAACAACGCTGAATAATAGTCAATATTATGGTGTACAGAAAAATCGAATATCTGAAGAGACATGCTATAGCGAAGTAGGATAAGCGACTACTGATGTTAAATTCACCACTATTAGGTGTCTGACTATTGTTGGGTGCACTAATATGTGTTACTGCCATTATTATGTCTGTTCGGGAATCATAGTTGGAGCGAAAAGGCTGGAGCGATATGTTAGCACTGAAGAAACAGCTGCGACGACAAGGCTTCCTGTCTAGTGTAACAAAGACTTGACTATTGAAGATAAGACCGTCTTGAAGTGTTGCTTTGACTTACCCCTTCAAACTACAGTATGCCTTCTTTTCCCACTTCTCGCCGATGTATCTTGACCGTGATATAAAAGGGTGACATAAAAGGACTCTAAGTAAGAAAGAAAGAAAAGTAGGACATACTATACTGAACTGATAATCACGCCTCTTTAGTGCTTAAACAAATTGAATCGATGTCTTCCCTTCGTCTATTACACGTTTTCCGGGCTCTATTCCAACTCTCCGAAGTTCTGACTACTGGTAAGCATGGTTGGAGACGACACATACAACAGACCAAAAAGAAGGAGACAGTTCGCTGATTCAACCCAGGATTCTCGTATGGTCTCCCACTACAATACTAACTAGGCTCTCTGGTGCTTGACTATGGCTGATCGGACGGGAAGCCGTATTTTCACCAGGATATGGCCGCAACTGGACGAAAAAGTGGCTGGACGTATAAGCAAAGTTGAAAGTGTGATATCTGCCGCGGAATTATTACTTATTGATGTTATAATGAATTGAATTGTATGAGAAAAAAAAAAAGCCGCATCTTAAGACACAAAACGGTCGATTCGAACAGGTTTTTCAGGTTCCCAAATGTCGGAGCTACAGTGGGGGGTCATAAGTTTGGTCAGACTGTGCATTAAAGCTAAATTTAGAAAAAAATCCGTGGGGGTCATCGGCTCATTACTCAGCCAGTAATAGTCGGATTATTCTCATATTCAATTGACTGATTGCTGAAAACCTGTTTTAATGAATAGACCAGCGTTTGTTGCTATATACATCTTGATTCTTCGTGTGCAGGCCTTTTGCTGCAATACAAGCGCTAATTCGGCCAGACATACTCTGTCCCAGAACATAGAAATATTCTCGATCAGCAGGAGCGATGAAATGAAGAAAAGACTAGGACATCAAATATCTGCCTATTTTCTGAGATATGTCTGCAACCCCTGCCTTCTACCCCTATTCAAGCCCGAGTTATAAGGGTTTTCTTGAGGTACGGTAAAAATGGCCCAAAATAGGGTTCATGTGAGAACGTGATATGGGCCAAATCATGGCCAGAGCACCCTGTTTGAGGATGTAAGGCTCATATTTCTGGTTCTATAGAGAGGACGGATGTCCTCATTGTCTTTTTTTGACGATACCTTTCCTACAAGGTCAGTTAATGGCAAAATCGCATATTTGGGGTGTTTCACACTTGCGGCCCCCCTATTACGTCAGCTTTAGTGATACCGCAAATCGAGAAGCACCATTCTGTAGCCCTGGCATTTCTTTACCATGTTCCACTCCTTTCCTGGTCGAATCACACCGGTATGACGCTCTTTTTGGACCTCCAAAGTGTAGGGTTAAACGGCATGCAAAAGTTTATACCAACCCACATTCTTTAATGCCGCTCAACCTGCGCAATAGGGCCCAGAGGTGATAAGTGGGTGTCGTACCGTAATCTTGAGACGCTTCCGTTTCGGTTTCTTGTTGTTTTATGTCATTCGGACTTTTGGTGTTGTGTCAGGGGGTGGATGAAAAACCTCTTACGTTTACGGTTTGGGACATTTAAGTGCTTTTCCGACCAAACTAATGACCTAGTACAGTAACTTCAGGGTGTTCAGTATTCCGTTCTAGGTTGAAGCTCTTAACCCCACAGTAGAAAGTAGCCAAAATAAAAAGAAAAGCTGAAATGAGGTTGACGAAAGTGTCAAGCATAATCAGCTGAATAATATTGTGTGAATAATAGTCAGTAGCTGTTTCTGGTATAGCATTTTTCCTTCTTTTTCGCCTTACCAACGGAGAGGCGAAAGCCAGGACTGGGTATAACACACATAACTAGCGAAGAAAGTTGAAATGGGTATTAAAAGAATCTTGAGATACCCAAGAAAGAGAACTATAAGTAACTGTCATTTCTAGTGTTCCGAATACGCTGTAATACTGTTAATTACCAAATTCTATTGTGGTTGATATTAGTACCGTATGTTAACTCGGATAAATCACGGTTACAAGCTGATATGTATTAATGTGAGGCATCCATTACATTTCACATAGACCCATGTGAGTGCTTTATCTCTCTTCTTTGTATTAGATAACTTTTTCCGCTATACATAACCTCTATGTCGTATGCATCAATAAATATTCAACTGTCATGGGTATGGATAACCTGACAGATAGCACAAGAAAAGGTGAAAAGAAGCAGTAATAATTGATAGTGATAATCATCATAACTAGTTGTAGTTATCTATTATATAATATAACAGACAAATCTCATGAACTGGGATAGCTTGGTAAAGATAGGAAAAAGGTGGAATATAGAGATTCAAGAGATTGTGAATAATCTTTTGGTTAGCCAAGATGTATCAGAGACTTTACTACTGTTTCTGGTATGTATCACTACCTTATTTCTCGCGGTTCTGCATGAAGCTAAAGGAATACAATACTCAAACACCAGATTAAATAGCATAGAAAGTTGAAATTCATCAAGAAAAAGCCACAGGGGTGTTAATTTGGCTGTTTAAGTGTATTAACCTCTATGTTATAGGTGTGTACAAATTATTACTACAATTATCGCATATCTGTGCGATAATTGTTGAAGGGGACAAACCGACGAGGTGGTATTTATAACTCGATAAACTGCAAAAGAAAGCTGAATTGCAGGGGAAACTGAAATTTAGGGACGACTAGCTACTATCACTAGCCAAGAAACCAAGAATTACTATTCCTGGTATGCTTTACCCTTGTACATCAGTAACTACAAAGATTGCTTTAAGACCTACTAAGTAACTCTCACGAGAAGTGGGATAACTGTCGAAGTAATGACAGTAAATACTAGAGGACTTGACTAATAGAGTTTTTGGACTTCAGTAATGCTCTGTGTGCTATGGAATAGCATCGATTCAACTTTTTTTCCTGTTTTACGTCTATCGTATATTACCAGTGAGACAGTAAGAGCTGAGACAGCTACCGGTAGTGTATTGAAGCGAATTAGCTAATAAGAGGTTAAGAGATAGCAAACATGAGTAACAAGCAGTAAGTGGGCCTGTGACTTTATCTCTTATTCAGGGCTATCTCTGGGCTGAGAATTGTCACTTTGGGGAATGTCTTCGAAAAGGCCATAGATAGCTAAACACCAGACGATTCGCCTTAATAGTGGTAATAAGTTGACTATATTGTGCCATAAGGATTAATATAGTAATGCAATTAGTTTAGGCACTTCATCGGTATTTATATTGCTATTATCACCTTCATTCTGTGTCACTATCATTAAAGAGAGTCAAAGTGAAGGTGTCGGAAATGTTATTAAACGTGGGTAAAAAGCTGAAATGAAGTGATAAAAGAAGTTGGAACTACTATGTAGAGCTACATCTATGTTTCTCGGGACTTTAGAGCCCCTGTAACTAAGCTATTGCTCCATTTCCACTTTTTTCTGTGTGCCACACCGACTGCCAACAAGCAAGCGTAGGGAAAAGTTGGTTTATTGACGAATAAAAGGCAATGGGTCGTACTGTAGAGTGCTATCAACAATTTGACAGCTATTAAGCAGTTATTGATCACTTTTTCTGTGTTTTTTCAACTTTTAACATACCTTTACCACCTTTCTGCTGCTTATCATGGAGGGGCAAAAAACACGACTTGGCATAACTCGATCTTTTGAAGAAGAAAAGTTGAAAAAAGAAATCAAAAAGAGCTTATCTTCATTTTTTTGTATACTAGTGTCTTTTTCCTCAGCTCTTTTCGTTTCTGGTATTAAATTCTATTGTATATAACTGTTCTCTCGGTATCTATGGGGAGGACAACTCAGGCGTAGGAGTACATCGATCCTATAGCAGCCAGAAGTTGAAATTAAGCAGCATGAGAGACTTATAACGTCTTACAATAGGCTCTAAAGTGTCACAGACTATCTTTTGCAACTCTCAGTACGTATTAGTGCTACACCTGCTTTTGATCAGTAAGCATCAAAAATCAAAGGTTGGAATAACCTGATAAAATGAAGAATGAAAGCAGTACAGAGGTGAATCGACTGACCATAAGTGGTTACAATGGCAACTAAAGATCAATCGACGAGTTATTCATGCTGTGATTTGTATTACTCTCTGTTTTTTGACTACAATTCGGAAGATCGAGTTACAGGATAAGCGACATCTCCAAAAGTAGAAGTTCAAAAGTTGAAGAGAATGGATTCATGAGACCAAGCACATTCTAAGAAGACTATATAGGATTATTGGCCGCTTATATTGCCTTAATATATACGGATTCAGAGTATATCTCTGTTCTGTCAATATCTAATTTGAGACGAACTGCGCATGTTGAAATAACACGATAAATCAAAGAATATAAGCTGAAATGAAGTATAATAAGGGACTCACTGCGCTCAAGACTGATCACTATAGGTGCTTTACTGCTATTAAATGTCACTTTCTTCTTTAAAATGTCATTTATGTCTGTACTGCAGACATTAACAGTTGATGGGAATTCTGATGTAGGAAAAGTCGATTAGATAACGAATAAAAGTAGAAAAGAGAAATAAAGAGATACCCGAGACGTTAATTGACCTCTATGTAAGGTAATGGTGACATCTCGCTACAGTTTGAGCGTATTACTACCTCATTTTCCTCTCTTCTCTGAGCACTATTGATCAAATGACTATTATTAGACTGGTATAGCTCCATGAATAGAAGAACAAAAGATAAAATAAACTAAGATTATGCTACCATACTACTTTTAAAAACAGCCAGTGAAGTCGCACTTACTCATTATAGTTATTAATGTGCTTTTTACATCGTACTCTTGTCTCTTATGTAAAGTTGAGAGGCATGCAATCATGGGAATATGTCGATAAATTGAGTATAAAAGTTGAAAGTAAGTCTAAAAAGAGGCTGATGGGACTCATATACAACTATTGTAGAGCTCACCACCTTTTGTTCAGTAGAAACCTGCTAATGCTATGTTTACCACTCTGAGAAGAACATCACTGCAAACGACAAGACTCACGAGTTGGAATAACGTCACCAACTCAGTAAGAAAAGTTGTAGGGAAGCGATCCAAGTAGCCATATATAGTATACTCACATACTACTAGGTAACTGACAACTATTTTATGCCTCAATCACCTTTAAGCGGCGTGCGTTTCTTTTCTTTCAGAAAACATACAAGACAGTCCAAAGCAGCATTTCTTAAATCTAAAAACGGTGGCGAAAAGCTGGAATAAAGAGTGACAAGAAGTCAATATTGATTATTACTTGAAATAGTAGACTATTAGCAACCTCTGATGTATCGATGTCGCATTCCTCACCTTTTTGTGAGCATCAATGACTTAAGAGACCAAAATAATAGCAGAGGGTTGGCAAGTAGAAGTTGATTCTAGACAAACGAAGAGCAAGAGGCTATTAAATTACTCCAATAACTAAATTTAGTACATTGGTAGTACTTAATACTTATTTCTGCTACATTTATCTATTTCATGTCATCATCTTGCAAAGGAAAGCAGAATCATGGGTTGCAATAACTTGTTCAATTGAAGAATAAACCTTACGACATAGTAGAGAAGTAGGAAAATACGAGTTTTATGGCTGCTAGTAAACAAATAGCGACTTTTGGCTGTCACCTAGCCAATACTATTGTATTTAATTCAGGTCTTCAATCATCAATGATGAGAGACCAATACTAGCCTTTAGCATAACCCGAAGAGATGGCGCAAAAAAGTTGAAAGAAGTAGGGGAGCTGGCCTTTGGTGTCTATGAAGGCTGCCAAAAGAAATTTCAGCTTCCTTTATGTTTCAAAGTCGATTAATATTGCTGGTATGTCTATTTTGTGACCTCCATAGGAGGGATTATGTCGTCGTACTGGTAATCCAAAATTGATTGACATACAAAAATTGAAATGAAGTAGAAAAGGTAGCTGAAGGTGTTCATAACTAGCTAATAATGTGAGTCACATCACGTTTGGGTGCCTACATTGCATCAATGCTACATTTCCTCATTTTTATCAGTATCATTAGTAGAGGGTAACACTTGCGCTGGACGAACATCATTGTTTAATGAAATAAAAAGGAAACGGAAAGATATCAGAGGCTTAAGCTGCTGTTCAAGACTGCTATCAAATAACTAAATGCCTTTCCGTTACACAGGCGGAATATTTGGCTGTAGAGCGCTCTTTTTGTAAGCACTATCGTGAGAGACCATTTACAGCTTGTATAACCCAATATTTCTCGAGGAAAAGCTGTAACAGAGAGAAATTACATACCCCAGACATTTTTCACTGGTTTAACTAGATATCTAACGTCGTCTTAATGTCTCTAGTATGTTTTTACTAGCGGTATATCTCTTTTCTGTGAGAACCACTGACATTAGTAAAAAACTACACGAAGAGATAAGACGACTAATCGATGAATAAAAGTTGGAATGAGGACTGAGAAAAGTCTCAAAACACTATTCGCAGCTAGTACCCCGTTAAGAGTCACCATTTATTGCAAGCCTCTTGTTTTCCTGCCATATTTCCTTCCACCCTGTAATGTTCCAGTGGGAAAAGCAGAGACTAGGACTTAGGGTGACTCGATATTTTAATATATAGCAGACATTTGTTAGCTGGAAAAACGGAGAATGCTCACCGCAGGTCAGCAATTGCTACTGGCTACATGTATCTGTCTCCTGTATGTTATTCTATGGGTTTTCCACTTTCCCTTCAGTATCAAAACAAGAGACATGGGTCCTAGATTGGTGTTAATCGATGAATTGAAGTTAGAAAGTTATACAGTAATACAAGAAGCTCATGAGGTTATTGAATGTCCTTGTAAGTCCTACTTACACCTCTATTTATAACTTGAACGACATCTGCCTCCTATATGTCTCTTCTGTTAGCAGCTTGGATGGAGCGTAGGAAAAGCCCGCCATGTTAAGATCTAAAAGAACAAATAAAGTAAAATAAAGTGCCAATAGCATCTCATCTTGTTCTTTTGAACGATTGTCAATTTATTTGGATTGCCAGTAGCTTTTTCTACTAGATTTACCACTTCTCTTTTATCACCATTGGTTGCGAGACAACATGTTGACATGGGGATATCACAAAAAAATGAAGAAAATAAACTGAAAAAGCTCCCGATGATCCTTTACTATCCCATAGTAGATGACTGATCACTATTGGGTGCCGTTAGTATGTATTTATACTACATTTACCTCTTGTCAGATTACAGCATAACAGGTACAAAATACTGTTTGGTATAAGTCGAGTAGTTAAGAGTAATAGGATCGAATGGTAAGAAATGACTACCAGTACCAGTAACTGGTAACGTATTTCATTCTAACTAAAAATTATTTGACAACATCAGATTGTCTTTAGCTCATGTTGTTCTCTGTTGTGCGACATCCGTGTTTGAATGTTCATGTAGAGATATATAGTGATACTCAAGGAATAAAAGGTGAAATAGCGTGATATAAGAAACCCGAAGCACGCAAGTGACTCTTCTGCACATAATTTTTCTCTTACCGGAGTCCTTGGTAAATACCCCCAATGTGTTCTCTTCCTAAATCATCGGGAGTTACGAGACGGAATCTGGTATCAAGAGAACCCGATTAACTAGTAGAAAAACCAGCAACAAAGTAGGATATGGACCTAACACTGTTCGCAGAGTTCGAATTATGGGAATTATCACTGTAAGTGTCTTTGGTATACATTTCTGCTACAATACTGGGGGGTTGTAGGTTACAGCTGAAAATGCAAAAGTTGTGTGGACTGGTATAACTTGATGGATGGATAGAAGAAAGCTGGAAAACAGAGCAGCAAGGGTTTTGTAGAGCTTTTTACAACTACTGTACTAGTAGTCACTGGAGCACTTAGTGTTGTCACTGTTATATTTTGGTATGACTTTATTCTTGTTTATATCTCTCCCATGATGGAGCCAAATTGGAGGTGAAGCGAAAATGCGAATAAACGACGAAGGAAAGCTATTACAATGTAAAAGAAAGAGAAATTATCATTTATTATGACTGTTATATTACAATTAAGTACCTCTTGATTCTCCAATACACACTACCACTTGTATTTATCCCTGTTCTGGGAGCTACCTAGAGAGGTATGAGGGTAAAGTACAAGTCAATATGTATAACGATCAAACAAACATACTAAAATCAAGACCCTTTTGACGTATCACTACTATGCTAGGCAACGCTTTCTGTTGTCGTCAGAGTATATTACTGCCACATTTACCTCTATACCGTGGGCATAGTAGACTAGCACGGCATATTAGCTGACATAATAGTAAACATATTGAACAAGAAAAGTTGTTGGGGGCTTCAAAAAGTGTCATGCAGTACCATGAGTTGCTGTATGTACACAATGGAGCTTTTCTTGTAGCTATCAATCTTCTTCAGTCGTGACCATCCCTCTGTTGTGTTGGTCTGGATTTTTACAACGGGGCATGGGTCAGATACATCGGGTTATTTGGCAAAATATGTGAAGGCGAACTATAAGAAGCTACCAATTACACTCTAAAGAGATTTAAACACGCAGTGATGAGCTAGTCTGATATTCACCTTGTTATAACGTTCTCAACATCCCTACTCTGTGACGTCAAAATAGCGAGCCCTTCGAGAGGGAGAAGTTAACTACCGGTAGATATGTAGCAAAAAAAGTTTTGTCTAGCTTGATAAAGAGTACTATATGGCTATTCCATACTCCAAAAGTCATTCCACAGTTTCATCTGCTGTAATCGCCCACAAGTTCTATTTCCACTGTACTGTGAGCAACTTCCATGCAGAGTCAAACTGTATGCATAGGAATAACTCGATAAAATGACGACGAAAAGATGAAGACGAGTTCAATAAAGAGCACATGATAGCTATTATTACATCTAGTTAGTACTTTTCTACTTTTGGGTGTCTTTAGTACGCTATATATCTATATTATCCTGCCCTGAGAGCACCACTGACTGACAGTGAACAGAAGCCTTTGGTGTAGGTTGATTAATTGACAGAATAAGCTGACCAGAACTAGTAAAAGGGGAATTTCAAGATCACAATGCTTGATAGTATGCAATGAACTACTTTTGTTTGGTTTTTAGTAACGATTCTGTGCAATATACATCTTTTTTGAATGCTTCGTGCGTAGCGATAAAACTAGGGATAGGGTTAACTAGAGAATTTGAAGAACAAAAGTTGAAAGGAGAAAAGATGTGTAGCTTTTAGCAATTATGTTAGCTATCAGTAGCATTCAACAGAATATTCCTGGCTCTGGTATGGATTTCAATAGTACCGGTACCGGTACTACACTCTGTTGTGTACATCACAAATGACAGACGCTTCACGATTAGTAGAATTTCGAAAACGGACGAAGAAAAGCTGAAATGAATAGTGAAACCCTGCTCCCAGTGTTCACTGCTGCTAAAAGTACAAGTAATAGTTTTGTCATCATTTATTACTTTATTACCGTACATATTAAAGTCTTGTGAATCGCGGTTCTGTTGGCATACCATGACATCAAAGAGGTGACCCCAGGATGCATCAATTAAATGGCAAAAGAAAAAACGGCGAAATGAGAAAAGATAATCTGATCGAAGATTTTATGGTGTTACATTTTATCTAGCAGTGCAAATTACAGTAAGTGCTGCTTTGGTCAGTCACACATATTTTTTAGCCTCTTTTCTGTCAGCATGACAGGGGAATGGAAAGTAATGAACAAGGATAACTTGATGTTCACCTCTTGCAGGCGGACGACCCTTTTTTTTTCAGTTTCCGCCAGCGGTTAAGGAGGGTCAAAAGTAGGAGTACCGGTAACTACACTCGGAAACATGACAAAAAGTTGAAATGAGGTGAATTAAGTGAGGAAATACGCCTCCAAGACCACCAAATAAAGAGTGAGCATCTTTTTTCATTATTTATTATACAATATTGCTACATATACCACTAATCTGTACCCTAATGGATAGGGACCAAAACTGTAGGTCTGGATAAACTCGAACATTACAAGATAAAAGATGAAAGGCAACATAACAAATATCTAAGGATATACTAACTTATTTCTAATAAGAAACTTACTACTTATTCGTGTTTTTGATAGATTAGAACACATCTGTTCTCTCTGTTTGGTAAGCATTGCCATTGAGAGTCTCGTGTCACATCTATAGAACTCAGTTGTATTCGAATAGAAGGAAGAAAGGTACACTAAGACAGTCTACTTGTAGCTTCAACTCCAATGACTTGATGTAGGTACTCAAGCACTTTCTTCTTGTGCTTAGATTGTACTAAACCTATATATAACTTCTGTCCGTAACTTATAAGAGACAGGGCATGCGTAGGAATAGCTCCATTGAAGGGTACAGACAAGATCAAATGGAGTTACAATGATACCAGAAAAGAAGTTCTACGTGTACATTCAGATAATGTGTAATATGAAACTGCAAGTCGTCTTGCTGTTGCACAAGGGACCCTACAAGTACAGTTATAATCCCTTATGTCACTGTGTTGTAAGTGCTAAAGTCGAACTTCTGGATGGAGCAAGTCGATGCATTAGAGGATTACGAGCGGAAAGTGTGCTTAAGAAGAAATCAAAGATGTCTTTACGCGTTATGATCTATTGCACTGTTTATGTCGCTGATATGCTGAGCTTAGCCTCAGCCAAGCATTACTGAACCAAACTCCAACTATGATTCTTCCATTTACTTAACTTTACCACCTGCATAATCAATGCATTGGGAGCATCACCACATGCAACACAGCATTCCATCAATCAATCAACAGCATTAATCATCGCCAGCAGCTACAAAAAGTCTTGGAAGGGGTTCATTTGGCGTCAAGAATGATTATGTGGCTTTTTGCCTGAGTTCTCCTTCCATATTTCTGAATTTTTTTGCCACAAACTTTTTCTCGATATAGACCTTCCATTTTGACCTCATAAGAAAAACGGAATGAGCTAGGCATATTTATGAGTTGTGAATGGGATTCGATATTGAAGAAACAGCACGGGACGGCTGACTTTGACCGGCAGAGCATTGTCAGCTGTCTTCACCGTCACTTTTCTCGCTCTTCACTTCAGAAACACTAGCTCATAGCCATGATTAGCCCCTGAATCCCCACGTCTAAATGAAAATAATATTCTACAAGTACCACAAACCCAAAGAGGGGTGTACTTGTAGACAATCCTATAGCTACTTGTAGTAACGAGAAGTATATGCTTACAAGTATGTGCAAGTAGCTTATTTCTCTAGCGAATACTTTCGGTGTTGTTATGAGCCATGTTGGATGAGCAGCTCCACAGTAAATAGAAGAGCTATGAATGACCTCCATGTGGGGAATTTGTATGGTTGTGGCTTATTATTGACAATAGAAAGCAACGCGTTCTTTCCCCACCTGAATACGAGACATACGGCCGTGTGGCAAAGTCTGCTGTTTTTGGCCAGTGAAATGACAGCATTTGAACCCACTACGTTGAAAGTGGTATTATAGTGATCGACTAGACATTGAGGACCTGGTGGCAGTACTCTTATCTTACTGTCTGCCATGCTCGTCAAGGTACCACCACACTCCCTAATATTGTCCACATGTGGCAAAACCTTACTGGGTCAGGAGTTCATAGCCGCACTAAAACTTACACACGAGATACTTGGCACAGAAATATACACTGTATTCCACCAAAATGAAGACTATGTACGATTCTTGCACCTCCACATTGAATTTGCCAACTTTTATTCATCTTTACCACACCATCAATTATTATCTCCGTGTGGAAAGATTACTCTCCTACATGGGTCTAATGGCAAAGGTATAACTTGAAAATTTGAAGAATAAAAGTTGAAATGAGGTATTAGAAAGTTATTACAACATCTACAGAGCTATATATAAGAGTCAGGATACTCTTGGTTTCTTGCCGTACGTTTTTCTGTTACATTCACCCCTCACTTTAGCATCGTGGATGCACCATAGAAAACCTGTTTTCGTAGAAGTCGAACAATAGAAGAAGTAGATCAAGTTCAGATGTATAAAGGATTTATGTAATTAATGATACTCAATAGACGGTGATTTAAAGCTTCGCTTTTGTCCCTGCCTTACAAAGATGTTCTATTTCTCCCTGTGCTGTGTTGCCTCATAGCTTGAACAGACAGAGGTACAAGTCGCTCAAGTAACGAGGAGAAATGGGTATAAAGTGAATCCAAGTATGAAGGCGTTTGATCATACGTGAGTTTTATCATCTTCAGTTGTCTCTTTTATGTATCTACACTGTATTCATCTTAGTTGTAAGCGTTCGAAATTAAGGACTTGAGAAAGCTGGCATACACGACGAAAAAAGTTGAAATAGATTATGCATGAGTCGCAAGTCCTTCTTCAAAGCTTTGTGTGAAAAACTGATCACTTTTTTGTGTTACCAAGGTTCTACTGCTGCCTATTCTGTTCTTTCATCGTGGCATACGGAAAGGCAAAATGTTGACGTTAGGGAAAGAATCCGAAGAGACGAATAAAAGCTGAAACTAAGTCGGATAAGAGGTCCTTGAGAGCTAGTTAGCTACAACTGTTTGAAATGTCAACTTATAACAAGCACTAAATGTATACTAGAGCTGCAACCTCTCCATTATGTCACCATCCATTTTATCTGGAGAGAGCAGAGAGGTGGTGAGATCTCGTGAAGTGGAAGAAAAAGCACTAATGGCGTAAAATAAAGATTGAATAATATTGACTAAGCGTCCCTAAGCTATCAATCCTTTAAATTGTCGCCGACCTCTTAATACTTCTAGTTTTCCATGCCTTATAGTTATTCTTGACGGAACAGGCCAAATACAGGACCTGAGAAGTCTCGCCCAATGGGAAGAAAAAAGCTGAAAGGAAGTGGAAATAGAAACCCAACCGATCTATGAAAGCCAATAGGTGGTAATGAAGTACCTATTGTAGTCGGGTTATTCGTTGCTATGGCATTTATCCCTCATCTGTGTGCGCGTTAGTATGTGGAGTGTGACGGCGTAGGATAACTCGAACAATAGAAGAACAAAAGCTGAAATTGAGTAGAAAAAGGAGTGATTTATATTTAAGTGGCTATATTGATACGATTGGCAACGTTTTGTGCAATAACTATGTATCAGTGGTGCGATTTCTTGTTCTGTGGGAACCAGCGTAATGTGGTTTCATTCAACTCGAGTAATGGAGACGGCGGGATTAAATGTGGAGGAATAAGGGCCTAGTAGTGTTTCTTTCGCGCTATAATAGATCTTTTACTACTTATAGACATTACTGGCCTCCAGTACTACTGTTATCTCTGTTCAATGAGTATCAATAATAGTGAGATAAAATCAAGAAGAAATAGGTCAATTGATGAATGAAGAAAAGTGCTATTAAGTGAGATGAGTGGCATAGAACTTTTAGAAGGCTACGATGTTACAAAGAGCTACTTCTTTAGGACAGCAGTATACATCAATCGAGTATTTATCTCTTCTGCAAGAATGTGAGGTTGAGGGACTGAATTCGGAAAGTAGGAGAAGTCGCTTCATTAATGAAGAAAGTTGATTAATGTGGGATGAGAAGACCTGGATGATTATCCTGTTTCTTATTGTTCGATTACTTTCTTTTTTCCATACACTAAATACATATTAATGCCACCTTCTACCTGTTTGGTATGGGATTCAGGGAAAAACAGTTTCCTTGTCGATAAATTGAAGAACAGAGAAGGAAAGAACGAAAATAGGAGATTGAAGTTGTTAGTTCCCACCACAAGTAAGCCTTTAGGCACCGTTTATTACCATAATATAGTTCCTGTAGCTTCTTTATCGTCTATGTCAACACCACGGAGGAGCAGACAGAATGCAGCTTTAGGGACTACTTGATTTTAAGAAGAATAAAAGAGAGAATAAGTAACTAAATGGCCACAGAAGAATATTTCAGGGCTTTGGATAAGAATTCAGCCACATTTAAAGGTCTCTTATTGATAGTACTGTCCCAGATCTCTGTTATGTTGGCTGGTAGAGGAGAAACTGGCTCGAACATAAGTCGATTCATTAACGGTTAAAAGCTGAAAATGAGAGAAATAACAAACTCAATTGGTGAATCTACTCAAGTAGTCGTCAGAGGTCAACTTGAAATGCATTAATTCTACTTTTACCTCTCCTCTGTGAGTATTATAATTTGGAGACAAATCATGGCTGCTTTAGCTCGATAATCGGAGGAATAAGAGGTGAAACGAAGAGATTTATGAACGTTATAGTGTTTGTTATAGCTACTATTAGACATCAAATAGCTTTTTGGGTAACCCAAATGATCTTCTACAGCTTTTTACTCGTTTCTATCAGCATTATAGAGTGAGACCACTTGCAGGCGTAGGGAGAACTCGGATAAAGAAGGAAAGAAGTTGAAACCGAGTATAATAAGGTGCTTTTAACATCTAATATGGCTCATAAAATGTGCCAGAATACTTCTTTTAGCAATTGCTGCTTTATTGTGTGTCCTCTTATCTCTTCCGTAAAGCATAAAGGGGTTGAGTCAAAAACCAAAGGTTCGAATAGGTCATTATATTACAAAATAAAAGTGAACAGGAGGTAAAGAAGATGGCTAGAGAAAGATTTCAGAGCTTCTATTAGGTGTTTCTCAACTTCTGAGTGTTTTTTTCAAGGAATTCCTTCCTGTTTTGCCATCATCTCAAAGGAGGGACTCAAGTCACGATTAGTATAACATGATAAAACGAAGAATAAAAGCTGACATGAAGATAACGGAGTAGCACCCACTATCCCTGATTACTAATCATTACAACTGGGCCACATCTTCTGACTCTAGCATGCAGTTTCCCCTGTTCTGCAGGTAACTGGGATTGAGCGAAATATACGCGTGTAGGAGCTCTCCAATGGGGATCGAAGAAAGTTCAAAAAAGGTCATGAGGGGTGCCAGAGACATCTCGCAAGCTGTTTTAGTGCTTCTTGCAACTTGATTATTTTGATTTCATCTTTAAAAGCTGTGTATCTCTTTTTTCTGACGACATGATTACTCGAAGCTCTAAATCGGGTCTCGAAATAACTCGAATAACTAGCAAGGAAAGGGTATATTGAAGTAATAAAAACGCCCCAGAATAGCTTCGTATGTACAAGATGTGGTTTGAGAGCCTCTGTTTCTCACTGAAGGTTTAGTATTTCTAAGGTCTCCCTATACGTCATTTGCCATGCCCAGCATTTGGTACAACTCGAGAATATGTTAGAAAAACAGAAATCGTGTATAATAAGAAGTTAGCTCTAGTAAATCAGAACGGGGCGTACAAATTTCATCTTCATATTGTCTCTGCCAGCTATATTTACTATTATATCCTTCTTTATAATGTGAACATAAGACACAGACCTGTTGACAGACGATTGGGATTCCGAAAAAGTAGCAAAGGTGATGTGGAATAGTCCAATAAAGTGGCTAGTAGCTTTAAAGCAGCACTACAGTATAATACACACTATATTTTGTCTATCTTGATCGATTTTCGGAGTCATTATTCTCTCTGTTACGTAAGGGTGAGATATAGTGGAAACTGTGTGGAGTTGTGCATGTGTTATATTGGCACAGTAAAAATTGAAATTAACGAAAAGAAAGCATGATGTAAGGTCCCATGGGCTAGAGTAGTCCGATCTACCGATTGTCTTTGTGGCTGTCACTTTTTATTGTATTCACGTACTGGTACTCACTTCTGTTACCATGCAGGGTTGAGGAGCATAACTATAGCGGGAGATATGTTGGTTAGGGAGACAATAAAAGTGGGATATGTGAAAGGAAGAGGTTGAAGCTACTATATTACACTACGGATATACCCCTGTAAAGCTCCTATTGCTGCTATAATGTCCTAGTGTCTCCCTTTTCTTTTTATCTGAGGAGGGTCTAGACTCCCTAAAAACGAACTCGATGGTCAGATCAATAAAAACAGAAAAGAGTCATAATAACAGCTTCATGAGCCTCAATAGCTCTGTTACATACTACTGACGACTTCTAAGAGTCCTTATATCTACCTGTTTTCTTTCTAGAGCTTCTTCAGCAGGCTTGATGGGGGAGACAAAATCGTGACGTGGGACAACCTGTTGTTTTAAAGATATGAGCAACGAAGAGGAGTGGTAAAGAAATGCTATTGATAAGTGGAATGACATCTAGATCACAAGTGTCTACCTTTCCTTGTTACCGACAGCTTTTATTGTAGTATGCCTCTCAGTTGTGTGAGCACCAAGGAATGATATTCAAACTAGGACAGAGAAGAACTGGAATAGTTGGCTAAGAAAAGCTGTAATTGACTAAGAGAATAGGCTCATGAAGTTATATAAGGCTGCTAGTCAACAAGAAAGATAGCTACCTGTGGTTAAAATACGAATATTACTGTATTTCTCCCCATTCTATGAGCTCCATTGATGGGTGGCTGAATGTCGACGTACTGATAACATGATAAAGGTGCTATGAAACCAAAATGAGGCGGGACAAGTTGTGAAAGACGTTCTAGCTGAGTTCCAATGTACTTTCATTCACACTTGGCTCTCACCAAGGCGTTTTGTTGCTAAATTTACCCTCTGTATAAACAATCGTTAGAAAGTTACAAAAGGTACCCAGAGAGATCAGATCATAATATGACGAGAAAAAGCTGAAATGAACAAGGATAAGGAGTCAGAGCTTCTCTTAATGACAAATTGTAGGTAATTGACTTTCGTACAGACGTTTCTGAAGTTTATTACGGTATTATCTGTTCCGTGAGAAACTGGAGAAGACGAAACTTAGGCGCCAGGATAACACGATAAAATAACAAAAAGGAAAATTGATGATTACTAGGTAATTGAAACTGAAACAATACTGTAGCTATTTCCTGCTACTTGTACAATACTTTTGTTTCCTCTCTGGTGTTTTTTACCACTGTTTTACTTCATGTCTCCGAGAATCAAAGGATGAGAGCCAAACTCAGAACATGAGATAACTACCGGTAGACCAAAGAGTAAAGAAAGTTGAAAGGGAGTACTATAAAATACTCAAGACGTTTAGGTGGCATGTATAATGTCAAAATCACTTCTGATTACTGGTGGTTGTCGCCACAACTACATCTAACACTCCTCTGTGATCTCCACAGTTAGACCCAAATGTTGAAGACAGGTATAATTAATTAAATAATCTAATGAATGAAAGCTGAAACCAAGAGGTACAGAGGGTGCATAGGGTAGTATACTGCTACCAGTAGCCACGTGAACACTAGCCAATGTCTCTAGTATGTTTTACTCTTTGTTTCATTGATGTTCTGTCAGCAGCTTAGAGGCCATGACATAGACCGACGTAGGAATACTCGAATACTAAAACAGTAAAAGCTGAAATAAACTTAAGGAAGTATCTCACAATGTACCGAAGAACAATCGATATACTACAGTCTACATTTAGCTACTGTAAGTCTTTTACTATGAGCAATTTTTCTCATTGACGTGAGCATCAAATAGACCGACAAAACTGGTTACGTGCACATCAAGTAAATGATATTGAAAACTTGAAATGAAAGGAGATGAAACACTAGAAACATTCTTTACAGCAGTTTTAAGCTAAATATAAACTTCAGGGTCCTTTTAGATTACCTCTATGGCTTATTAATCGCTTTCTCGTGAGGGTGATCGAGAAAAAAATTCTAGAATTTGGAAATTGAATAAATAACAAAGGCAAATTGAGATGAAGAATTACAATAGGTAAGTGCACTTAGTCATATACAGTAGTGCGAAGTATCATCTTAGATAGACCCTGGTGCTCTTTTACTACATTTATCCCGGGTGCAACAGAAATCCTGCAACTTGGGACTTGAAATAACCCTTTTCGTAAGGGCAAAAAGATGAAGTGACGTACAAAATTATTCCTAACTCATTTTTGGAGGACAAATATGACTAATAGAACTCGTATTGCTTTCCCTAGTATCTACTAATGCTGTTAGTATCCCTATTACTCGATCTGCCCTGATGGGGAGACACTGTAGACGCAGAGAAAAGAGAACCAGACTACGAATAAAGTGGAATCGCAGCATTAGAGAGACGTCATGACAGAGCTCAGGCAATAATTGTAACATTAACAACTTGTGGCAAAACCAGGATTTTATTCGAGCTACAATCACTCTATATGTGACTACGGTACAAGAATACAACAGGAAGAGAGGTTCGAGGTTGGATCGTCTCGTTTTGAGACAAGAAAGATACTTATGAAAGAGAATAAAAAGGCAGAAGACGTAAACGGGCTATTTATAAGTAGTTCAGATATTTGATTTGTCGCCGGTATATTGTTGTTGGTATGTTCATTCTGCTCTGCAAGCGTGGATGATGGACCCAACCCAGTATATCTTGACAAATGCGAAAAACGAACAATAAAAGCTGAAAAAGAAATTAAAAAGTGAGTTAATGGGATAATCAGACCCAATATTAAATACTCATTTACTTCTTCTTGTTCCTGGTACCTAATACCATTGAAATTTAAGCCTGTCATGTAAGTATCATGGGCTGGGAGGTGCCCAGTGTTTGGCATGACTCCAATTACTGATTGAGAAAAGTTGAAATAGAGAAAAATCAAGTGACAAGGGCATCTTTACCCCTAGAGCTTTATGGCAGGAAGCGTCATTTCTATTTTTGGTACACACCACTGCTACATTCATCTTTTTTCTGTCAGTGTGTAAGGGAAGGGACAAATCTCTGGATTAGGAAACTTGTTTAATGACGAGTGGAAGTTACAAATGAACAGACAAGTGGCCAAAGACTAGCCTGATAGCTTTTAGAGACTGGGGAAATATAATGTAGTATCACTGGTAAATTATTCTGGTGCATTCCTCTCAATGTGACGTCATTTAAAAAAAGCGATTGATAGTTGGGCAAACCTCAGGCCTCGATAAACTCGAGAAATTGAAGAATAAAAGCTGATCATAAGATGGATAAGGGTCTTCTGTGGTTTTATAAAGCTACTTGTACATAGCTGAGAGGGTTTTCCTGTTAATGTTACGTGCTATAAATGTATTCTTGTTCAATACCGGTAGGTGTCATGGGTTGGGTGGAAAAACGCTTGTCTTTATAACTCCAATTAGTGGAAATAAAAGCTGAAATGAAGTAAGATGAAGCCTGCCTGGACATGTTTCCAGGCTCTTCCGTACAAAGATTAACTTCTGTTATGATTGGTGACCACCCTTGCCGCATAAACATCTTTTCTTCGATCATGACGTGAAGAGGGATAGAAATTCGTGTTCAGGTGAAGTCGATGAATAGCAGCTGAAAACGTGAAATATATAAATATAAAAGCAGTACTATGTTCTTAGTAGTTACTAAAGTGCAATGAACGATCACCTATTGTCAGCCATGCACTATTCATCTTTTCTTCCGTCTTACAACAGCAATTTGAATTTTGAGGTAACATGTTCACATGTGAATGCTTCCGTCCAAAGACCGAGAAAAGATTAAATGTAGGAATTTAAAGAGATCAAGACATCTTTATGGCCTGTTTCTATCTTAATGACACCCTCCCTTGATATTTGTATCAATTCTGCTGCATTTTTCTGTTAATTGCTTCGTGACCAGAGAGACTAAAATAAGACTATTGGCAGTGAAGAGTTGATATGTGGGCAAATGAAAGTTGATACACAAAATGGTAAGCTTATAGAACAGTCCAATTAGCTATATTATTACGAATTGCAACTGCTGATTGACTATCGAACATGTTAGTGCTCCATGTATCTCTTTTCTGTGAGCTTTATAGGAGAGGCAAGAATCGTATTTACGGCTTAACTAGATATTTGATGAGAAAAAGTTGATATGGGCTAATATACCAAGCTCATAACATTCTTATTGGCTTCTGGTACATTCTTCTTTATTTCTTGTCGTTGTTAGTATTCATTTCTGCTGCTTATCCTGTTTTGTCAGTCAGTTGGAAGAGACTCACAATTCAAGCCCAGAAGAAGTTGAATATATTGGAGACAGAAGCAGAATTCGAGTGCGAAAAGGGACTCAGGACACTCTAAACAAACTCAGCGCTGTTTGAAACACCTCTCTTAGTACTCCAAATTACTTATTCTACTATATTCACCTCTGTCATGGAAGCATCAAACCTCGCAGCTTGAAATAACCTGACAAAAGAAGAAAAAAGCTATGGGGAAGTACAAGAAGTTACTTAAACTGATGCTAAAGACTTAAGTAAAACAAATGCAACTTAAATGTCTCTCGGATGACTTTTTAGACATAATAGATTTCTCTGTTGTAGCCAACATACGAAAGACCATGTTGATTTACGGGTAAGATCGATAATTCGAAACACAGATTATATATGGAAAAGAAACCCGGCTGTTGACATTATCACAAGTCGACTGTAGATTAGTTCGTATCTCCAAATGTTCTTGGTACATAGTTCTCTCGATTATTTCCTGGTTCAGTATGCGGAATATGTATGGACGAATCTCCATAAATGGCAAAGAAAACATCTTGTGAACAGAGAGAAAGCGTTAAGGGTATTCATTATCATACAGTGCTTAGATATGCCACCTTTAGCTGTTCTCAACATCTCATTTCTACATTTACCTCTGATGTGGGTATCGTTGGTAGAGTGATGAGGATCATTGAGAGGCATAACTCGATAAAAAGATGAATATAAGTTGAAATGAACTATGATAGAAGGCTCACAGCAAGTCCTACACTAATGAGCAGTGGCTCATTACTTATATATAAATCATTTATTGACGAGAACGTCACAATTCCCAATGTTTCGAATGTTTCACTATGAACTGTAAAACTGGTATGGGACTATAACGATAAATTTGCATCAAGAACTTGAAAACAGAACAACAGAGAAGTCTAGTACGCTCATTCAGCTCTGATTGTAGTACTACTTATTTCTTTCTTACTCTTTTAATAGCTTCCTGCTTCTATTACCTCTATTATGTGAGCAATATGGCGTTAAAGGAAGATGTTAGATTTGCATAGCTGGATGAAAGATGAAATGAAGTATATTGAGAGTCCAGCAATGCTCTTTGTGGCCACCGGTAGCTCTTTAGGTATTGTTTTATATTTCTGAGGCAATTTCCGACGCTCCACTCGTCCTTATTCTAGCCCGTTATGTGGAGAAGAATGCAGGTGTAGGGATAACTCGAATAAATGATGTAGAAAAGTTGAAATGAAGCACAATAAGATACTCTGGAAGTTCATGAAGAGTGATTATACAGTTCTAGCAACTTTTTGCCTCAGAAAAAGTTCAATAATCTTGCATTTTCGCTGCATCGCTCATCTCTCAGATCAGACTAGCACCTGAGTTTGGGATAGTCTGACAAATTCATAAATAAAAGCTGAAATTGAGAAAGAAAAAGAGTCCAAAATGATATTAAAGACTGATAGTACATTGTTTTTAGGCTTACTGGGAAGTTCGGGTATTCCTACCGTATTTCAAGTTGGTCACTGAGCTTCGTTCAGAGAAAGACGAACATAGGCACCAGAGTAAGCGTCTTAATTTAACATGAAAACATGAACCAAAGTAGGGGACGCGCTATTAAGTACTCCTGTGGCAGTTATGATACGATTCTCAACTTCTTCTTGTTCATCTCATGTCGTATTTCTGTGTCCCTATCGTTGAGGAGGTATTATGGGTTGATTGGCCAACCTGAGAGCTTTCTAAACTCGAAATAATGGTAATAAAAGCTGAATTGAAGTAAGCTAAAACTCTGAGGACATTAATTCATACTCTTCAGTACTACTCATTCTTTTATTCTATGATTTCTGAGATATACTGCTACTCTAAGCCCTGTTATTCTAACATGACATATAGGGGGACAAAATTTGTAATCAGGAGTACTCGATAAAGTGAAGACAAAAAGCTGAAATAGAGAAATATGTCAAGCTGAACAGGTTCTAAGTGGCTAGTAGATGATACTAAGCTCCGTAGTCTTATCCTCTACTTACTGATTTAGTATTTTTCCAAGTTCTGTTGGCGGCTTGGGCTTGAATACAAAATGCACTCGTATGAATGCTTCGGTTGAAAAAGATGAAAAAGTACAGATGAAAGAGTACAAAGTGTTCAAGACGTTCACATGTACTATATATCTCTATCTGAAAATCTCAATTGCAAGTGGTATACTTTTCTGCTACATTTCCTTCTATTGCAAGTATATTCAACTGAGAGTCAAAACAATACACAGGTTCATACAGATAGAAATATGAATTGAAATCAAGAGACATAAAAGGTCCAGTATGTAAGCGGTGGAAGATGTATTATTGATTGCTACTAATTTTAGCTCCTAGTGTAATACTCTTGTATATATTCATGTTCTGTCAGAATCTCTACGGTGAATAACTTGGTTAACTGACAAAGCAACATCATACAAAGAACGGGAAAGCATTAAGGGGAGTCGTCCTTTATCAATCGTGAGATATGCCACTTGCAGCCTCTTTTTATGATTCTTTTCTTACATTTACCTCGGTTTTGTGAGTGTTGTTGGTAGTGGCATAAATCATTGACAGTCGCATCTCGATGTATTCATGAGCAAAAGCTGAAATTGACAAGACGAGAGTGCCTGAAGCAGTTCTGATACCTATTAGAAGGTCGTAATACCTTTATATATGTCTCTAATATATGTTTGATACGGATAAAGGAAAGAAGAAGCTAATGATACTCAACAAGACCCCTCATTAACAATAAAGTACCTTTTGGTTTCGTTTATAAACATTATTACTGTATTTCTCAGATGAAAGCCACAAAGCATGAGAAGACAAAAACCAGAGGATAGTACAACTGGTATGAACCATAGAGAAAAGTTGTAATGAAGCAGGGGAATAGACCCATAAGGACAATAGGATCTACTAGTTTGCAATTGATTATTGCTTATGTCTCTAATGTATGCTACCACGGTATTCAACCTTACTGTGAGCTTCAGTGATTGAGAGACATTGTGTGGTGTTGAGACGAGCCGATGAAACTACTGTTAACAATAGAATCAAAGTAGAATGATAGGTCTTTTATACTCATTACAATCCCTGCCAACCTATAGACAAGTCTTGGAGGTTCTCAGCTCATTACTACTGCTTTTCCTTCCTTCTATCAGCATCGATGAATGGGAGGCTAATATCTTGGGTGACGAAACCTGAGAAAAAGAAGGTAAAAACTTGTAATAAAGTGTAAAAAGATGCCAGTTGTATTATTAATATCTACTAGTACGTATTTTAAAGCTTTTTGTATATCTTTTAGATGTTCTTCAACTCTTAAGTTGATTTTGTAAGCCTCCTTGATGAAAGACCATGATCACGATTAGTATTTATCCTCGAACTGAAGAGAAAAAGCTGAAATAAAGACGTTAAAAACTCTCAAGACTGTCATTATTACTAACTCTAGGTAAAGAACAGCTTGTTTCGACCTCTAGTTTATAATACTCTGGTATGTCAATGGTCTGTTGGCATTGCTGATTGAGACAAAAATCAACGCCCAGCAAAACTAACTAAATTGAAGGACAAAAGCTGAAAATAGATTTGAAACAAGGCTGGTAGTGTTTTCGAAGACTCTTGGTGTAACTCTAGCTACTTCATGTGGATACAGGATTTCAAATCCCCAGTATATCTCTATTCTGTCAATATCCTTAGGAAGGGCATATAGCAGAACCATAAGTCCACTCAACAGCAATTTAAAGCTGAGACTAGTTGAGAAGAGAGGTCGAAGACATTTCAAGATAGTTGTTCTTGTAATTGACACTACATACTCTTGGGTGTCCTCCGTATGTATTTACGATACTTCTACCTCTATCCCTATTAGCGCAAGAGTCATGGTTTTGGTTAAGCTGAAAAGTTGAAGAATAAAAGATGCTAGAAACTATAAGAAATAGCCAGTGTTAATATTGCTAGCTGGAAGTATGTACTACCTAACTCACTTCACCTCTCTGCTCCTCTTTTCAACGATCTTTCTCTCTTTTCGATCGGCATCACAAGGAAAACCAAAATACTCGTTTGGTAGAACCTGACATATGGAGGGAAAAAGGTGTAATGAAACAGAACACAAGGCTGGCCACACTTTAAGAGACTGGGCTAGATGGCTGGTCAGTCTCTATCTCCTAGTTTTCATCATTCTTGTATTTCTCTCAATATTGTTCGCAGCTCAAGGAAGGGCCAAAATTCACCGTAGGGGTAACTCGGGTAAACCAAAACAAACTGTTGAACAAAGTAAAATTAAACGCAAAGGATATTTTATAGCTACTATTGAGAAATCTGTGACTTCTTCTAGGCTTTAGAATCTCTCACTATTGTGTAACTCACTTTTCTGTCAACATCGATTGAGAGACAAAATGTTGGCGTAAGGACAACTTGAATATTGAAAAGCAAAAGAGGAAAAGAAGTAGAGGGAAATGCTCATGACATACTCCCAAGCACATAATCTACAACTGACTAGTATTTGAAGCCGTGAGTAAGTTTTTCTCTTGCATTTTCTCTGTTGGAGGTCGCCATGTGGAGGGTATGTATGTACTGGCTTGGTATAGCGCGTATAGTTAGGAAAAAGATGAAATGAAAAGACATGAAGGACCAAGTGCTTCATTCGTAGTCTATAAAATTTATTTGTGAACTTTTAGCTATTCCTGTGACTCACGATTCCTATACTTCTCACTATTCTGTGAGCATCAATGATGGCGACAAAAACCACACTTAGAATGAAGTTGACTGTTCAATGGATGAAAGATGAAATGAAGAGCGATAAAAGACTAAATAGTTCTGAGATGGCCACTACTACGTAATTGGTTATCCATGGTTGTCGGAGATGTATATTTTTCGTGTGTATCTCGTCTGCGAACATTTGGGAGGATGGCCTGAGCTCAACTTTTGGTTGAACTCGAATAACCAAGAATGAAAGTAAAAAAGGAGTATTACGAAGTTCTAAAAGTGCTAATTTAGCCTGCAATATGCAACTTTGGTCTTTTAGTGGTGTTTATTGCATACTGCTGCTACATTTACGTGCCCTCTGAAGGTATCAGGTGACAATACTGGAATCATGTTTAGGTAGAAGACGGTAAATAGTGGAATAAAAAATGAAAAATTGAAAGAAAAGAGACTCAGGATGTTCATTGCAGCTACTAGTAGACATATTCACAGCTGTTGTTCTCTTGTTATCACACTAACGTAATCCTCAGCGTTATTCTTGTTTCTGACTGTCATTGAATAAATTATTATACGCAGGCGTGGTGATATCGAGTATAAACGACAGAGAAAAGCTGATTAGAAAGGATGTAAGGTAACCCTTACTCTTCCTAGAGCCCATGGTATGCTATGGTCTATTTTCCTCTGTATTTCGTTCATAATAATGCTGTAATTCCTCGCATCTGTAAGAATCATGGAGAGAGACCAAATCATAAGTCCTGAAAGTTCATTAATAGCAGAACAAAAGCAGAAAAGAAATATACAAAGTAACTAATGACAGTATAGATAATTGCTGCTAGGGAATTTATATCTTATGCTGGTATCTTGTGTACATTACGGTTGCCTTACCACTTTCAGTACCGTCATTGATGAGAGGAAGCCACGATGTATCTTAACTTGGTAAATTGTGAAAATATATCTGAAACAAATTTACTGAAGCTATAATAAGTATATTTCAGCTCTAATGAGACTCCTTAGGTCAGATATTGTTATCCCTAGTGAGTTTAGGTGTCATGTTTACCCCAATCTGTTAGCAGCTTGAATGTATACACTAGAGGTCCTGAAGATCACAATATGCTTCTTGTTTGTTATTTAAAACACATTTTGTTGTTTTATTCAAGGAGCGTTACAGTCTATGATCTCTCTCCTGACATATGAAGCTCACAAGGTGTGAGGTGGGGGCACGATTAATGTTCCTCCTGTTCCGTCAGCAGGTTGGATGATCAAAATGCACGCGTGGCAATAGCCTGGTTGAAAGAAAGAAATATAAAGACTGAATCAAGTACAGTAGTGCATGAAAATCAAGACATTTCATAAGCATTTCATAAGATCACCCTGCTGAAGTTGGTATCTATTGCAACTAATTCATACAGTGGTTCAACGTACTGGATTGGTGTGAAAAAAGATGAAGTAAAGAGAGAGAATAGACTGATGAACTACATGCCAGCAACAATGTATTAAACGGCAGCCTTCTAATGTCTCTGGGTCATAATATTGTAATGCTACGTTTAATCTTTTCTTGTGTGTCAGCTATATCGAGATGAAGGGTGCCACAGGGGGAAGTCGATTAATTATGGAATAAAAGTTGAGCTCACGAAATTTAATGGTCATAGATGTTCATACGGCTGGTATTGTGCACTGTATAATCTTCAAAAGTCCCGCCTGTATATATTGCTCGACTTCTCCCCGTTGTGTAAGCAGGGTGAAGAACATACGAAATCGAAATCTAGGGATATCATGAACATTTATAGAGAAAAGTTGAAACTAAGTAATGTAACGCATTTATTACATTTTTAAACTCTGCTGCTGGGCAGCTAGGTATGCCTTGTATCCTTAATATGAAGTTTACTGTATTATTACTTATAATGTCGGGCACCTTGATGGAGAAGGATCGTGCAAATGCACGGCCAAGTCAATTATATAGCGAGAAAAGCTGATTTGAAAATCAAGAAGTCACTAAAAGTGTTTTGGTTAGCCTGAAGTTCAGATATAGACTACTGGAGGTCATCTGTGATGTTCTTTAGTCTTTCTACTTCTGTATTGTAGGTATAAAAAATCATCGGCTTCGATATTTAGCAAAACTGATATGAAACAGATGTAAATAAGTTATTCAAGTTACTAAAAACAGGCTATTCAGTATTTGAGCGCTATAAATACCCATATGACCACTTATGGGAGTCTTTGATCTTTATTTTCACTTCATTCTTCTCTAAATTGTAAGCTTCTTGTGGGACACCCATTCGACGTTTGGAAACGCTAGACAAATTGAAGAATTAAAACATGAATAAAGTAATTCAAGGATCTTACAATATACTATCTCTCCAATGGCCCACATTCGTCTTATTCTTCCCACCCTCAGTACGTTATCCCCTCAGTTTTTTCTAGTTCTGTTGACTGCACCGCGTGAGAATAACTTGCTTAATTGACAATGGAAAGTTGAAATGTAATGAGATGACGGATATTTGCTCTGTAGTTAGATTCCCTCTAAGAGATTGCAGTTTCTATCAGCTCTTAGCACTAAATATTGCTATACATTTTTCTCTTTTGGATGAAGCCTAAGTACAAGCACTGCGCTAACATGACAAAATGAGCAAGAACGTGCAATGAAGTACAATAAGACGATCATCAAGTTCAATTAAGCAATATTTTGTACGACTTTATTCTGTTTTGTAACGGGTATTTTGTTAGCTAAGGATATCTCTGTTGTAAGTGTTGTGGATGGTATCGAAAAACTTATATCAGAGATATGAGTTGATATTATGATATACAAAAGCAGAAATGAAGTAATATAAGAGGCTGGGGACAGATTTGGTACTTTTTGTCAGATATCTGGATATCTGTTCTTAGCCATATTGTGTTCCACCCCGCCAATTCGCTATCTTCTGTCCTCAGCTTATTGCCGGGCCGTCCACGCGTATGCAGAACTCGTAAAATAGCAGAAAAAAGATGAAATATAACACTATGAAGAGCTCAGGACGCTTAGAGAGTTTAGATCTAAACAGCACTATGTTTATTTCTACTGCTGACACCAATTATTGCTGTATTTATCTCTATTCCGTCAGCCTCATATTTGGGAGAAGTAATGTTGTGGTAGGGAGAACTCGAATAAATGAAGAAGTAATGCAGGTACAGATAAGAAAATAATAGATAGTGTTACCATAGTCTCAGCTCTACTAATTATTGACTTTGATTGTAGTATTTTAGTTTTGCAGCTAAAAAACGCCTGGTCAGTGTGCACCTTGTTGTTGGGTTCAAATCCGTTGGTTTGGATAAGCTGTACAAGTTGAGAATAATATGAAAGCAACAGAGAGAACAAGCGTTAGATGCTTTCTAGGATAAATGGTACTCAACCGCGCACTCCTATCTGACTCCTCTTCACATTTCTTCCGTTTTTCTCTCTGTCCTGTGTTCATCAATGTTTTGGGTAAAGACAACCATAGGTATAAGATGCTTATTTAGCGAATAAATCGCCACAATGAAGTAGTAAAAGAAGGTGTGATGATTATTATTCTTGTGGCATAGTTCTGAAACTATCTATTATTCTCGCTACTTGTCATTATTACATATGCTCCACTTCGAACAGCATCACAGCAAATGAGCGGAAATCTGAATTTGGCGGAACTCCAATAACTAGAAGAAAAAGCTGAAATGAAGTAAGATGAAGATTTCTGGACAGCAATAAAGTTGCGATTGTACTGTTAATCGTCTTTTGCTGTAGCTAGTACACTCCGCAACAGAATTTACCTTAGTTCTATGCACAGTGCAAGTAGCAGCGACAAAATTCATGGACCAGGGTAGCTCGATAAATAGAGGAATAAAAGTTGAAATGAAGGAGGATAAGAAGCTCCCAAGACTCTTTATAACCGATATTAGAGAGTTGATTATTTATTGATGTTTATTATCTATTACTTCGGCATATATGCCACACTTGTCTCACTGCTCAAGAGGCTCACAGAAAATAGGGGGACGTAGCAACAATGTGTACAAACTAAGAACACAAGCTAGCAGTCACATGGTAACGGCCAGTTGAGCTCAGTTAGGAACTTAACGTATTGTTTTTCAGCTTTTATTCGTCAACTAGTCAGATTTTCTTACGTCTATTCGATCATGCAACCGTTGCTGCACACAGAAAATTTAGAGGAAATTGGACAGTAATATTGTCTGGGAACATCTAGATGGAATTTACTAATACTATTTACAATTTGTTAGCCAGGAAAACAACTTTCTACAGCTTTTTCTATCTCATTTCAGCTTTTCTTGCCATTTATCCAAGATATTCTTATGCCAACATATCGTTTCTTATCTATGATGCAGACAGAAGCGACGTTAATGGTATGGAAAAATATAGCAGTAAGAGCAGGATGTCTTTAGATGTCTACCAATTGCTGATATGAGTAGTACAATTGTCTTCTTATTCTTTGTTTCATCTTTTTCTCTTCGAATAATCGAGTCATACCAGTCCCACACTTCTGCATTTTAACCTGATGACAAAGCATTGGCAAATGTAGCTGAGATACGCAGATAAAGTCACTAGAAGTGCGTAAATCAAAGTGGTCATAGCTCTTCTAGACTCACGTAATATTCAACCAAGCACTTTTTGTAGCCCCATGCCTATTACTTTCCAATATCTCAATTTTGTAACCTAATTGATGGAGGGACACGGTGGACACGTACAGGAAGTTCGTCAAATAGCAAATAGAAAAGGAAATCACTTGTAAGAAGTGGCTCAGTATATATCCACAGAGATTTTTCATTGTCAGCGCTAATTATTGGTTGCCTTCTCTACTTCTTATCGCCAAATTTATCAATCTCTGGTCAACCACATGTGTGCGAGACAGACATCCTGGGTTGGGAGCCTGTGTGTCGCAGAGAAAAGTTGAATTGAGGAAACATAAGAGATATGTACCCTTTATTGGTGCCCAAAAAATAAATACAGTATTTCTCTCAGTTAGGTAATCGGGCATCGATGGAGGGACCCACATCAATCCCTATTCTGCGAGCATCGTAGATTAGAAAAAAAAACGTAGACATATTGAAAATTGTTAAGTTAGGAGTAAAAGCAGAATGGATGTTTGGAAACAAGTCGTAACCTATATAGATCCAGCTGTGGAATTGATCACTCTTTTCTGCCACCAAAGGTAAATTGAAGACACAGCATCTTTGTCTGTCATTGTCTCTCCATCAATGCAGCTAATAGAACAACGATAAATACAGTATTAATACATATAGGGACACAAAAGTTACATGATTCCTTACTAGTAGCTACCTTTTATATTAATACACTGTCGGTATACTTGATTTCAACTTTTTTCTATGATTTCTTCGTGATATCCCAAACCTTTATTCTCTGCTAACCTTCAATCACGTTCACATAACAGAGAGAAATAAAGTACAATGACGTATCAGTAGCAAGTACTGCAATGATGTTTAACAGCTCAATACTAGCTTCGGAAATTCCATCGAGCCGTTTATATGCTTTCATTCAACTTTTTTCGTTCAATAATCGACTTGTCCCTACACATGTAGCTTGTCCAAGTCAGTGACGTGCATAGCACGGGGGTAAACATAGCAGTAATGCAGCGCAGGGACACAATGGTGGTGAAATCTGCAATACGTGGTTACAAATAGAACCAATAGCTTCTCTTATTTTCTCATTTCATCTTTTCTTTCTCTATTTATCCAGTTATATCATGCTACATTATTTGTTTCTTCATCTAAGATATTCAACGAAGACATCTGGAACGGAAAAACAACTGATGATAGCCAGGAGCAGCCATAGCTAGCTCATTTACTAGATGGGTGTCCATAACTTCTTTTCCGGCTTTATTACAGCTTTAAATTATCCAATATTCGAGTTAATTACTCCCTTCCAACATTTTTATCTCAAATATTCATGACAACAAAGACAATTTATACAGTACCGGTAGTGGTGAAGTATGCTTAATGGGTCGTTGAACATACCTTTAGATACTACTTCGAACATACCTTCAGATACTATTTCGTTTTGAATATTACATATCTGAAGGAACAAGAAAGTGTTAGTTACAGATGAGCACTCTGAATTGATAACCCAAGACTTTTCTATTACTCATTTTCAACTTTCTATCACCAGCAAAGTTGTACTGTTATAGTCTTTCAGTATGACGCTCTGATGAAGAGATATTTGCATCAGAAATGGCTAGCAGTACCATAAAAAAGTACTGTAGCCAGAAGTTCACAAGTAGCTTTTAAAAAGCATCATAAACACCTTTTATTGACCATAAACAGCTTTTCGTTATCACTTAGTCGAGTTACCCTAGGCAGCCACACAAGGTAGGATTAGGGAAGACGCGGAACAGCAAATAAATGGAAGAAAAAGAACTCAGGTATGTTTATAAGATAGCTTTTCAGAACTCTCTAGGTCAACTGAATTTTCATTACCTTTCCCGAATCTGTATAGCAAGTACGGTATTACTCACTTCCAATATGTTCGGAAGACAGAAAAGGGGTGGAATTAATTGCATTACAGTACTCATCTTCTACAATCAAAGGTACAGTACAAGTAGTCGGAGGTGCTTCATGCACCCTCCCAAATAACAAAAGCATCTTACTTTATTTCAATTCAGCTTTCTCTATCATTTGCAAGTATTCAAGATACCCCTACACCTGCAATTTTCCACAAATGTGCTGAAATGAGAGAGAAAACTGTTCAGTGGTACCAAGTACTATTCAGAGAATTACTATTGGATATTAATAATATAAGGGATCTTTTATCAGTCTTCAATTCACTTTTTTATCCGTTTACAAGTACCGAGCTAAGACAGTCAAAGTTCTTACGCTCTACCTACGATGTTCACTGAAACGAAGTAAGTGTTACAACTAACAGCAATAAAAAGTTACCAGTTGTTTTCTGATACTTTTATAGTCGTACAAGACCCCTAATTCTAATGATAATGTGTTTGTTACCTTTGGGTAATCGACTTGTTCCCCATGGGAAGTGCTGTCATCCAACGAGGTAGACACAACAGAATGTAATACGAACTCAAGATCCAAAGGAGATGATCACCAGTAATCACTCTCATAATACTAGCCTAATAAACGTCCACAGAGTCTTATTCTACTTATTTTCATCATTTCTTTGTCAAAAAACTAAATTATCCCTATAACTATTCTCGTCTCTCTATTGAGCTGTGAACAGAACAGCATAAACAGATACTTTAAATATACCAGTCACAAAAAGAGCTTTCGAATATCTACTATCACACTCAAGTAACATCTAGGGTCTCTTATCGTGCTCAGTTCCAACTTTTTTCTCAAAATTTGGAGTTCTGTCAGTGCACAATTTTCGTCTCTCGATAGCGGAGGTAATTGTAGCAAAAGTACGTAAATAAAGCAGCCAAAGATGTTATATTGCACAATAAAGGCCAAGTAAATATTATCAACACTTTGTCTTTCTTCAAATAACTTTTTTTGCCCATATAATCAAGTTCTCAATTCTGAGCTTGACTCTCAACCTCTGATAATTACATCATGGAAGAAACACATAGTAAGGTATACCAGCAACAAATGTAGGTATTAAATCGCTCAATAGAGACTGCTTGGACGCTTTGAGAGCCTTGTTTTAGTGCATTTCATCTTTTTCACCATTAATCGAGATATCCTTGTACTTGTAAGTGTTTTCTCCGATGTGGAAGAACAGAGTGAGATACGCGTGTATTGTATACTAACGACAAAAAGAGAGGTCAATTACATACTAATAGCTACCAGCAGCTCTCTGGGTTTCTTAAATATCTTGAATTCAACTTTCTTTCTTCATGTTATCAAGTTGTTCTATGGCGTGGTTTGGCCTTATTATGATGCTCACAAAATAGAGAGAGTTAATACGAAAAAAGATACCAGCGACATTAACGAGCTGTCTTTCTCTTACTTGTAGCCATGAAAATTGATTCTAGCTATTTTTTGTACTTCTCAAGAGCTTTTTTTCGGTAATTTCCACAGTCAACCCGACCCGTGATAATTATCCATTCAATGGTGCCAACAAAAAGAGTAAATGTAGCAGTAGAAGGCGATTACCATAAAGGAAAATAATCTGTTACACATTATCAGCTACTAAAACTCTAATGAACTTCTTATTCCACTTATTTTCAGCTTTTCTTTGCCGTTTATTCGAGTTACCCATTCGAGTTATCCCGTCCCGTGATCCCTACAATTGATGCTGACAGAGTAAAATATTGGATGTATAACTCAATTATAGCAATAAAGTGCTCAGGTATGTACTTTAAGACTGGTGAAACATTTTAGGACACTTCTCCTACCTCATTTCAGCTTTTTTCAATAATATTCGAGCTACCCATAACCTTGCCTTTTCACCCATGACTATAGAACTGAGATAATAGAGCAGAATAATATAAGGGCGAGAGAATAATGAGTTGAATGCAATTAATATTGGCTGGGTGTTGTATCTGATTGTTCATTCTACAATATCTGCCCTTTTCCTGTTCGAATTACCGAGATATTCAAACTACTAAGCTGTCTTCACTGGTCTGAGTGTAGACATGTCTTGAAACTGTACCTCTCATATTGTTTCTGTGGTAAATATGTGTTCAAAATACAACAAAAGTAACTGCAAATTACTTCCCAGTATCTTCTCTTATTTACATCTATCTTTCTTCTTTAGGTGGTTGTCTTATCCTCGCACCTTGTTTCTACTTGGCCCCCATGACGCCTACAAACAGATTGAAGTACAGCGATTTTGTTGCCTAGAAACAACAAGGGGTAATCAATTACGTGATATGCTCCTGAAATAATGTGACGAGTTTTTCAAAATAACAATTTATGGCTTTTCTTCCCAAACTTCGATTAGTCCATAGTTCTTAGTTTCCTTGACGCATATGCTACATACTGAACAGAGAGTTAATCGAGAGCCCTACATACCAGGGATGCGGTGAAGTAGTATTTATCTAATAGTAAGTAACAAGAATGTCAGTGGCATGTTATTCCCTTTATATTTGTTCTCGTTTTCTTGTTTATCGAGTTATGTTGGTCATTCTCACAGAATAGAGTGAATATACCTTCTTATGAACGTCAGAGACATTAAATAAGATATCAGATATCTATTTTTATACATTTAAATCATTACTAGTATCTTCTTGTACTTCTCTACAACTTTTTCCCTTCAATTCTCGTATTCCCCAGTTATTATTTTAGTTGCCAACAGAACAGAGCTAAATACATTAACAATACATATTGAGGGAAACCAAAAGTAATCTGTCGCACAGCACGGGTCAGCATTAAACGCTCTGCACACTCTTTTTATTAATGATATGCTTTTATTCGCTATTAATCGTCTTATCACAGGCTTGGATTGTGGGTCTACTCTAGCTGACTGACAGAACAAGGATATATGATATCATTGACTACCAGAAACAACAAGATGTTGTCCATCTTATATAAATAGCTATGAAAAACGTTATGAAGGTTTTATATTGCCCATTTTCAGCTTTTCTTCATTAAAACACGTACGTAGTCATGCCAGTCCATGATTCATGCTGCATCGATGATGTTCACAGAAGAGGTAATGAAGCATCAGTACGCTTAGTCTACAGGTAGAAGTGGCCATTTATGCTATATTAGCTAGATAAACAGTTCTGGTATCTTCTCATTTTAAATTTCAGCTTTTATTCGCCAACATTCCACTGCCCAAAATTTTGTTAGTATTGATACTCATAGAGGAGAAAGATATGAGGCAGATTACTAGCCAGATATATCCAAAAGCTGATACCTACTAGCTTTCAGTTATTTGAAGCATAAAGAAGCCCTTGTATCACTTACTGTCAACTTTTCTTCCTTTATTTATTACATTATCACGCCTACATTTCATTCTCAACCAATGAGGTTAGTAGAAGAGAGAAATACACGGTATGAAGAACCCAAAGAAGTAATCAGCTACAAAAAACTAGCAGAATCAACGTCTTCAACTGCCTATCTTGACTCATATCAACTTTTCTTCATCATTGATCAGGTTATTTCGTCTGTCTTAAACAGAGGTATTGACAGAACAAGGGAGTACGTGAAAAAAACTTACTAATCAAAGATAAAAGTAGCCCCACTATATACTATTAGCTCTTTTGATTATCCCAAGACTTCTACTCTTCTTATTTTCAGCTTTTAGAAACGATTTATCAAGTATACCAAGTTTTGCTTAGTCAAACCTTCAGTGATTCTTGCAACAGAGAGGAGTACACATAGACAAGACATAATAAGTTGAAATTTCATAGTATTAGCACTTTTTAATTTGTATTAGCCACTTCTTTTACTTGTTTTCAACTTTCTTTTTGTAACTTATCGAGTTATCAACACCCAAGACGTTTGTCTCTTCCATTATGTTCCTCAATAGAGGTTAAAGTAGAGCTAACGCAGGACGATCGCATATAAAAGTAGTCTACCACCTATTATGAGCTATCAACAGCATCATTTTTTTCTCGTTCTACTTCCATTCAGCTTTTTACTGATATCTTTTTCTCATTAGCTTATGCTTCGGTGTGGCCTCTCATCTTGGCGGTTGACGAAAACAAAATAAAGTAGTAAAGACGCAATTCAGTAAAGACATAAAGTGTCCAATGGCCTACTACTTGTAGTGGCCATTGAAAAATTAATGACTTCTTTTTACTCTTAATTTCATCTTTTGTTCCTCCATTTTCACAACTGTACCTGTTTACGAATTATCTCCCTCTCTACGACCCACATGAAAAGAGATGTACACGAAGCAATAATAGAAAAAGACTGCAAAAGATAGTGATAAGGTACTGAAGTATATCTGAATGAGCGTTCCCAGGCTATTTTACCCTTCACTACAACTTTTTTACGTCGCCTTCTCCCACCTGCGTGCTTGCCATTCATCGATGTGTACGGAAAGTGGAAAGTGTGACATTAGTATCTTCCAGAGACCTGTATAAGTGGTTAGCTATGTACAGCTATTTACGGTAGATACTTTTGGACACTTATATTTAGTTATTTTGTCTTTTATTGTACAACATATCGAGTATTGCTGCTAGTGGTTTATGGCTTCAATTTGCGATACTTACGTCAGAGGTAAAAAAAAAGGACCTACGACAACAAACACTTCAAATTTTACTCAGTACAAGATACATAGACGTCCTGATATCTTTTTCTTACTCCGTTTGAACTTTTCTTCGTCATTTATTCGAGTTCTCCTGGCTCCCTGTTGTACTTCTCAAACAGTGGGAAGACGGCTGCAGGAAGCTATACAATAATAAACATACTAGCGACCATCAGAGATAGAAAACTACTAATTACAGACTACAGTGAGTATTGTGGACCACTTAGATTGCTTCATTTCAGCTTTTTTATCTCAATATATCGAGTTATGACTGTGGATAATTTTTGGCTCTCATTACAATACTTATTGTAGAGGTAGTTGTCACATATATACATTTTTACGACAATGAACTGTGGAGATTCGCATCGTCATACCAGCTAAGCACCCTGAGCACTTTATATTCCTTCAATTCAACTTTTCTTGCTGTTAAATCGAAATATCCAAGTTCTGAGTCCTAGTCTGTACATAATGTTTCTGTATTTACTCCAACAGGATAGAGACAACAAGCACGCGAAATGGTAGCTCGAATTTTGGAAGATTAAGACCAATTGGAGTGAGATGAAACCCCTTAAACGCTTCTCTAGCTATTTGAGTGTGATGTACCAATTATTACTGCTGTCATCTGCACTCGAGACAGAGATCAGGACCTGGCAATACTCAGATAACGGATAGAAAAAAGCTGAATTCGAGGAAGAGAAGCTGTTGTGTTGTGATTGCAGCTATTATCGTCCGTGTTTATCACTTCTTTCTCTCTATGTTCCCGTAGGTACCCTTTTCATATTACCGGTACCGGTACCGGTACTATTAAACAGAGATGAACGCTTCTTGTTGAATGAACACTTGCAAATATATGTCAATCAACTCAAATAAGCTGTCTATTACCTATTAGGGTCTATTATGGCTGCTGATAGCTACTTTTCCTATCCCTTAATAGCTTTTTTGTCTCACTTATGTGGCTATCCAGAGCCATGATATTGGTCTCGCTGGCAGGATTCGATAAATTGAAGAATAAAAGCTGAATATAAGAAACATTAGTGGCTTCATAGCTTTTTTATAGTCACTAGTTTTTATTTATTAACTTCTTCTTGTCACTGGAATCGACTAGTACGGTATTCCTACCGGTACGGGTACTCATTTTGGTATGATGGGTTGATAGGTGAAACTCAGAGTCTTCCTGCCCCGAAATAAAGAGAAAGAAAAGTTGAAATCAACTAAGATAAAGCGCTCAGGACAACTACCCAGGTTCAATTGTACAGTCTATCAACTTTTGCTGTACATGATGCTCTCCAGAGTTACAGTAACCTGTTCTCAAGTACAGGTAGGAACGTGTTCAAGAGTTTGGTCTATCAAAGAACAAAGTTGAAATGAAGAAGTACGAAATGTCGCTAATGATCTCTATGGCTACTAGTAAATAACAAACCACCTCTTTTTTTCTATATATGTTGTTCCTGCGTTCATCTCTGTTCTATTGACATCTTGACTATTGAGATATCGTGTACACATGTGAATGTTTCAGTGAAAGAAAGAAAAAAGATGAAACATAGGAGTATAAAGTGTTCTACACGTTAAAAGGTCCAGTTTGTTTCTCTATATGACACTCTTATTTGCGGTTGGTATATGTTTTTTCTGCTATATGAACCTCTGACAAACTGAGACGCAAAAATTGGCACAGGTATATATTGATCTATTGAGAAATCTAAGTTGAAAAGAAGTAGTATAAGGGTTCGGGGTGTATATGGTAGCCAGTATCAGGTAACTGACTACATTTTCTTGTCCTTAGTACCTTTTAATCCCTTAGTGTTTCTGTTCTGTCAGAAACTTAGGTGAGAGCATAGGACTATCGATTTAATGGCAAAAAAAATATCCAAAGATGAACCTGACAAAACTGAGAGCGTTTATAAGACAACAACAGTACTTCATGCCTCTTTTTACTGTTCTCTATATGTTATTTCTTCACATTTATCTTTTCTAAGTATCGTATGTACGGTGACAGAAATCATCGACTGCCATAACTCGATAAAATGAAGAATAAAATTTGCATAGAACTGAGATAAGAGATTTGTTCAGACTTAATGTCTGAGGGTAAATATTCCACTACGTTTGTATCTCTCTCATCGATCTAAAGTCACATTTATCATTGTTCTGTGTATATCACTAATGTGTGAAAATCAGGTATATCATTATATCAGTTAATTAACGAGGAAAGAAGGATGAAAAAGAGTCCTATTAAGTTTATAAGGCTCGCTGTATCACACTTGTTACATTCTGTTTGTATTATTTCAGTATTGCTGCTGAATTACCTCTACTAAGTGAGAATCATGATACGAGACGAAGGGCTGGTATAACTTGGTAAAGATTGAATAGACGTTAAAATGAAGTATAGTAAAAGTTTCCAAACGTTCTATATGGCTACCAGTAGCTCTTTGTGCACTCTATTTAGTCTCCGAACTAAGAATATACAGCTTTTCTCTTACTTCTTTCAACATGTTAGATGTGGAGACATGAAGTGTAGGAACAACTTGGATTGAAGATGGAGAAAAGTTGAAATGAAGTGAACTATGGTCATCATGACGCTTTTAGTTGCTCAAAGTACTTGGCTAGCTACTTTTAGATGCAATTGTATTGGTCCACCGCTAAAATTACTGTTCTGCTCTTATAGCAGACTAATGTGGAGGTTGGGAAAACCTGATATACTGATGAAGAAAAGATGAAATCAGAACATGTTAAGAGTCTACAATGTTTTATATAGCTGATAGTGTGTATCTGGTATCTTATTTCAGGTTTTTGGGTATTACTGCTCTACTTAAGATCGTTCTTTGAGCAATTGGGCGTTATTGTAAGTCGCTTAGTTAACGAATGAAAGATGAAATAAAGTAGGAGATTCAGTCTAAGACAACTATGAGACCCATGACGAGCAAAAAATAACTTCTTCTAGCTATTTTACTATAGATATACGTTTTTCTCTCATCTGCAAACTTCCTAGGTTGAGAGGCAAATCTCAGAGCATGAGAAGATTCAATTAAAAGGCGACAAAAGTTGAAATGAAGTAAGAAAAAGTCCTAACAGTACTTCTATGGCTGGTTGAATGCAGAATCCCATCTCTTTTACCTCTGGAGCCTCTTAATACTACATTTACTGCCCTTTCTAGCTGCGGACCAAAATCAGAGGTTGGATAAACTGATGATTTCATGAAAAAAAGTTGAAATGAAAAGCAGAAAAAGGCTCAGTGAGTTATTTGTAGCTATTAGTAGCTAATTGGCCACTATTTGTTCTTCCTGAAGTAGTATGCTCAACTCATATCTCCATCTTCTGTGAGCATCTTGAATACCAATATGCACGTGCAGCAAAAACTCGATGAAACTGCAATAAAAGAATTGATGGTGCAATGTGAACAGTGTATAACGTGAACAGTGTATAGCGTGATTACTACTAATATTGGGTGGTTTGCTATTTATCTATTTTACTTCATTTGCCCTCTTACTTCCCCTTTTATCGAGTTTTTCTCGCGCATGCAATTCATCTCGGTTAAGCATGAGAGAGAGGTAAAGAAATATAAGCTACTAAAGACACCTGGAGTAACTATTCAGCCACAGATAGGTACGAAGTACTTTCTGGAACTCTTTTAGTGGTTCATTTCAGCTTATTTCCTTTTGAATATTGAAAATCTTTGATCCTAGTACATACTTGTCTCTTCATTTAGGATACTTACAAGAAGTAATTTTTGAAGTTGATATCAGAATGATCATCAAGACATTGTGCATCTGGTGTAATTACTTTTACCTCACTTTCGTCAATGCTCGACAAAAAATCTCAGACTCTCTCATAATGTCCACAAAGGCTGTCTATCGCACCCTAATAGGACGTTAGACATAAATGAGCCAATACTGTACACCATTTTCGGGCTTATTCGCTCATAAAACATCTTGTCCCTGTACCTGGATTTTTCTTCGTATATTGGTAGACTCAGGACAGGGAGAAATATAGCATTATTGTGTTCAGTGACATTAACAAGCTGTTTGTTACCTACTTCCAGCGGTTGAAAACATCTTTAGCTCTTCATATTTCTTCATTTCAGCTTTCTTGTGTCTAGTATTCAAGCTCTACCAGACAAGCGTTTCTGTCAGTATCATCAGTGAAGCCGGAACTGAGAAAAAGAAGTTCTAACCATACCTACATACACAATTATGTTGATTACAGCACTATAATGGCTCTTTAAACATGCTGAGGGTGTTATTTTACTTCATTTCCGTTTTTCTTCGCCACTTGGTCGCATATGTCTCGGCTGGTTTTCTCAATATTATTAACCCACAGTAAAGTGAGAAATATACCAAGAAAAGTGGAAATCAGTAACACATTTAAGATCTGCAGCCCCGTGTCTATTAATTCAACAACCTTTCTCTTCAACTTCCCGTGTGCCTTTCTTTTGATTCATTGAAAGAGTTTTCAAAGCAACAATTATACCCCTCACCATAGAGTTGACAGAAGGAGAAACTGAAGCTCTATTGAACCTCCAGTTACAAAAAGAAGTAGGCAATTGTGCTATTCCATCTGACATACTACCCTAATTGTCTTATATTGCCAGGTATCCAACTTTTATTGGACCTTTATGTTACTGACCGAACATCCAGAACGAACATATCTAGAATGTAGATATTTAGAACCTGCTGAGAACAAGAAGAAGTGATTCACAATTTAACATCAGCTCTGAGGTTCCTTTTGAACTCTTCATACTACTCATTTTTAGCTTAAATTCTCCATACAGAATATCTAATCTTCGAATATGGTAGCGGCCTCCACAAGTGATACATACATAACATGAGCAGGCTGTCAAAATATACCTCTCATATATAAAAGAACTGACTTACATTCACTATCAAGTCAGAAAAATCATTGTCGATATCTTTTTGTACTAATTTTCAACTTTCATATCTCTATTTTTCAAATTTCCCTAACCTGATTTTGATCTCTCTCTATCTTGATGTATACAGAACAGAGCTAACGCCATAAAAAGGATACCGACGGCTACAAAGATAGAACTTGGTGATTCTTAGTAGACATGTAAATGTCTTGAGTTACTTTTCTCGCTTTAATTGCTGACTCTCCTGTTATTTCACCGACCTGACAACATGTCGTATTTACGTCTCCCAAGTATACAGACATAACAGAGCGTCCAAACGTGTTCAGCATCTACAAGAGGCTGCTAAATACGTGTCATATAACCATGGTAATCTCATGCGTCTTTTATACTGCCTTATTTCAGACAGTTACTTTTATTCATCGAATTACTCCAGCCCATGATTTGTCTCCATTATAGGTGACTACAGAGAAGCGATTAGTATAGCTAAAACATACGATCAACTGCAACCAGAGCAGATATATAGCATACCAGAGAGCTTACAGACATTGCAATAGCTTTTCTATATATCATTTCAACTTTTATCAATGAATTGACCAACTTGCCCCTTCGTTCTTTTTACTGCTAGAGTTTAACCACACTAGAAGCAGAAATAAGAGATTAATAATCGCCAGGTACCAGTATTTCTTACAGAGGATATACAAACCCCTCTCAATCTTCTAATGACCCCCATTACTTAATCGTTCGAACTAATTACAGCACTTTTTAACTTTCCAAAATTCTCAACCCCAGAGTCTGGGTCTTTGCCCATCATTAAGTCAGTGCATAGAAAACTTGTATCAAAAATTTCAGCCAAATAGGAGAAAAACATATCAGGACGAAAACTTCAGCCGCGCTGATGAGTATAAACAGCTTTTAGAAGAAAAAATTCACGCCTAATCACCTAGAAAATGCTTCCCCAACCTGATTAGTAAGCAAAATTACTGCAGAGAAAAGCTTCCCTAAGGCCACATAATGAGGCTAAGAAGACATCAGCCATACCATTGAAGTATTCGAAACCCGGTGTATCTGATAGAGCTCCTTCTGTACCTCTAGCACCATTATTGCGAAATTTCCGAAAATCTCAAAATCTGCCTGACCCACACCCCATGAAAAGTGCAATTTTTGACCATTTTGAGCTGAACATGAGATTTGTGTCTCCATCAAATTTACTATTATAAGGAAAAGAAGAGCATATTTGTGATTAGAATGCCTCGAATACCCACATATTGCACTTACTTTCGTGATGCAACCAGTACAACTACTTCATTCGAACTACCCACTTTCCGAAAAGTAGTGTTTCAGCCTTTTTGGGAAAAAATAAAAAAATTCGAGATAAGAAAAGCCTAAACCTTAAATATTCCTGGCTGAAGACACAAAGTCGGGCAAGCTGGAGAAAAACGAGAAAAAAAAACGAAAACGGGCAATAAGGCGCTAGGGCATGGGAAACTGGTATATTTAGATAGCCCCGACCCGCACCATCGTGGACCTGGCTTTCGAAATTCATTTTGGGGGCTATTTCGTCTGTTTGCTCTGAAACAAGTTTTTCCAAAGATGCCAACAGCCACAACTCCGCTCAGCAACCTTTGATAGACACATAAAGCATATGAAAGGGTACAGGTTACCGATTTGAGTATATTGGCTAAGTTTTCCTCTCTGTAAAGCGCAAGTAAAGACCAGGCTATCGACTCTAGAATCTTGCAGTGCAGCCAGTTTCAATTCATGATAACTTCTGAAATAAATTGTAAATCGAGTAACAGGCAGCGGATTATTACTCCTGAGATTGAGGAAAATTGTTTGCACTAGTTTTACATCATATTCCAGACATGTCACTTTTTTATTTTTTTTCTCAACTTCACACAACCTGGGCACTTTTGGCGAAATAAGCTTTTTTGGAATTCTCAAAAATAAAAAAAACCGAAAAGTGCCGAATCAGGGGTGAAATATTTTTTTCGCGACTTTGTTGGAGGAAAAAACTACGAAGACGAAGACCAAAGGGAAAACTGGTGGTATATTACGACTCGCCCCAGCCTGAAGTTTCATATAATGGTACTCTTGATGCTCTAAACACGTTATATTCAAAAATCTTGATTAGTCAGCAAGTCAGATTTGGTCGTTTTTTCAAAATTTTCCTGATGGTGGGTCAGGCAAAATGGCAGATTTTTGAAATTTCGAAAAACCAAGGATTTGGGCCCAAGAAAGGGCTCTACTAGAAAGCCCTGGCCACTACGATTCTGCGGGTGTATTTTATTCTGTCCTGACAGGTCTAATGCTGATGTGGGGTGGGTTTGTAGTTCAAAATTGAGGTCATAAAACGTAGAGTGAGGCGTATGTTACGCGTAAAACTCAGTTTTGAAGCGAATCAAACTGTCGTATGGATATATCCAGCAGTGCAGATTACTAAAATGAGCATTTTATGATGATACGACCATTTCCAGGTGTACTTTGGCGTATAGGTGTTGCCCCAGGGACTGTATCTTGATTTAGTCTTGCCAGTTCGATACATAATCGATCTAGAAAGTAATAAGGATGTTATTTTATAGATGTTTTGGCATTGTATCAGCATCAGAATGGTCTTCTACTGCCTTCAAATAACGTGAACACCCTTCAATATCTTACATTCGCGATGAATGCATGCGTGATAGGGAAACCAAAGACTTCTGTGAAATGGATGGTAAAAGACAAGATATACTGAAGCAGATATTTGCTACACCAGCGAACCGACAACAAGGAAACTTCTATGCACTGTCAGCAAGTCAGGGGATCTGTTGCTCGCTTACACTTCCCTTTTGAGGAAGAAAATGCGTCGCAAAATGCACTCCACGCGGAGCCATTATTAGAAAGGAGGGGATACGATACGCTATGGAGGCGGTCTTCAACTTGGTGGAATGCAATGCATATTTCTGTATCAAGTATTTCGTGTGTAGGTTTTAGTGCAGTTATCTGAACAAGGTTTTGCCACATGTGGACTTTATTAGAATGTTTGATATTTATTGTCCAGATTTGATGTCAGTAAGATGATGACGTTGTCATTAGAATCACGAAGTTTTGAAGAGCGCTCTGATAACTCTCTCCCAGTGGATAGTTGAAAATTGATTGTCAACTGGCCAGAAACTGCGCTTTTTGCCACACGTCGTCTTTAGGTGGGGAAAGATATTATTGCTGTCAACTTTGGATAATATCTTGCAACTATTCTCAGTCCCCACATCTGGGTCTCTCTCAAGTGGGCTTAAATGCATTGGTCCATCCTTCAAGTGCAAGTAATCTGTTTCCACCTCCTACAACAACACTCAAAGTGAGTTGCCAGAGAAACAGACGCCAAGTACCAGTACAATACTGCTTAAAAGAAGGCAAACAGGCGACTTTTCCTTGGCTGTCGAGCTTTTTCCACATGTTTTTCGTGTGTGCAGTAAAATATTATTTTTATTTTGTAGATGTGGCAAAGGATTCAGGGGCTCGCCATCCAGGGAGCTGTTCAAGTATCGTAGTGTTCATGATATTGACAGTCAAAATCTGGCAGTACTTCTACAAGTACAATACACTCGTACAAGTACAATCAGAACGTGGGAAAGGTCGTGCAGCTGAAGGCAGTCGTTTCGTGCTGTTTTTTCATTATCAGATCCCATTCACAGCCCTTAAATATGCTGGGTTCATTCCAATGCTGTTGCATTATCAAAATGGAAGGAGTATGTCATGACAGAGTTTGTGGCCGCAAAACTGGAAATATAAAGACAGAAGTCATAAAAAAGGCCTGATCATTTTATACAACGTCAAATGAACTCTTTTCGAGTCTTTTTTCAGTTTCTAGCGATGAGTTGTTGGTTGATGGAATGCTGTGTGTTCCTGAGCCCCAACACATGGATGATGCACAAGGAAATAGACACATTCGATAAAATAAGATATTGTTGGTAGAAATTGAAGCAGGATTCCTACAAGTAAATTTCTTGCTGTTCTTTTTTATCATACTCCGGTTCTACTTTCTCATTCAACTCATTACGTCTTGGACATCACTCAATATTAATGTGAATTGCTTGGAGAAAATGTGAATATAGTGGCGAACAGCTGAGTCAATAAGTGCCACATTGGAGCCTCAGAAAGTAAAGTGACAAAACTCACATTGATTTTAGCCCTCTTTGCTGTATTTTCAATAGTGATAACTTCGAACTAGTGGCGCATGCTTATGAGACAGTCTTGATGACAGAGGCTATAATGCATCTTAAGAATAATAAAAAAAAAAAAAAAAAAAA